>NW_024122003.1:1258050-1368443 GCF_016745375.1 Pimephales promelas | reverse complement strand
AGAGACCTGTTATCAGAGACAGCGAGCCCTCGAGTCAAAATACTGCAGCACAAAACCAAGGCAATTATCGTTTCTAAAAAGTCTTACAAATTAAGTCAAACCACTTAAAACATTAAAAGTATGCAACTTACTTTCCCTCGATACTTTTCCAGCGAGGCAGCTCTGCCTCTCGCGTCCTTCACTTCAAATGAGTAGAAATCTTTGGCTTTTCGCGACTTTGACAGTTTACTCTGCAGCAGATACAGTGAGCCCATGCACACGGCCACACTCAGTAAAACCTTGAACAGTCCTGCTTTAGAAGCAGATGATTTGGTGGGGTATCCCCCAAGCGCCTCCATGATGGAGGATAAATATGTGGAGAAATCTGGGAGAAAAACTTCAAACATGGCTTTCTTTTGCTGGCTAGAAAGTGGGCGTGTCGAAATGAAAGGGGCGTATCAGAAAGTTATTCGGTAGGAAGGGTCAGCTCAGCACCTTAAATTTGCATTAATTCATATAATATTGTCTACCGTGTAAATTCGTAATTTCTACTCTTTTATTTTAAGACCTTTGTACATATTAAAATAGCATGAAAAACGGTCAAAATGTAGTTTTTCACATACAAAATAAAATTTATTTCCAGTATGCACACAGTACAATGTTTGGAGTCGTACATTAACACCATAGCAGATGTTTCCCTAAAGACGATTGACCACAGTCATCCCGGAGGACGGCAGCTCCTGATCCAGCAGGCGGAAGAGCATGGCGTATTTGTTGCGTTGAGAGACGTTGCCGAGAGTGTGATGCAAGCGTGCCTGTAGATAATGTATGTCTCTCATACGCTCTTTACAGTCAAGACGAGAGAAATACACAGCTGCCTCCTCTAAAGTGTGCACGGCTTGTTCCAGTGCTGTAGGACAAAAACATAAATCACTTAAACGTATGAAGTATGACTTGAATACAGTGAGATGGGTGTCAAACAGGACTCGGGCAGTACCAGTTAGTCTGTTTTTCTGAGCAGTAGTTCCTGCTAAAGTCATCTGGCAGCGAGCGGCCAATAGCAGAGCTCTGCCCTTGTCCATCAGAGAACCGTGAGCCAAAACGGACTCCAACACGTCCTGCACCAGTGCAAGAGCCTGCTCGGGAATCCCCAACATCAGCTATGAAGAGAGATGATCAATATCAGACACTCCTAGTTGAAAATTACACAATTTCTTCATCTTTAATCTAACAAACACACAGGTATAGTTAAAAAAAAACACAAGTCAAATCTTAAGTGAAATCATGGAACCGGGAGGTGTTTTGTTAGCATTTGTCAGTCATTATCAGGTGTCTGAACACAAACTGTGAAGGTTCTTGTTGGTGTACCTGTGTAAATGCCAGGTGTAACACTGTCTCTGAGGTCAAGCTCTGCAGGTTGTGTTGGCGTGACAGAGCAAGAGCCTGTAAGAGTAATGGCAGACCTGATGCAAATCCAGAAGAGTCCCAGTGGAGTTCAGCAGAGGCCAGCATCACCCTGCCACACAAATACAATGCAGAGTTAAAAACTGACACGGGAACACTGCCGTTCCAAAAAGATTTCAATTATCCACCTTATTCTGCTCTAAACAATGGGCGCCGCCATGACAACGACTCCGGTTGTCAACTTCCGGTTCGAGTCTAGTCTATGCTTTTTTGCCGTGTTAGATTGTGTCATCCTCACATCGCTAAACTAAATTGAAAAAAACATTCATCAAATGTGATCTGATCACGTTATTTTTTTATTAAATCACAGATAAAAAAAAAAAAAATGAACGTTTTTCTTTTCTTCATAACTTCCAAAGGATAGCTGATGCATGACTGCACGATCTCCCAAATCCAGCAAACATCCGACAGTTTCTATCACTCCGACTGCAGAACAGTACTAACAGGTTAGCCCTTTACTCCTGTCTACCCCTGCTTTCAAAGATGCATAGTCTATATATTTCTCAGGGCTGTGAGGTTAGGCATAACGTTACACCGAGTTTCAGACCAAAGTCCAGTTTGCGCGCTGTCGCGGTCGCCTCTGTCATGATCATCTATTGTTTATATACCTCTTATTTATTAAAACCAGTCAATTGGTTGATGAAACATTAGTTTAAATTAAGATTCAAATAATAAAAAAAACGAAATTCACTTTAAAGAAAGGTTTCTTTGTGGTTTCTCTTTAAAATCTCGGTGAAAGTTTTAAAGTGGCTTTAATAACGGTCATGTCCGTGAATATAAAACGCATGTGTAAACTGATATTTTTCTAATGTCTGGACCACTGGTCTATATAATATATCATTGTATATAGATGAGTGGTCTGGACTAGAGTGCTAGCATTCTATTTAAACAATACTTCAACGGTCAGTTTAGTCAGTTGAAACCGCAATGAATCATGGGAAATAGAATGGGCGCAGAATAAGGTGGATAGACTTAAAAAATGTGGGGTCTTTTTTAAAGCAAAAAAAAAAAAAATGCTTCTCCATCTCCATCCCTCAAAATGGTGTCCTTATTATTTTTATGCATGAAATAATTGTTCATGTGGGTTTTTACTTTTTTATTTCCTGTTGTTAGAAGAGTGGGCCTTAACTCTAGCTATGTGCACACCCTGGGAGGTGGGGAAATGCTGAACACAGTACAATGCTGAATATTGATTGTTTTTAAACTCTTTGTCTTAACTATCATTGAGGGAATTTGCTGAAATGTTTAGAGAAACAAGAGTTAGTTTTAATGAAAATGGTATGTTCCAATTAACTAAAGGTAAGAAAATTATGCATTTAAGGGTGATCAGAAGTGACCTCAACAGTGCTAGTTTTTAGACTGTTTTTGTAACCTTTGTTTTTTATTCTTGCACTTAACCACTGTTTAAAGCCTTTAAAGCATTAAACTTCTTTTGGAACTATCTTTAAACGGATGCCTGGTGTGATTCTCCTTGTGACCGCTCGGGTCTCTATCACAAACCGTTTTGAATTTTAATATACTTAATAAATCGAACGAAGTTTTCAGCAGCCAGTAAAAGTGCAAGTCAATTTTGTCAATCATCACTTTTTTCCAGTTTTCAATTAGATCTTGAATCCCAGATTTCCAATGGGACTTTTCTTTTCATGAAGACATACCTGATGATCATCTCTGTGTTCTTAGTCTTCTCACACTGCTGCTGCAGCTGCTGTAGAATCTTCGAGGCTTCAGACGTCTGATTCAGAGCCTTCAGCAACTGGGCTTTCCTGAGCAGACAAGGACAGTAACAATCACTCGTACAGCCCAACCTACTAAAAAAACGTATTATATGTGCCGTTATCTACCTGTACAATCCCTCAGTGCTGTTTAAGGCAGAGATAGCAGTGACATGAGGTTCAGCCAAATGGTATTTCCCATCATTCATAGCCTTTTCAAATTGAATTTTCAGATCGCATAGCATCCAGAGCTGTTAAAAAGAGAAAGAGAGAAAGAAATCATATAGCTGTTGCTGATTTG
Source organism: Pimephales promelas (assembly GCF_016745375.1). The sequence goes on along the minus strand of NW_024122003.1, from coordinate 1,364,987 downwards.
TGCTTGATGAAGCCTATATTTTGTTCAGCAGTACTTTGGCATGTTGGGTATGGGGAGGAAACTGCTGCTTCAAATGTTTCATGATGTCAGTCACAACAGCATAATGGCCCTGAAGACGGAAAAAAAAAGAATCACTGGAACTGGAAAACATGCTAATTTAGCATTCAATACATGAAATCAAGCGTATGCACCAAGAAGCATTTGTGTTCATGTACTTGTGAGGTCGGTCAGGTACCTGCTCAGCATGGAGTTCAGACAGATGGCAGAGAGCGACGGCAAAGGCCTCAGTGTTGTTCTGCTGCACGCTAAAGTTCACCGGCTCCAAACTGTTCATATTCAACAGGAGCTGAGCCTGCTGCCGTGCCATAGTGCTAAAGAAAACGCAAAAAATCTGCTTTAACAACATAAAAACCTGCATAACTGTAGGAGATGTAGCACTAACATCAATGCAGAATGGAAGTGTGAGCCCTTACAGTCTGTTTGAAGACATATTATTTACAAACAATTGAAAGAAATTTCATTTCACTTCACAGTTCTCTTAAAGGGGACATATGAAAATCGGACTTTTTCCGTGTTTAAGTGCTATAATCGGGTCCCCGGTGCATCTAAAATTCCTTTAAATTTCATAAAAAAGAAGGTCTCTCTGCGTTATCTGACCTTTTGCCATACATCCTCCATATGGAGGTGGTCTGTGCCAGGCTGATTTCTATCAGCTCAGAGAGGCTTTGCTTCCAGTGCATGATGTCGGTTCCTCGCAGGGCGTCCAGCAGCTTGTTGGCAGGCATGCCCTGTTTTGCTCCCTGCTGGACCAGGGACTGGATGCCTAGAGAAGCTAAATACTGCAAAACACAATGGGGAGCATTAATTATTTATTTAATTGAACAATGACTTTGCAAAAGAGATTAATATGCGCTGAATTAATGTGCCTGATGCCATTTATTATGCCTGGTGGTTATTCAAAGCATTTCCCTATTATAAGGGCATTAAATGGTTCCATCTTAATGAGCTACTTACAGGGAGGCAAAAGTGAGCTGCAATTTTCACAGAGTCTTCTGTTAGTACCACACTATCAGATCCTTTCATCTGTTCTAGTGTGTACAGCCAACTCTAAAATCACAAATTAGAAATAAAATAAGAATACAGCAGACCTATCAACACACTATCATCAAACCTCTCTACGGACACCAGAACCGATTAATCGCTTAAACCGATTAACCCTTGTGAGTTTTTTTTTAAAATTTATTTATTTATAACAGGACAATGTGCAGTTACATTGAAAAGATGGCCGCACCAGATTTAGCACTATGCTAATTTCCATCTGTAGTCCTACACAAATACAAACACATGACAAGATAAAATTACATTACAAAAACAATTAACATATAAAAATCATGTAACAGTGATGGTTATTTAAATACAATATAAAAAGACAATTTACTAGGAAAGTACAGTATACAAAGTTAAAAAAGACAAAAAAAATAAATAAAAATAATAATAATTAAAATAAATAATAATAATAAAAAGTAAAAAGAAATAAAATAAAAATAATAATAATAAAATAAAAAAAATTTTGTTTTCTTTTTCCTTTCAATATTACATACAAAAACACAGTACAATGAAAAAGCCATCCGATGGTACCCACCAGGGTATCATCCAATGGCCAAAACACCCGTCTGGTGCCCTTAGTGTGAACAGGACTGTTGCTCTAAAAACCAGTCTTTAAATGCCCATGAGAAGCTATAAAAATCAGCATTGTTCTTTAGATTGTCTGGTTAAAGGGATAGTTCACCCAAAAATGAACAATCTCTCAGTAATTACTCGCCCTCATTTTGTTCCAAACCGTAAGACTTTCATTCATCTTTGGAACACAAATTAAGATATTTTTGATGAAATCTGAGAGCTGGAACACTCCTCTAGGGTTCTAAGGGATTGAAACTTCTAAGGAACTGAAACTTGTTTTTGTGCGCAAAAAAAACAAAAACAAACAAAAATTACAATTTTATTCAACTATTCATTTTCACAAAAAGTATTTTCGTCACTTGATAAACGTAAGATTGACCCACTGTAGTCACTTGAACTATTTTAACGATGTCTTTAATAACGTTTCTGGTCCGGCAAGTTTCGATCCCTTAGAAGCCTATGGAGGAGTGATCCAGCTTTCAGATTTAACATTTCCAATACCATCTTTAGACAATATTCTAAAGATGGTGGCGCACTTGTTTCTCTGGTGCATAAGGTCTATAAGGTCATGGTATTTTACAAAATGTCCCAACTTTTCTGGAAATGGGTAGATTAGTATTAACTGTTAACTACAAAAAGAATGTTTATACAAACACACACATACACATTATGTTTGTATGTATGAATGTATGCATGTATGTATATATTTATATATTTCAAAATGAGAAAAGTGCATTTCACTGAAAGGTCATAAAGGTAAAGTAGAGTTTGCATATTTTTATGATAATTCTAATAACCTTTGTTATTAAATGTAGGGAGGCAATGAATGAGAGAAACTGCTCTTACCAGACAGTGCTGGAGACACACATGGTCATTTGCTTCCTGTGCGATGCGGATGGCTTCCTGCAGAGCCAGATCAGCCTGTTGACTGCACATACACAACCATAGAAATCAGCTTTAGTCATATAACGACAGTTCAGTTCAGACTAAAAGGCTAAAATTCTGATTTGCAGCAAAAATAAAATGCTCCTGACACAATGTAGTGCTCAAAACACAATCTACTACTAAAACAACTAATACTCACTAGTGTCCAAAACGACAGTGCAAGGTTGCCAGATTAAGGACAGCGTATCGTAAACTGCGCCCATAGCCTTCATCTCCATTGCTTTTCCCTTCGCCACCGGAAAGAATGAGGCGGTCGAAGTAGTGCAGGAGGCTGTGAGTGGAGATGAAGATGTCCTGCACTCGCATACTGTTCATATAGCTGAGGTAATGCTGTGGAGAGACAGAGAGAGGCTCAGTTAAAGTAAAAAGAGATTAATCATCTGTTTCTTGAAAGGAAGGAGTTCAGCTTACAGCTTCAGCAAAGTCAGGATTAAATTTGAGGATGTTGTTGAGCTCGTCCTGTAACTTAGCTGGCGACATGGCCTTGTTCTCATCGTTCTTAAGGAGGTACGCCTGGGGAAAAAACAAGATGGGAATCACACAGGGCAAAAGGAATCTCAGACAGCTGTGTTTATGAAAGCCAAATCTGTTCTAGTTTAACTCAGACAAACCTGTCGTGCAAGGAAGTATTCTGCTTGTTTCTGAGATAGCGGACCTTGGGTCTCATCAGATCTGATGAAAACAGAAAATAACCCCCACAGACTTCCCATTAGTTTCCATGCAGCTTGCCAAAAGTATGACACTATGGAAAAAAAACCCTAAACATTCATGTAAAAACATAAAACATCTATTCTAGTTTGACAGAGACTAAGATATGTGACAAATTGAATTATTTTCCATCTATTTCTATTGTGTTAGGGGTCAATTTTGACCCACATATTTTTATTTGCAAAATTAGCTGAATGGACATAAATAATATTGTGAATTCTTTCTATATTTGCACACTGAGAACTTAGCAAATAACTACTAAGTATAAACAGTACCAACCTAAAATATCTGTACTTAGCGTAAGTAGTAATTATTGCTGTTTGTACTTTGTGAAAACAGTCTCTGGCTATAGACTATAGTTATGTCTGATTCTCAACCCCTTGAGTGTAAAATGGGTTTCTTGCTCTGCTTTTCAGTCCTGCAAGAGTCGAGTGCATGAGATCCAAAAAACCTAACAACATAAACATCCTTTGGCAGATGTTTTGACTGTGAAACTGTGAATGTATTTGAAGAGTTCAGATGCAAAAGCCTCTAAATGCCATCTTTTTTCTTTAATGATGATTTTCATCAAACTTGTATATTTAAGTTCAGTAATTTCACTTAAATAACAATTAATAGGTAATTATCATTGCCATTTAAGTGAAATCACTGAACTTAAATATACAAGCTTGATAAAAAACATCATTTTTTATGATGCTTTTGCAGGCTTTTGCATCTGAACTCTTCATTTCATATTTTAGTCTTTGACCAGTTACAATAAATGGACAGGATACAATACATTTTTAACCTGATTCTTTTCGGGGTTTTTAAAGTGTTGACATTTGATAAATTGCATTTTATCCCTAACACAATTGATGTAACCACAATTTGTATAGCCTTTCCAAAACAGATCCGAATTAAAACTTTGCATGCACACTCAAAGACCTAAATGAGAAATAGTCACAAAATTACAAGAAATAAAGAGTACCAATATGGGTCAAACTGACCCCAACACAATAACCCACCCCTTATTCCACTAATAATACAAGAAACACATGATTCCATCTGACCTCAGTTCGGACTGGTGTAGAGATGTAGTGTCCAGCTCATCTTTGTCTATGCGGTCGGCATTGGGGTCTTCATTGCTGGTCAGCTCCATGTCTTCAGTGGACAGAGCCGACAGCTCCGGCAGGTTTCCACGATGGCAGTACTGCTGCAGGGACTTGTACAGCTTATATACCTGACTGAAGGACAGTTTATTGTAGGCCAGCAGCATCTGACGCATGAACAGACCTACAAACACAAAGAGATTAAGGGTTAAGTTTCACCGATGAATCTGTCTCACATTAATCACAGATATTTTGTATCCCCCAAAATAACCCCTTAACACTATTTTATACTGTTAGAATGTGATCAATGTACTTCAATGGAGAACATGATCTCATCTGACACATTTTTATGATTTATAGAATTAGAATTAATCAGAATTATATGATTCTTCAGAATTATATGATTCGATAAAATGGGTTAATAGGTGGACATATGGTGGAAAGTTTAAAGAAAATTAGTTCTATAGTTCTATATAATATATATGTGTGCCCTGAGCAAGACACTTAACCCCTAGTTGCTTCAGAGGCGTGTGACCTCTGACAAATATAGCAATTGTAAGTCGCTTTGGATAAAAGCGTCAGCTAAATGAATAAATGTAAAAGTATCAGTTGTGTGGACTGTCAATGCAGGGACAGCAATCTCTCGGATTTCATCAAAAATATCCTCATTTGTGTTCCAAAGGTGAATGAAAGTCACACAGACATGAGGCAGAGTAAATGACAGAATTTTAATTTTTGGGTGAACTAACCTTTTAAATTGGACAATATTTGATAGTTATTTTGGTTATGGCCCTGAAAGAAAACACGTATACGTACCGACAACACTAGTTTTGAATGCCTCCGAGTCACTGAATGCATTTGGCAGGATAGTAAAAAAGTGCTCCATGTCCTGCAACTCTCCACCAGCCATTAAAATCAACCTGAAAAACAGAAGGTGTTGATTATATGTACGATTAATATATGAAAACCTACCCAGGTAGAAAAGTTCTTTATAAAGATAAGATGCCTACTGTACCTGACTTTAACAGCATTAACCATGCGAGGACAGCACTCCTCTACTATCTTCACAAACTGCTTTAGAGTCAAATCTGCACCCTGGTCATCACAAACACAAATCAAACATGTGCAGTATGGTTTAATCTAGAAAATGAAATGTCTGAAAACATTACATTCTTTTTTTTAAAGGGACACACAGGGTAGTCATAAACAGCTCTACAAGAAAACAAGCTAACGTTACATACCTGTTGTAAAGGCAGGATGAGTTTGTTCAGGCGTCTTCTGTCTAGAAGTGCCATTGGTTTGGTTGTGGACATCTCATACAGTAAAGCTAACACTGCGATCTTGTATGGAGTGACCCAATCCTTTATACCGAAGATATTGGCATGAACAACCCCATTTGTCATCATGGGGTTGAAATACAGACTTTCATGCACACTGGCCATTGCCCCCCGGTCCTTATATTCCTCAAATTTCAATACAATTAAGAATATCGGTGCAGTAAATATTCTATTTTAATAGAAGAAAAAACAACTATGTGCGTGGTAAGCTAACATTCATTATTTGTGCTAATACGGTAACGTTAAAATATCAACGGTGTTTCAAATGCAGTCATGTCGATTGATAACGTGAAAATCTGTAATCATAACCACTTTGTTTAATGTGTTAGGTTATTAATCAAACATGGACATATTCGAATATATTCACATGGAACATTTGCTGACAATCAGCCGGAGTCTTTTCTTCAAAATACCCTCCAGTTCCGTTTACGTTTCAGGACGCAATGTAGAGCACAGACTAATCGATTTTTTTTTTTTAATGATCAGTTCTTTGTATCGGTTTGTGTGAACAATTCGTGTCAATGAGTCCGTTACGAGTCAGGCGTCTTTGAAAAATATGGTTTTCAGTTCAGTACTCTCGAGACATTTAACCTGATGATGATACATCGAAAAATACATTCAAAATCATCTTTTAGTACGCGCTGCAGAGTGCTGATAAATCGAACAGAGTCATAGACTTTACAGAGTTAATGGTAATTTCAAGGGTTTTCAGCTAATTTTCAATATTCCTGAGACAAATCAGGAATCATTAATCGTTTGATATTTAATCGTTTAATCGTTAAATCAGATGTCCGCAAGTATTATTATTTTTATATATGCATACGGTAGAGGTCGCAAATATTTACATGACATGGTATTAGGGTATTACATTCATACATGAACAAAATCTAAGAATAAATAGTTTATAGGATATTGTGATATTATTGTTTCCAATTAATGTGCTTGTTTATTATGTCCACTGAATTGTTCATTTCTTTTTCACATCTTATATGTTAAATAATATTTTTTCATGGTGTCAGTGGATTTTATCAAGTGATGACTGTGCCAACATTGTTCAAAATACATTTACATTTTTTTACTATTCACAGATATTTCACCAAGATCTAGTTTATAGTTTGACAACACATATAGCGCATGCCACTAAACAACAACCTGAACATAAAGCTTAAAACTACTGATCAATTATGGATTGTCATGTTGGAACAGCAACAGTGACCTGTGACTCAGGTGACACTCATGAATTATTCTGTAACGTTATCTGAGTCAATTAATCTGTTAATAAACATTCCTTAAAATAAGTGTTAATAAGTGTTAAACCACAAGAAATACTTAAACCACTATTTATGTTGCAATATCACTCAATTTGAACTTTCCTCTAATATCATATAATAAATCTGCCCGAAAAAATAATAAGGCTCTAGAATGCAAACTCGTTAGACCGGGGTTAAGCTTTCAAGCTAAAATTACGAAAGTAATTGAAACAAATAATTCCATTACATGAAGTGTAATAAACTACAACATATGATATGAGAAGAAACTCTAATAGAAATGCACAAACTTCCGCTCAATTCGCTGCACTACTGGAGGTACGAGATGATTGGCTGGCTGCTATTGCGTCACAGGATAGCCACCACTGTGATTGGCTGAAAACGTTTAATCACAGTCATACACAGCGATCCTCCTGGTGCGGCTGTAGACAGCGACTGTGGAAAGAAGAGTTAGCCGTTTGTGAGCAATGTTGTTTTGGCTTCCTTTGCGTGCAGCTGGGTGACTTCCCGTGGTGTCTTTGAGCTGCTATGAAGGTACAGTAATTTCTCATAATGCTTGTTTAGTTTTTAAACTTGTTTCTCTGTTGGCTGTGCTGCCTGTGCATCAGGCTAGCAAGAATAATCTGCTACATTTGCTATCAGCTTGATAAGTAACAGCTGATTTTCAGTTTAGCTTTTCATGCACTATTTGTATTGTGTGGTTTTGTGCATTGATGACATCTTTCATGCCTATATATCTCAATCAACATATCTAGCAGTTATATAACGGTGTGTACTAGTGTATTTCAGTGTTCAGTTGTTAGATGCAATGATCAGTAATGTGTTTGTTTGTATAACTCTTCTGTTCTCATGTTTTCTTCATGTTTTCATTTGTTGGGAGGTGAGACCCAGCAACAGGACCGATCCTTCACTGTGTTACACAATGACAATTGGGAGTTGACTGTCCTGTTGGCTCCCTATGAAAATAAAAACACTATGGTTACTCTCTGTTGAGTGTGACTAAGAGCACTAACGTTAGCTGAAGTCAGAAGTCCTTTAAAGCACACTAATCCCTTGTTATGGCTTAGCCCTATTCCCATCCATCTGTAATGAGATTGATCCCTGTCAATGGGAACTATTTCTGGGCAGGACATTCTGAATGGGGAAATAAAGCACAGCAGCTCAGACTTACTTTTGTTATCATCTCACAATGGCAATTTTCTACATGTTAGATGTGTCTTAATTAAGGCTGTCAAAAATAATGTTTTAATTTCTGTGAATAATATTTTCTGATTAACGGGGACATATTATGCAGTTTTAAAACATCTTGATTTTTGTAAAAGGGGTCTGCTAGATTCACGGTTGAATGTTCAAAAATACATTAGTTTTCACATAATTTAAAATGTTGCAGCACCTCTGTTCCCTGTTTTTCAGTAACGTTATGTTTATTTCCGGTCTCCTCCTTGTCGGAAAGCACAATGTGCTCTGATTGGCTTGCTGGACTAATGTGTTGTGATTGGTCATTTGCTTTGAGCATGTTTGTGACTCCCCTCGTGAATTACTGCAAATAACTGCAAATTTCAACACACTTCTACTGCAACTCAACCCAGCCTTTTTTTTTGTAATTTAATGCAAATAACCCAGCATGCATTGCAGTATGTGATCACACTATCTGGATTTCACTCACCAGCTTTGCGAAGCGAGAGAGTGATGACTGAGGACGGTCTGCATGTTGGCGTATCCTATGATCAGCCAATAATTTTATTCAAGTGCTTTTAAATCATTCCAGCATAATAAGACGCGAAAAGGAACCTATTTAGGTACAGCCACACATGAAATATGTAAAAAAAAAAAAAAAAAAAAAAAATCAAAACAGCGCTAGTCTTAATAAAACCTCATAATTTTTCATTTGTTTTTTTTTTTAAAGTCTTTTGTGATTGTTTTCCGTGCAGGCGGGGGCCTCGTCCATGTGGGCATCATGCTGTGGTCTGCTAAATGAAGTGATGGGTACCGGGGCCGTGAGAGGGCAGCAGGCAGGTTTCGGGGCAGGTGCGGGGCCGTTTCGTTTTGCTCCCACTGCAGGATACTCCACATACCCACCTACCAACTCCTCCAACACCAGCCTGGTGTGTCAGTCCTGTAGACAAGCATTCTCTGTCTTTAGGAGAAGGGTAGGTAGACCTGTACACCTGCCATTGCCATACAATCTCATTTGTTCCGCACATAAAATCTAAAAGCATTTATTAGATTAAAGATGCCATGAAATAGCTGCCGAAACAAATTTCTTTTTGATGTTGATGTATTTCGATTTACATCGATGTCGGCTGAGTATTAAACCTATCCTATGCCCTAGCGTGTCTACACATCGACGTCGGCTGAGTACTAATAATTCTAACCAACTTGTTTTCGCTGCGCAGCTTAGATGACAGACAGATAAATCAGTAAATGTCCTTCAGATGCTCTTTATTTTAGCTGGGAGTTTTTGAGGAATCCTCAGAGAATCTTAACTTCAAAGAAGTACACATGTTTTATATGATAATGCCATACACATATAAATAGAATCATCATGACTAATTATTTCATTATGACTGATCATGTCACACTCCATCAATATGATTGGTTACATTGTTTAAAGTCCCCGTGAAATCAAAATTGAACCTATTTACTTTGTTAGCGCATATTACTAGTCTTGTGGTGAACAATTAATCCGTGCAAGTAAAAATATATTTAAAAAATGTTTTACCTTGGTAATCTTTAATCAAAATCTGAAAAGTTACTTCCGGTCTGGAACGGTTTCTTTTTCTGATAACGTAGGTTTCACAACTTGGGTGGGGAAACGCTTAACCACTCCGCTCAAACCGTTAGTTTGTTATGAGCGAGAGATGGAGAGGAGGAGCGCTAGAGTAAAACCCTGCCCTCTGTTCAATATTCCGTTTCACTTGGAAATACGTCACAGCACTGGAGAAAAATCGTTTGCAACTTCCGGTTGATGGGGACTTTAAAGCAAGCCCCATCCCCTCATCATCTTTTGTTACTGACATCAGCAAAAATATCCTATAATATCCTCAAAAAGAGTTTGTAAGGGGTCAACATTTCAGTCAATCACGACTTAATACAGTAAAAGAACAGAACGTTCAGTTCATTTTAAAAGTGACATTGACCAAGGTTACGTTAAGTCAAAAGTTTGTTAGATGGTTAGTTCATATTGAAAGTTCGTCTCATGGCTACATAAAAGGAACTAAGATTTATCTTGTTTTATTGTTAGATCTAGAATGGAAAGTTTAGTCACTTTTAGACTAAGTGGAAGTATGATAGATTTTATCACATGGTAGAAATATAAAATTAGAACTTTATGGTTAGTTAACATAATTCATTGTATCTATTAAAATTTCTACAACAACATGCAAAACAAAATTTAGTGCAGGATACATATAGCTGGTTGGTGCTAATAAGGAAATTCTATGTAGCTTTTGATTGGACACACATTTTTATATTCGTATTCATGCAAGATGAGTCATCAATATTTTTTTACAGATTCTCCCAGAAGACATAGATTGTACATTTTAATATCTACTAAAAACATTATTTGGTGAATTTTAGAAGTAGAGTGGCATATATTCAATTCGACTTTTCTAGACTCAAGGTTATGTTAATCATCCAGCGACAAATACATTTATTAATCAACTTTCTCATTAAAGGGATAGTTCACTAAAAATTGAAAATTCTGTCAGTATTTACTCACCCTCAAGTTGTTCCAAAACCTCTATGTGTTTATTTGTTCTGCTGAACACAAAGGAAGATATTTGGAAGAATGTTTTAATCAAACAGATCTCATTCCCCATTGACTATGTATTTTTTCCTACTATGGTAGTCAATGGGGAATGAGATCTGTTTGATTAAAACATTCTTCCAAATATCTTCCTTTGTGTTCAGCAGAACAAATAAACACATAGAGGTTTGTAACAACTTAAGGGTGAGTAAATGATGAAAGAATTGTAATTTTTAGGTGAACTAACCCTTTAAAGCCATACAAGATTTTACATTTGACTTACAAAATAGATCACTTGCACTGCTCCACCTTGTTTTTTTTTGTTTTTTTTGTTTTTTTCTCGACATATAGATGACCTTAAATTTAATATACATAGACTAAATTGCTCAAATCGCTCATTTTGATTCCATGGGGCCTTTATCTTTGTGAAAAAGAAGTACAGTTTAGCAGCATACTTTTAAAAGATGACTTAATTTATAAATAGATACTTCATTATATTATATATCTCATAAATATGTATATATATATATATATATATATATAAATGTACAAACCCGATTCCAAAAAAGTTGGGACACTGTACAAATTTTGAGTAAAAAAAGAATGGAATAATTTAGAAATCTCATAAACTTATATTTTATTCACAATAGAATATAAATGACATATCAAATGTTGAAAGTGAGACATTTTGAATTGCCATGCCAAATATTGGCTCGTTTTGGATTTCATGAGAGCTACAAATTCCAAAAAAGTTGGGACAGGTAGCAATAAGAGGCCAGAAAAGTTAAATGTACATATAAGGAAAAGCTGGAGGACCAATTTGCAACTTATTAGGTCAATTGGCAACATGATTGGGTATAAAAAGAGCCTCTCAGAGTGGCAGTGTCTCTCAGAAGTCAAGATGGGCAGAGAATCACCAATTCCCCAAATGCTGAGGCAAAAAATAGTGGAGCAATATCAGAAAGGAGTTTCTCAGAGAAAAATTACAAAGAGTTTGAAGTTATCATCATCTACAGTGCATAATATCATCCAAAGATTCAGAGAATCTGGAACAATCTCTGTGCATAAGGGTCAAGGCCGGAAAACCATACTGAATGCCCGTGATCTTCGGGCCCTTAGACGGCACTGCATCACACACAGGAATGCTACTGTAATGGAAATCACAACATGGGCTCAAGAATACTTCCAGAAAACATTGTCAGTGAACACAATCCACCGTGCCATTCACCGTTGCCGGCTAAAACTCTATAGGTCAAAAAAGAAGCCATATCTAAACGGGAACCAGAAGCGCAGGCGTTTTCTCTGGGCCAAGGCTCATTTAAAGTGGACTAGCAAAGTGGAAAACTGTTCTGTGGTCAGACGAATCAAAATTTGAAGTTCTTTTTGGAAAACTGGGACGCCATGTCATCCGGACTAAAGAGGACAAGGACAACCCAAGTTGTTATCAGCGCTCAGTTCAGAAGCCCTGCATCTCTGATGGTATGGGGTTGCATGAGTGCATGAGTGCGTGTGGCATGGGCAGCTTACACATCTGGAAAGGCACCATCAATGCTGAAAGGTATATCCAAGTTCTAGAACAACATGCTCCCATCCAGACATCGTCTCTTTCAGGGAAGACCTTGTATTTTCCAATAAGACAATGCCAAACCACATACTGCATCAATTACAACATCATGGCTGCGTAGAAGAAGGATCCGGGTACTGAAATGTCCAGCCTGCAGTCCAGATCTTTCACCCATACAAAACATTTGGCGCATCATAAAGAGGAAGATGCAACAAAGAAGACCTAAGACAGTTGAGCAGCTAGAAGCCTTTATTAGACAAGAATGGGACAACATTCCTATTCCTAAACTTGAGCAACTTGTCTCCTCAGTCCCCAGACGTTTGCAGACTGTTATTAAAAGAAGAGGCGATGCCACACAGTGGTAAAAATGGCCTTTTCCCAACTTTTTTGAGATGTGTTGATGCCATGAAATTTAAAATCAACTTATTTTTCCCTTAAAATTATGCATTTTCTCAGTTTAAACATTTGATATGTCATCTATGTTGTATTCTAAATATAATATTGAAATTTGAAACTTCCACATCATTGCATTCTGTTTTTATTCACAATTTGTACAATGTCCCAACTTTTATGGAATTGGGTTTGTATATACACCTCACTAATAGAACATGCTTAAGTGCAAAGTGAATGTAATGTTTTCAGACACTTAATTGCAGAGATTAGAATAGAAATTAGAGCCCGACCGATAAAGTTATTTTGAAGGCTGATACCGATACAAATATTTTTGGGTTTTAAAATCCGACATTCCGATATATCGGCCGATATTTTTTTTTTAAATTAAATATTTTTTGGTTTCACACGCGTGTAAAAGAAAAGCTAACTTTTCTGCAAAAGATACGTTTGATACTTTTTCTCTATGTCTAAATGTTCACTCCTCGCAAGTATAACTTGCAGTTTACAATGCAGGGACTGTAACTAGAGATATGCTAGTTATAAATACAGTAATAATTACTTTATTTAGGCAGAAAAAGTTCATTGTGGTTTCCAAGCTCATTAATGTTAACGTTAGCGGTCTTCCACTGATGATAGTGGCATTAGCTAGCTTTGTGGTTAGCTAGTCTATGATGAGCCATAAATTAACAATAGATAACATCATACTGCAAATTGTAAAACATACATTTTCAATATAACAGGCCAAGGAGAGATGATTAAAGCGTGTTTCGTCCGTTTTTATTTTATTTTTTAAATATTCATTTATCGGCCATTATAACTGCCGATACCGATATTATGGAAAATGCCTGATATCGGCCGATAATATCAGCCGGCCGATATATCTCTCTAATAGAAATTCATAATTCTATTGTCTTTAAAATATGGATAAAGTGTGTACTGAAAGCATTTAAAATATGTAACATCAAAATAAGCATACTTTAAAGCTTAAAATGCTTTTACGATTTTAAAAGTGCACTTAAGTGTGTTAAGAAAACAGTCATGAAAGTGTACACTTACGTGGCCTTTAACTTTTTGAACATTATTAGCTGCAAGTACTTTTTTTTTTTTTTAAATATACTTTTTAGACTTGTACCCGTACCCGACAAATGTGCATTCAGTACAATTAAGCACACTTACTTATTTTTTTACAAGGGGAATAAGTACCTTTCAACATTATTTTAATATATAGTAGAGTTAGGCAATAAACCACAATCTGCATGCCTTTTCTTTCGTTTGAGATGAGAGATTGTAATTTTATTACAGCCTTGTATTTTGTCCTTTTGATTAAGCACAAATTCCCCTTTTTTCTCCTCTGTAGCACATCTGTTGTGACTGTAAGAAGAGTTTTTGTTCGCTGTGCTCAGTACTTCAGGAAAACCAGCGCAGATGCACAACCTGTCAGCTGCTGAAGGGCACTTCATTCCAGCGTCCACAGCTCATGCGTTTGCGTGTTAAGGACTTGCGGCAGTATCTTACGTTACGCAATATTAACACTGATACCTGCAGGTACTTTCACACGGGCAACCGTATGTGAGCATTATTAATAATTGGGTATATTATGACCATATCATTAGTGTTTTTGAGTTGTTTGAATGCTTCGAATCCTTAGGGAGAAAGAGGACCTTGTGGACTTGGTGCTTTGCCACCAAGGTGCCGAAAGTGAGGATGATCCAGACACGCCTTCTCTGCAGTCACGCCCCCTGTATAGCCCGCCCCCTTCAACGGAAGAGCCCACTTCTCCTCTCTCAGCTCTCTCTCCAGCTCAAGGAGAACCAATCAGTAGGAGCAACAGCTCCGAGTCCAATCAGGTGTGTCCAGCTGATTCTAATCTGTGAGCATGGCTGTTATAACATGTTTACATTAGGGGTTAAACGTAATGTAGTTGATTCGTGATTTTAACTTAACTCACTTAACTAGCCCAATTCATTCAATATGGGCCAAGCAGAGAAGCGACCAAACACCCCCACGTTTTCCCTATTTAAATACAGTTACTCGAGTAGTGTAACTCGACCTAGGACGGAGAACCAAAATAAAACGTTGCGCTTTTCTAAGCGTGTAAAATGGATAACTATATTGTATAGTGGAATACCAGTCCAGTTTAAACAGCTTTTTTGCGTCTCTGTATAGACTTTAGAATCGCATCGCTTCATGTCCCGTATCACATCGGAGGAGTATATGTTTGTTCAGAGCATTTCGTATTGATCCGACCATTAGCTACATAAGCCAAAATAAGTTAGAATCCAGAATAAACAGAAATACACAGCATTTCAACAACTTCTGCTCATGAATTTGAAGGCTGCTTTTGGATCGTTGAGGATAAATGCCGTATTAGTTTTTACAAGCATTACTTTAGAGAACTGACTAGCTACCTTGAACAAATGGAGTAACCAAATAAAGTGCAGAGTTAGTTACAAACTAGCTAGGAGTTACTATGCCTGTAGTGTGGACTTTATGTTCCAAAGAACGTATGCATGGCTGATTCAATCCTACCCAGAATGCACTGATGTGCACAATTATCTGTGCTCAAAATGGCTGTGCAAAAATGAACTGGTTTACACAATTTTGGCATTGGATTTAAGTGTACTTTATACCACTATTAACAAGAGGTTTGGCAGTCATTGGTGAATCCTTTGTAAAGTTGTTCTTAGTGTGGATGGCTAATTGTTTTCTTTCTTTTTAAACATTCCTTGCTGATAGGATATTGAGGACTCCACTTCAGTCTCACTTCTTAACCTCGACCAGGCAGAACACACACCAGAGGTGAGTTAATTCTCTCACTGGTAATTGAAAGGACTAACATTGTCATGAACTACACACTTTCTTGGGCTGGTCAGAATAAGAATTTCATCTTCTCAACACATTTGACTTAACACAATTAAAATGTTAAAATCTAAGTAAATTTGTTAGTAAAAATTCATCACCTTTATATGTCACATTCAGTGTTATTTATTATTATTACAGTATGTATTCATATTTTGAATTGGCATTTTTTTTTTCTTTTTCTTTACCCACTCACAATAAAAATACTTCCAAAAATGCTTCCTTTTACAGTCCAGTTACCCATGTAAATACTTTGTACTTATTTTAGTAACTACAATTATTGGGTAATAACTAGTACTAACCCTGAACCTACCCATAAACCAACCCCTGTTCCATTCCATACTTTCTAGGTAAATACACTGTAAGTACTGTACTGTAAAAGGAAGCGTTACCAAATACTCTACACCATTATCTTGAGTATGAAATATTACATTTTTTTTCTGAGAAAAAAATACTTTAATGATGATCTAAATTAAATAGGAGTTGTTTCTGGATATAGATCTACTACAGGTAGGTGCAATCTGCTGGCTTGAAGAAAACATGTTGGCATTTTAAAAGTGTGTGTTTTTGCAAAGATTTCACACAAGTTTGTAAAAATAGAACTAAAATGCCCTTAACATTTTATTCACAATTTTTTTATTTCAATAATCTAAATGTAAATCATTAACTTTAGAATAATAAATTATATTTTAAAAAATATGTGAATAAAACCAATAGCAATAAGCAGAAATTAAAGGGTGTGTGCGTTTGTGCGCGCGTTCACATGCATGCGAAAGTGTTTGTGTGCAACTGTGCATGCATGTGTATTTGTGCATGTGTTAGGTCTCACACCTTCATATCTGCATTTGTGGCTGATTTTGTTTGCCTAATATTATACAAATATGGTTTTGTTGCAGTCACACTTACATAGAGAGAGAGAGAGAGATTGTGAGCATGTTTATTCCATATTGCATTCTTACTTTAGCACCAGGCCTTAATTTCTGTGTGAAAATTCAAATTTTTGTTTTTTTAAATGAAAGATAATAAATACTTAATGTTTCGCCTTTCCTGTTTATTTCCAATGTTTCAGTTTTTTGCGTATAGATTGAGAATGAAACAAGTCACAAAACCTCGTGCCAGTGAAAGGAAGGGAACAATGCTTTTGAGGGAAACATCAAATGGGGGTCTGAACGGACAATATGAGGGTTAAATTGCAGAGATTATGTAACATGACTAGAATGTCCCGTTATTATCAGGTTAGTCCTCAGACGCGGCGGCGGGCTAGAGCTTCTCTGTCAGATCTGTCCTCCCTCGGTGACGTGGAGCAGTTGACGGTCAGGCAGCTGAAGGAGATCCTTGCGAGGAACTTTGTGAGCTTCTCCGGCTGCTGTGAGAAGTGGGAGCTGGTGGAGCGCGTCAGGAGGCTTTACCGGGAGAATGAGGACAATCGTAAATCTAGTGAGTGCTAACACTGCTCCGTGAATAAAGCAACACGCAGTCTAAAAATAAACTTTTGCCATACCTGCCAATTGTGAGAGAATTGAGAACTGTCGAAAAAAAATAAAAAGACTGAAATATACTGTATGTATATTCATTTTTATAAAAGCGTGCTCTCTTTTTTTTTCAGTGGAAAATGTGAGCAACCCCATCACTGCTGGTAAGAAATTTTCACCTCACAGATTGAATTAAAAAATTCATTGTGCATAGTGCAAATGTCTCAGTTGATTTCATTGATGATCTGCTCAGGTTACACAGTAAATTAAATGGACTGTTTAACTAATAATAACTCCTAGCTGAGTCTAATAGCTGTGCTTTGCTCCTCCCACTTAAGTGGTAGCTTATCCCCCTCCAATCTGCAATGGTGGAATCGGAGGTAAGGCTTGTGATTGGTGGAAATGCTCCCTGGTCACACTCACCAGTGCACTGACTGCAGTTTGTGATGTCATTGCACTTCAACCCCCTCCCTGCATGGCCACTGCCAGATAGCATGTAGTCTCAAAAGGAAAAATGTAAAGTGCCATTGTTTACACTGCCATCAATGATTTGTAATGTAGGAATAATTGTATTGTTAGGGGTCATAAGAATGTATCTTCTTTGATGGTTTACCCCCATTATCCCATTTCATCCATGCCCTTCATCAAGTATTATTTGTTTTTTGTATGGCTAGAATTTAAATAAACTGCACAATGCAAGAGTTGGGATGTAGTGATGCACTGAAATGAATGTTTTTTTTACCGAAACTGTTCATGGTGTAGTTCACAGGAAATAAATCAGTCATAGGGCCGATTCAAATAGAACATGTTTTTTTGGCTGTTAACCTTCAAATGGTCTTTGTTTCCTGTTTACACTTCTGGGCTTCAGGGGCCTATACGACCCCAACAATTGATTGAGTAATTGTACAAAAAATATACATTTTTAATCATACAAATAATATATATATATTTTTTGTTTACTTCTCATCTATTCATTAATGCTGTGTTTTTGAAGATATAAAGCACTTTTGTATCCATATACCACACAATTCCTCAATTACACCATTAGCTTTAGCATTAGCATATGAAATGATACATTGCATTTATGCTATTCAGATTTATGCCGGATTTTTTTTTCTTCTTTTTTTTTGACACATGAAGAAAATATATTTATTTATTTATTTTTTTTTTTTTTTAACATTTCCCATTCATTTCAATGTGGGGTCAAGGTCATTGACCCCGAAGACCAGAAGTGTAAACTTTATTTATTTATTTATTTTTTTTTTTAACAT
This sequence comes from Pimephales promelas, assembly GCF_016745375.1. The sequence continues at coordinate 1,346,654 of NW_024122003.1, read as the reverse complement.
ACCTTCAGAACAACCGAATCAAGCCCAGTTTTTTTTTTTTTTTTTGTGTGTGTGTATAGATAGATAATGTATGAAAAGGGCTACAAACGTGAGACGCAGCGTCCAGTGTTGTAGTCGAGACCACCTCACTCGAGTCCAAATCGACACCAAGACCAGAGAGAGTCGAGTCCGAGTCAAGACCGAGTCCATAGAGAGTCGAGTCCGAGTCGAGTCCGAGACCAGTGAGGGTTGATTACCTAATTTACTTTTATTTGCTTAGAGAAATCCTTTTTTTTTTTTTTTTTTTTTTTTACTGAATTTACTTAGAGTTTAAAAAATATGATCAGTTTAGGGTAAAAAGGCCTCATAGTAGGTGGTGTTAAAAGTAATTTTATTACAATTTGTCATGCGCAGTTGCGCACTAGAAAATCACCAATCACTGGGCGTGTCAATCAATTTAAAGAAATATTTTATTAACATACATTAAAAATCATGAAAAATATTTTGAATTGAACTCGAGTGGACTCGGGAATAATTCCGAGTCCTAAAAAAAAAAAAATGTTCGAGTACGAGTCAATTCCGAGTCCAAATGGACACGAGTCCATGAAAAGACCAAGACCATTAAAATATGGTCTCGAGACCGAGTCCGAGTCTCGAGTACTACAACACTGGCAGCGTCACTAGTTGGAGGTATCTTACTTGAATTGTGGCCATCTCTGGTTGTGTTTGGTTCTTCCCCAGACAGTAACAGTGTCGGCCCAGATCCGGGCCACATCTGGTACATGTGGACTTAACACATACCAGATGGGGCCGGATCTGGGCCGACACTGTTACTGTCTGGATTTGAATTGACATGAACCCATTGATGAACTCAAGATCATGTTCTTACAGATGGATTGGCACACGTTGTAATGACCCATGTCTTTTTCCTCTCTCTCACTGCAGATGGTTGCAGGACCCAGTTATCAAATGACGACAGCCTGTGTCGCATCTGCATGGACGCTGTCATTGACTGTGTACTGCTGGAGTGCGGTCACATGGTCACCTGCACTAAATGCGGGAAGCGCATGAATGAATGCCCTATATGCAGACAATACGTTATCAGGGCTGTGCACGTTTTCAAGTCTTAATGCTTCTGGGAGTACGTCCTGTTCCACCTGCAGACTGCATTATGATTCGGTGAGGACGAACTCAGCAAGTGCCCGTCTTCACATCGAATTAGGGAGGAAGAGTAAGTCCTCTGCTTAATTTTTCACGACGTTTGAGGAAGACTTTAGATGGTGGGCCACAATGGCTTTGTCAATAAATGTTTCACTAAAAACATTCCACAAGCTCTTCTAAGAGGCTCTGTAATAATATGCAATTGTTCAGCTGCAACACCTCACAGCCTTGACTTGATATCCTACAGCTTTGAAGACATTCTGCTCCCAGATCACATGCAAGCACTGTGAGAAACTCAAGAAAAGAAACAAATGTAATACTCAAGTGGGTTCATCATCATGCACCATAACTCAGGATGGAAGTGTCTGAATGTTCCTATTGCTCTTTTGTTTCCTTTTTGTTTTGTTTTGCAGCTTCTGTGAATGGGCCTTTGTTTCCTGTTTCTAATGTGAAGCCTCTTGGGTTTTTGAAAAAAAGTTTTTCCTACAAGTAACATTGTACTTCCTGATAACTTGTTGACAGATTCAACAAATTTTAAGTGGCATAATGAACATTTTATGGTCCACAACAGATTAGTCCCGTTAAAGGAGTAGTTCACTTTTTTTTAAAAAAAAGCTTTTGCTGATAATTTACTCACCCCCATGTCATCCAAGATATCCATGTCATTCTTTCTTCAGTCGAAAAGAAATTACGTTTTTTGATAAACATTCCAGGATTTTTCCTCATATAATGGACTTCAATGGGAACCAAACGGTTCAAAGTCCAAAAGACAGATTCAGTGCAAACTGCAAACTGTTCAAAGGGCTTTAAACGATTCCAGACGATGAATAAGGGACTTATCAAGTGAAACGATCGATTATTTAAAAAAAATAAAAAAGTTTAAGTTTTATAAGCTCAAATGGTCGCCTTCTTCTGTGATCCACGTTCGCATCAAAATGAACAAATCTTGTTTTCGTGTCATTTGGTTCATTAAACGAACGAAATGAACAAATTGTCTCGGGAACTGATTTGATTTTGATGAACGAGTTTGAATAGGAGAGTCACGAACACGCGTCACAGAACAGAGCAAGGTGACCATTTGAGTTTATAAAACTTAAACTTTGTTTTTTTTGTTTTTAAATGAGCGATCGTTTCGCTTGATAAGACCCTTATTCATCGTCTGGAATCGTTTAAAGCCCTTAACAGTTTGTAGTTTGCACTGAAACTGTCTTTTGGACCTTGAACAGTTTGGTTCCCATTGAAGTCCATTATTTGGAGAAAAATCCTGGAATGTTTTCATCAAAAACCTTAATTTCTTTTCGACTGAAGAAAGAAAGACATGGACATCTTGGATAACATGGGGGTGAGTAAATTATCAGCAAAAGTTATTTAAAAGGGAACTACTCCTTTAATCATTTTTTTTAATCATATGACTTTAACCATAAATGACTGTAAATTTTTTAATCATATGACTTTTTCTTTGTCAGAGTTTTAGGACTGGTTTCTTGAATATGTGACTGACTTAGCAGGTTAATATGCTGGTTTTCCAGTGTGAAGTGGTGATAAACAAGAGAGGGTGGAACTGTTTTTATGCACCAAATACTTAAATGTATGGGGTGTGTGTCAATTGAAAGTAGGACCATAAACCGGTACAATATTACTGATTTAAATCGATAACATTTAAAAATGCCATTTTATGTATGGGCAAAGCAACCATAACTTCAAAATGATGCACGGTGTAAAAGATGATTTGGGTGCCAAAAAGGTGCATTTCTGTCTCCTCATGCACTACAGTTGTTGTTGTTGTTAGTACTTGAATTAATGTACATCGTTAAACCTTTTTAAAAAAAGTCGTCACTAGGGAGTGATTACCCACACAAATAATCAACCCATATTTTGTAGCCATTATTAATGTGTGATAAACCCAATTAGAAGTTGCATCATGCCACATTACAGCGCGCTGACAAGCATCACCTGCACCACAGCAATACCAACCTCTCTTTTTATGTGATGATATATTTTAAGATTATAAGGGATATTACAAATAACATTTAGGTGTATATTCAGATTCATTGCATCCTTGTTTAACCTATTATGTCTGACATGTCTTTAATTCCTGTGTAAATGCCTATTCAGATAAGTTTATTTTTCTTAACAAAAAATAACTTTTTCTTTTGGTCAGTTGCTGTTGATTTAATATAGAATTAACAAACGAGTTATGTATGTTCTTAGTTAGTTGTGATACTTAAATAAAAGTGATAAGAAAGATTTTCACTGGACTGTACTGCATCGTGATTATTAAATGTCAGTTTGTTGTTCCGGTTCATTATTTGTCCAGTCAATATGAAATCAAAATTGACTATTTTAAAAATGTAATGTAAATGTCTTAATTTTTCCCACTAGGAAATTTCTAGGATTAAAACAGATTGCTAATGGCACTTCACGACAACATTTTAAATTTCATATTTGAAGTTATTCTAATACAAGCACATTTACATTTGGTTGAAAAATAACTTCCCTTTTCAAATGCATCACGGTACATTTTTTTTTAATTACATACAAATATAAATAGCCGAATGTACATTAGACTGTTTTAGATGGCGAAAAATGCCTTAATTTATAGTGGTACAAGTATGGTGGCTTAGATCAAATGGCAGACTCCCTCTTTCTGACAGTAAATATCCTGAGACAAAACTCACAATAATACACACCATTAAAATCATCTTTCATCATAACAGTTACCATTTTACAATAATAATCACTGTGGAAGGAATAAAAAGCACATGATAATCTCAGACAAATACTAGATGGAGGTTCAGCAAAGTCTTTTTTTTACCTCATGGGGAAAAATGCATAACTACCTTATATGTTGAACTGAACAAATTACTTGTTAACAAGATTAAATAATCAGTAATTTGTTTGGTCTAACACTTGTAGAGCTTAGCTCTACACAGGAATAGCTATGAAATATAACCTACTGATGTCTTGCCTGTTACAACTGTAAAACAACAGATGAAATATGGCACTGGTTTATAAATAGACCTCATAATAACAAATTCCACTTCTATACCTGTTTGAGATAAGAACAGCAAGTACTTGAAATTCAAAGCAGTCAAAACATCTGAAAAAATCAGACTGGAGCATTCCAAAGCTGATTACATAAAATGGACAGAGATATTTAAAAATTCCATTATATTAAAAAAACAAAATAAAGAACAATACATATATCAGGACTGAACCAAATATAGCACAGAAATCTGAACTGATACATCTTTTGTACAAAAAAATTGAATTTTGAATAATGTACAATCATGCTTACTCACTCTTTTCTATTGATTAAGTGTGTGTAGTAGTATCCAGTGAGTATATGGATGTTGTGTGTATATATACCCCTCTGCTTTCTACTACACCACCATTTAAATACAATTTCCTGGTAATAACACATAAATCTCCTCTTAAAGATTAACAGAATTTGAAGAATAAAGTCCATCATCATTAAAATACACCATTCAGAATAGGAGCAGAATTATGTGCCTTTAAGTACAATATGTCTGCTCTTCTCCCCAGTTTGAAAGAAGGCTAAACGCTTTGTCCACATATACGTGTTGCAGTGCTTTTTTTTTTTTAAGTGTGCGAAATGAATTCAGTTTCAGTCCGAACACATGAGTGCACCTGATACATGGTATCATTTTAGACTGGTGTTCATTTCCTCCCAGACACTAGGGGGTGCTGTGTAGTTTTTGGAGCAGTTTATCCTCTTGCAGTTTGAAGGGAACAATGACCGACATCTCAGCAATGAAGCGCTCGCATGCCTGACGGCTCACCTGCTTGCAAAATCGCAGGTCAATGCGGCAGATGCTTCCGCAGCGTTTGAAGTAACTCAGTGACTGATCAGTGACCCTGTTGCACACTAAAGAGAGAATTCAGAAAGAAGAGATCAGTAATCAGTGAGGGGGAATTAAGAGTTTTACAGCATTAGACTCCTATGGTCCTACATAAACCAATGCAAATCCTATGGCACACAGGTTTAACATTTTAAGTTTTTTTTTTTTTCATAGATCCCCACAGCATACTGAAATAATGGCGGTGCCTGAGATCTCACTCTGAACAGGCCCACAAATCTTATGAGCCAAATGACGTAACCTGCACACATTGGATGCTTCACTGATTAAAATGAGAGAATTTTTTGTGTCAGTGTAGCCAGACTGAGTTGTTGTTTTGAAAACTTTAAGCGATGGCTGATTTTTCTTGCCCGCTAGCTGCTAATGTTTTTGGTTCGCGACCAGTTCACACTGCAGACATCAGATTTCAACCAATCCGACAATCAACCAGGGGCTTACTTTTCGTTGTCAAATTAGACCAATCTACATTTTTAAGTAACTGATTTGAAAAACATATGAACAGTCTAACTTTTAAGACTAGTCTTAGCAGTTAATGCAACTGGCCCCATTACATCACTGCTAAGACATTCTACGACTAACAAATGCAGATTAAACATGTTCAGTTGGTGAAAACATACGCAGACCAACTGCAACATACACCAACAGGGGTAACACAAGCCCCTTTCACACAGAGATTCTGGAAAATACACGGATAATGTGACCCTGCAATTGTCCCGGGATTGTTTGATTTCGGTTCATTCACACTGCCAGTGATTTGCCGGGATCTGTGAGTGCGTTCACACACAACTCGTAAAGATCCCAGAAAGACATGTGACGTACGCGTCGAAAACATGTACACGAGTATACCGTTCCACAAAGCTGGTGAACGATCTCAGCTTCAGTGCGGATAGTGAGGAGCTCCTGGTCTCTGCTTCGTTCCAGTTTGCAGACATTTGTTCGTCCTTTCTTTGTTGATGACGAACACAAACTTTCTTCTAAGAGCAACAGAGTCGCGTGATGGTACGAGCGTCATCACTATGACACACCCCTTATGGCATTGGTCCTGGCTTTTGTTCACACAGCGCGCGTTCTGGGACTGATTCCGGCAATTCCCCAACCCGGCATCGATGCCGGTATCAATCCCGGGTCGTATTTGCGTTCACACAGAAGGCGTTCTGGCAATTTCCCGGGATCAACGCGCTGTGTTAAAGGGGCTATACTGACACAATCAAACCCAGTGAACATATCTTTTGGTGTTGGAGCAGTGTGAATTGGCCTTAAGGGAAAAATAAGAATCCAAATGATCTTTGGTGGAAACAACAGTTCAAAATTGGGCACTGGTCCAGGATAGTATTACAAATGGGATTTGTGACTAAATATTTAAACCGTGCAATTACCAGAAAGGTTGACATCGGTTAGGGAGTCCCTCGTGGTGGTCCCTGCAGCAGTCAGCAGGTTTACTGACTGGTCATTGATATGGTTGCAGTAACTCAAGTCCAGACGGGAGAGTAGAGGCATATTTTTAATTATGAGACGCAGAGAGCAGTCCGTGAGGTCCAAACCAGCCAGACGCAGGTCAGTAACATTCCGTAGTTTGCTGCGTGTGTCCATCTGACCTGTTAGAGAAAGCCAAATTAGAGAATATGCCACTATAGAGTATATATCTTGGGTCTTGGAGTTGCACATATCGATCTGAAGTGTTGTATCATACCTGGTCTGTTGTCAGTTGGAGGGGATAGTAGGTCCCTCATCTGGGGGTCTTTGAGCCCCTCCACCCACTGCAGATCTAGAGTACGCAGTAGAGGACAGCTGGATGTGCAGAGAGCCGAAACGGCCACCCATGAACAGCCTGATAGGAGGAGCACCCTCAGTCCTGTATCCAAACACACAAGCATTTAGTAATAGCTGCACAGATTTGGATGACGTGGATCTACATACTACTTGCTCACATGAACACTGACCTGGTAGTCGGTTAATAAGCCAGCTTAATTGCTTCTTGGAGATGTTGGTCCAGCTCAAGTCCAATGTGATGGGCTGTCTGCGAATTATCCCACTCAGCATGAGTGGTGTGATGGACTTACAGCGCTTCAAATCGATATGAGTCCACAATCTCTTGTCACAACACCTAAACAGATACATAAAAAGATGTTAATTGAAACCACCAATCAACAGCTCTAAAAGTGGCCAACTATAAAATGCCATTGTAATAATTGTATAGGACCTGTCCCAAAATGGTACTTCCAATTCTCATGGCCTTTGCTTGCACATGTCTCTTAAGTCCATGAGATTGCAGGGCAGCGGTGTACAATCCTGCTGCTGAAGGGCCAATTTCCTGCAAAGTTTAGCTTCAGTCAGCTCCAAAACAGCTGCCTGGAAGTTTTTGGAAGTCCTGAAGATCTTGAGTAAATGGTTGAGGTGTGTTTAATGAGGGTTGAAGGTAAACTCTGCAGGAAGGTGACCCTCCACAAGAAGGAATGGACACCCCTGCTGTAGGGTGTCCTATTTGTCATTTCATGGTTGAGATTGGGATTTTTCAATGGTCTACTACCCCAGTATTCCTCACTGTTCCTAAAGGCACAACAACAGAAAATATTTTGGATGTCTCCATTATGTGATCCATGCATTTCAGGTCTTAGAGTCTTGGAGCTGATGAGTTGAAAATGTTTGAATAGGAAGAGTTCGAAAATGTGTTCTGCTGGTGTGCCACTGGGAGTAGAGTTGGGAAACACTTTAAACTAAACTGTCCTTGCAACATAATGTGACCAAAGTGTAAACTAATTGAGAAGGACCAGAATACTTGAGGCTGACATTTGGGACAGGGCCAGACATAATAAGTCTCAAGTTTGAGGTGTGAAAAGGTAAACCAGTCTTTAGGGTTTTCTTACCAGCGATTCCATGTCCTGCACACGCGCATGCACACACAAAGTTCACGATGGCTCAAGTGACTGAAGATAGCCAACCACGCTTCTCTGGGCGCAATGTGATTACGCCCATCAGCTAGTGGTAGCCTATCAGGTGGAGGGCAAATCGGAGGTGGCCGGATCACATGGCGCTCCATCTGAACACACTTGGGAGGGGAACGTGCAGGAAGTGGCCTGACTGTAGGTGAACTGCGGTTCAAGCCAAGAGGGGTGATCTGAGGAGGGTAGAAGTGCCGCAGCTCCCAAGACGTCCCGTTCATCTCCCTTGCTCGTAAGTGTGGTCGCTCCCCCCCTCCCTCTCCTCCTGCTCCCCTTTCTACTCCTCCACCTCCTCCTCCCACATTCCCTGTAGTCCCGTTCCGTAAGCCTCTCTTTGGTTCCTCGTTCTCGCTGTCCTCGGGTTCACTCTTGAGTGGCTGCTGGTTCTCATTGGCCAGTGAATGCTCCGTGCGACGGATCTCCATGTTAAGCTGCTTGCTAAGTTCTGCGCTAAGCTGGCGGTTAGGGGGCTTCCGTCGGTGTCGCCTCGCCCGAGGACGTGGTGCCTTTTCTTGCGTCTCGCTGCCTTCACTGCTCGGCCCTGCCCTTGGGGAGCTGCACCGCGATGCGTCACTCTCAAGCGATAAAGAATGGTTCTTCAGTGCAGGGCTGCTGTCCCTGCCTCGTTTGCCATTACTCTCATCCTCCTCTTCCTCATCATCTTCATCTTTGTCTTCTTCTTGGTCTTCTTCTTTCTTTAGGGTGTTAAACTCCTTTAGGGATCTGAAAGGTGAATCTCTCTCCTCCCGTCTCTCTTCTTCATGCGATTCCTCTTTTCTCACTGTGCTGTAGTCCTTCTTAAATGAACGACGAGGCGGTTCTCGCTTCTCCTGCCTGTCTTCCTCCTCATCAGAGTTGTCTTCCTCCTCTTCTGTTCTCATGTGAGAGAGTTTGGGAATCAAAGGCTCTTCAGACCTCCAGGGTTTCTTCGACTAAAAATGTGTCAACAAAGTTACTAAATGCAAAACTACAGCAGATTTGTTTATGCAAATAATGCTTGTCTGCGTAGATGTTACCTTCTTTTTAGCACTAGCCTCCTCTTCCTCTTCATCGTCATCAAATAACTTCCTCTTCTTTCTCAAAAAGTTGGGAACTTCGGATCGTGGTCTTGGCAGGCCACTGGGGGTCAAGAGTGGGGGTAGACGTGAGGGCAGATCCTCAGTCTTCAGTCTGGGAGTTTCCTCCCTCTCACTCTTCCTTTTGATGGATGCTGCACCTGTCAATGTCTGGTCCCCTTCCTCTCTACCGTCACGACCTGCTTTTTGCTCCCTCAGAAGGGACCCTGGCAGGTTGGATGCGTACTTGAAGCCTGGGCCCCGTTTTTGCTTGCAGGCCAAAGAGTGGCAAGAAAATACAAAAGACAACTTTATACCTTATGATTATTACAAACTGTTCAACAAGCATGAATTGGTATGATATATGACATTTCCTATTTAATCGCTAAAACATTTCAGAGTTTATATAAAGGGAAAGAGCTCGGCAACCTGTCAGTTACTTAACGGAATTAAAATGATCACAACACAACTATTTGCATTTTATTTGCATATAGATCTAGTTTGACAGTTTGCTTATGGCCTTGTAATTCTGAGTGATACTTAATGCTTTTTGTAAGAAACTAAAACAGGAACTAAATATGTGAGGCAATTGGTTCAAAAAGTATGAAATTAATGAAAAAAGTTCCAAAACATATCACTGCATACCACAGCTCATAATAAAGGACTTTGATAAAGACTTTAATATATACTTTTTTAATCTTTGTATCTCAATTTTTATACTACCAAACTACTACTGCTGTTCCCCAAATACTCACTTTTCCAGTTTTCCCAGCATAATTGCATTTTGGACATTCCCAGCAGTTAGGAAGCTCATCATTTACTACCCCGGCTGCATCCTTTACCTGTATAGGCAAGAGACCGAACTTAGAGCAGAAGAGATGTCTAAGAATGTTTATGAAGACACACTTTAGCCAAGTAATGTGAATACATTACACCTCCACACACTAAAGGGGAACTAAAGGGTGTTAAAAACAGAGCCACCCACTAACATGCACTTCAGTCTAATCTCTTCCTTCCGTTTGTGCCCACGCAAAACAAAAGAGCACAGTGTACACTGCATTCCATTTACTTTAGAACAGGTCTTAAGTCAGTGGTTAGGTTAGGGTGCGGTCAGTCTGACCTTTAGGCAGTTTGGGTGGACAATCTCGTTGCAGATGGAGCACTCCATGAGCATGGCGTTAAATTTTTCATCTTCATCATCAAGTGTGTCTTCTTTACCGGCTTCACCACACACCACACACACTGCTGTGTGCGGCAACACAGGCTGTGGAACCACATGCCAACATATTAACATCCAGAACATTTTTGAAAAATTGTGGTTAAAACAACATGAATTTAATAAAATAACACATGGCTTTTTGGGTAAACACATTTTTACAGACTATTCTATTTAAGGACTATTCAACTGAATTACAGTTAACTTAATTTGGTTGCAAAGTTCAGGCTTATCTTCTGGATCTCAGTTTGATGAATAACTAAATGTCTGTATTGATGCATCTCCAACAACTACCTCTACATCTGCCAGTTCCTCATTCATTTGCTCTATGAAGTAATTCCAATACCTTAATTTCAACGAAATTGAAGGGTCTAGCTAAAGTAGATTCCTCACAAAGATTGTTCCTAAATCTAATTGAGTCTAAAAATGTATTTCTCTCAAGGAAAAAATTCTGAAATGGGGTTGTGATTTAATGAATTCCATTTGGTTCATGAATCATCTCAGTGTTGGTTTGAATTGAGTTTCTTACCGCTATACATTGTCTCATAATGCAAGACTGTTTCATTCGTCCAGGTCCTCCAAACTTCTTCATGTCCTTACAGAAGTGACACTCTCCACATTCCGTCCGCACACATGCCTCGCACTTCCGGCATCGTGTGCGCCTGCGGCGAGCTCCAGAGGAGGTTCGATTGGATGGCAGCTTGACCGCTGTAGCAGTGGATGAAGACGTGGTTGCTGCCGGAGTTGTTGCTGTTGATGCAGCCATTTTAGGCTTGGGTCTATTGGGAAGCCGTTGCTAATGGAAAAAAAGAATGAAAATTAAACTATAAAGTTAATATAGAAAACAGCTATGCAGAGGAACTGCTTCCCATAGAACACTAAAATAGGGTCCAGCTCCAGTCCAAAGGCTAATTTGAGGCCTAAAACAGAAGGATCTCCAACATGCTTTAAAAAGTACAAACTGACAATTTTGATGATTCTTTTATTTAGTGTTTTGTTTTACATTTGCATTTCAAACTTGCCATTTTAAATTGTACTAGACACCTGGGAACAGGGGTGAAATGGTTCAGAATTGTGTTATGAGCTGGTTCTATATGAGGTTAACATTGTAAACTATAGTAAACACCTAATTTTGCTGTATTGTTGGATGCTAATAAGCTAAGTTGGCTATTGGTTTAAAGGGGTCATGAACTGACTTTTTAAATTTTATTTTATTGTTGTCTGAGGTCAACTTCTGACGTTTCCACATCAAAATGAATAAGTAATAGGCTATTTTGTACCCAACTTTTGAGCCTAGCTGAAAAACGCTCGGTTTTTATGGGAGTCTCGCACTGAAGACTTGGAAGTAAACGCCCACTGCTGTGAGTGGATAACAGTTTTGCATATATAATGAGTTTCAACTCACCCATCAATGCACTTGGGGGAAATTGTTTTGAAAACGTCCAATGTTGTAAAATGGCAACCGAATGATTCGCCCATACATGTTCGACCCAGAGTCTGTATGTTGCACAATTCCTGTCAGATCCAATATAGACGGCACAGCACCGTTCTTTACTCTTAATCGGTCTGCAAATCCAGTCTTGTTTACAAAACAATCCTCAGTGTAATGAAGCGAACATACGGATGATGTATTTTACCCACATCAGCTGGAGTGGAACGTCATTAAAATTAAAGTTTATCCATGCAGTCCTATTGGAATCCAGAGGAAGCTTATGCAGCGACTGTCTTCTTCCACAACCAGGCTCTGCACAATATTCTGTATTGCTCGGTAGCTCGATCCGGTTTGTCTTCACGAGGTAGGCATCTATGTTATTTAGCTATGTGTGCAATGGGCGAATCGGTGGGCAGGGCTAAACCGGCCGTGTTGAAGTAGGCGTTGATCTTCTTCTGCAGGGGTGGTGTTTTATCGTCTTTGACGTCATAGTTCCCCACTTTGAAAAACGAGTCGTTTTCAGAGGCTGGTGTCAATAAAAGCTTTTATTGTACTAACAAGGACGTTTTCAGTTCTGAAACTTACAGGATATTCTTATAACATGATGACCTCTTAGATGTCAAGAGCTCAAGGAAAATTTGATTTCTCAGTTCATAACCCCTTTAATGTTGCTAAACTAACAAGAAAAATGCATAGCTGCAGCTAACATGGTCTCCTTTATACCATTTGCTTGGCACCGGCAACTAGTTTAAATGTGATTAGCTCACTGGTAAGAATACATGTTGATTATCACAGGTGCTCTCCTGTATGACTTAATTCCACATATTATACAGCTCTCCATTGTTTCAAAGCTCTTTCCAGTCCCTCATCCCTGTATGAATCTACAGCACTATGCGCTATATGCTTCAAATCAAAATAATCTTCTTTATTCTTCCACCCTTGAGATTTACAGCTCTGTTGAGTTGCAAATGCAGCTCAGCTATTGAAATATAACCCATTTAAAAGCTAATTATGCTGCTCTGTTATTTGGATGACTGAATAATAAGCAGCAGCAATGGTGAATTTCAGCTAATTTGCTCTGGTTACAGAGGAGATGGTGTGCAATAGTACTTTGGACTCGTAATAATATTTAAAATATGACCTAGTTGCAAATACAGAAAGTGCAGTCCAGGACTCTGGTCTAGCATTACTGTATATTAATCTCTGACTCACTGAGCCATGGTGCAATCACTACTATTTCTATATATGAAATTACAACAATGACAAATCAAGATAAAAATGTGTTTCCAGATATCCCATAACATAGCATAATATAATATACTGAAAACTAGCATTAGGTAGACATTTACATTTTCATAGGTGAGTAAATTACGCTGCATAGTAATGTGATTTAATCTTAATTTACATTAAGTTTAGAAGATGCTTTTATCCAAAGTGACTAACGATCCAATTACAGATTTAGCAAAGGGGTTTTTTTTAAAGGAGAAAAGGGATTTACACTGGTACCCGGTGTTACAGATGCATATGTGTGAGAACAATTTGTTCTTTATTACGTCAAGCTTGCATTTTTCTTTCCCACTGTCCAGCATCTTGCTTAAAATTACCATGTCTGATATTAGCATCATCATCATCCTCTCTAAAATAATCCTAATATCAGCTTTCTCCATTACACAGTGTCATTGTCTTGCCTCCTCAGCTCAGATAATAAATACATTACAACACAAGCACAAAACTGCAGTGCAGTACTGGAAGTCTGTCCTTCTGCAATGTAACCATGGCAACACAGCAGTTCTTGCTGACTGGTGGAGTGAAGGAATACTTCTATTCAACATTTAATTGGCTCAGAAGGGGGAAGTGGTTGACGATTGGGTTTAACATCCTTTTTTTATGATTTTGTTTCCAGTTGCATTTCATCTGAGATCTGAGGTACTAAATAGAAGCACTATTCAATGGTGTTATATCCATACTAATGGGATGTTTTAGACATTGAAAGCAAATACTGCCGTTGAGGTATTCCTGCCCTTGCAAAATACAGTTTTCCTCCATACGACACCATTTCATTCACACCAAAACAACTAGAACACAACCATTGCCTGCCACTATGCTTCATCACAACAGATTCAGGGAACTGCAGAGCGGTACAGACTGCAGACTATAAGAATGCTTACTATTAGAGTACAACAGTGTTTTTGTGCTTTGGAGTGATACATCACAGCTGTGACCTCTATTCCTGCTGTCCGAGTGTGGAACCCAATATGAAACATAGTCCTTTCAAAAAGAATGCTCTTTCGTAGCCAGTATTCATTAGCTGTCCAATGGATACACATGTTTGAGGATCTAATACATAATCTCTACCTCAAACAAACGACTGTTTAGACTGATGAAGCTGAAACTAGATCAGACACCAGCTCATTCAGATGTTCTCCAGTTACTCTTACATTATATGTTGCAACATCAATGGATGTGAACTAGATCTATCGACATAGGCACCTCTGAGTCTAGCAAACATGAATAAACTAATAGCAGAGACTGTACTTTTTGAGGAGCCTCATTCCTTCTACTGTCTTCTGAAGGCTGGTTGTAATATTCCACCAATCATTAGTCTTCAATCTATGATCTGCTATTGGGTCTTGGAGGAATCATTCCGTCACAATGGTCTACACCTAAGGACATCATGTTTCCTCCTCAAGGCTAGGACATTCAAATTCACCAAGACATGTTTTTTTTCCACCCATTATTATTCTCCATTCTGGAAAATCCACATGCATCATCTGTTGCGGAGCCGTGGCATTAAAGCCCTTGTGGGAAGATCCCATTTATGAGTTTGGAAATAATGTGATGTCCATACAAACTATTTTATTTAATGTGCTGCCACAAAAAAAATGATGGGAAATGAAGTTTGGTCACACAATAGCCCCTTTCACAGAGCGCGTTGATCCTGGGAAATTGCCGAGAAATTGCCAGAACTCCTTCTGTGTGAATGCAAACACGACCCGGGATTGATACCGGCATCCATGCTGGGTTGGAGACCTACAGTAGTAACATTGCCGGAATCAGTCCCGAAACGTGTGATGTGTGAACAAAAGCCAGGACCAATGCAGTAAGGGTTGTGTCATAGTGATGACGCTCGTACCATCGCGCGACTTAGAAGAAAGTTTGTGTTCGTCATCAACAAAGAAAGGACGAACAAATGTCTGCAAACTGGAACGAAGCAGAGACCGGGAGCTCCTCACTATCCGCACTGAAGCTGAGATCTTCACCAGCTTTGTGGAACGGTATACTCGTGTACATGTTTTCGACGCGCAAGTTACACGTCTCATCCTGACGTCACGTGTCTTTCCAGGATCTTTATGGGTTGTGTGTGAACGCACTCACAGATCCCGGCAAATCACTGGCAGTGTGAATGAACCGAAATCAAACAATCCCGGGACAAATGCCGGGTCACGTTATCCGTGTATTTTCCGGAATCTCTGTGTGAAAGGGGCTAATGTGACTTGAATGCATTACAAACAAACACGCTATTCACCTAAAACACTCATTCATGTTGTAGATGAGATCATCCACACATCCTCCCATGTACACGCCAATGGAAACATAATTACAGTGTGTGTGAATATGTTATTAGGCATGGGTGAGAGTTTATTATGTCTAATTCTTGGCCAATTATAATGCCCAATTATAAGGCCTCATTGCAACCAGTGATCTTGCAGAAGAGTGAAAACTACCGTTTCTGCACAATAGTGATGACCAAGTCAATGAAAACATGTTGAACTTTGTTGAGGTGCTCTGCGGAAGAAACAAATATTTAAGGATCAGAGCACTGTGTAATTAAAGCTTTAAGGTGCAGTCATTGGCGGTGTTTATCCAATTTTCTAAAGAAATTCAGTAATTTTAATCCATTTCATATGAAGCTGAAAGATTTCCCTATGCAGATTTTGCAATGGGTTCCAATTGGTCAGGTTGATTCACTCTGGATAGACAGAAAGTTGCTATGTTTGAAAGCGACTTCTGAGTGAAATGCACTGTACTTATGTTGTACATTCACAGCCACTTCACACATAGACCGTTTTTTTTTTTTCACAAATAGTCCGTGAAATTAACCCCTAATCATTTTTTACTAAAATGGCCGCACCTTTAAACCAAAAAGAGTCTAGTATAATTTGACTTATAGACTACCCAAGATGAACCCAGACAGGGGGCCCAAAAGCAGCAAGGCATCCCCCCTCCCTCTATTGTCCCCCCAAAAAAACACACACTTTGCTCCTCCCCTCCCCCAGTCTTCAACAGCCAAAGAAACTGTTTTAAAGATTCAAGACCCAGTTATACATCACAACAGGGATTAAGATATTTGAAGTGTACACATTGTTAGTGAGCATAGGTGATCATCATGTGCATGCTACCAAAATATGTTTATGTCTATGTGTTCTATATGACTTATCTATAGTGATTATGACTAATTTATATATTAGTCATAACTGTTGCACAAATCAGCATGTTGTGTTAACCTGTACCTAATTATTTTTAACCTTTCAAATGGGTGCAAAAGAAAATCAGTTTCCCAGTCTAGATTTTGTCTGCACTTAAAAACAACAAACCAAGCACGATGCTCCATTTCCTAGAAAACAATTTAAGCACCAATGCATCATGGGAAGGGAACTTAAGGGCAACACATGTCCAGTCATGCTGCTGCTTAAGAGGAACTTTAGTCTTCCTTCAATACAGGTTTCACTCCCTAAAAACCCTGCACATGTGTGAAAGTCAGAGTACATCACAACCCAAAAAGTCTACCATCTACAACACTTCAGCTCTCCCAACCAAACAAATGAGACAAACAAGTGAAAACCACATCCAAACAACACAAAGGAAAAGTAACAGGAACATGCTCTTTTCCTTAATGCAAATCTTTCTGAAGGAAGCATGCATGTGTCAAACCAATCAAAACTGAAAGCTGAAGCTTAATGGAGACCAACAATAAGACAGAGGCTCAGGCTCATTGTATGCGTTTTATTTCCTGTCGTATGGAAACCTCTCCAGTGTTATTACTACACGTTTAGTAGTCCACACTGTCCTACTAATTGTTTCAGAGAGAGAAGAAAGATGGTAAGGAAGGTGAAGAAAGCAGGAGGTGGAGAAAAAAAACATGCCTTGTTTAAAATGTGGGCATGGTGCTACAAGGAAGGGAACCTGAGAAGGCAGCTAATTGTTCGTGTGTATGTGGAGAAAGAGAGAGAGTGTGCTGACCTGTTCGGCTGTGTCCGAGTCGTAATCCTCATCGTCGGCGCTCAGTGACATGGCCATGGCCGCCTGATCTCATAGCCAGCCAGACAAACAGAAAATAGACATGGCTACCAAAACCCCCCAATCACAGTCGCCCTCGGTCTCCTCAGCCGATTTCCTTTCTCTGTTCCTCTTCCTTTACCCTTCCCCAATGTCTCGCTCCTGTTTCTCTCCCTCTCTTTTCCTGTCTGGAACAAGCAGCTGCACAGGCACACACCAGCCTGCTATCTCATGCATATGCACCAGAAAAAGAAGACGGGGGAGAGAGGGCCTCGACTCAGCCAATCACAGACCACCTGGCGTCCAGTTACAGGCTTGCCTACAAAGAGCACACATTGTACTGTGTGGGTCTGGGTGGTAGATTGAGAGGGGGAGGGGCGGCACTGCTGCACACAAAAGGACTACTGACATAACCATTCGAGAGCAAGGTCTCGCTCTGCGAGTGATTCAGAGGGTCTGATGTTGTCTTCCTCTTACAAATACAGGAAGTTATCGGTTAACTTGGGTTTGATTGCTTTGGTCTAATGTGCCTTTCTGCAACCATCAGTGCACAAAAGTCTTATGCAGCAGTGAAACATGGTGGGGTGCTCATTTGAATGACAATGGTTAAATACATCACGTTTAAGGGCCTAAATAAGTCTGATTTAAGGAAGTGGGCTTTGTTTGAGGTTGAAGTTAGGCTGTAGGTGATGCTCCAAAAGGAAACACGATGCATTAAGAGCCGGGGGGTGAATAATTTTGAATTACGATTTTGAACAGGATGAAGATGTCCAAATCTTACTTATTATGTTTAAATATAATAACATAATAACCCTTCGGAAGCAACAGAAGATGCTTACATGTTTCCTGGAAGACAAATTACGTACAATTTACTCTCAATGTTCAAATTCAAATTCAAAAAAGTTTTCACCCCCCTTAATGCATCGTGATTCCTTCTTCTCCTTGTGCGTCCCTCAATTGTCCTCAGTGTAAAAATATGGATTTCAAAATCAGTCACTGCTGGAAAGGGTTCAAATATGCTTTCTTATTTCATTTTGATTTCTTAGATTTCATTTTGATGAAGACAATATACTACCGCATAATATTTTATTAAAATAAAGCTAATAAAAGTATCCTTCAGTGACAGTATTGT
Source organism: Pimephales promelas (assembly GCF_016745375.1). The sequence goes on along the minus strand of NW_024122003.1, from coordinate 1,328,582 downwards.
TATCTTACACATATCACATCAACTGCCGGGAGATCTGTAATCCTTGTGACAAACATATGCATTTTTATGCATGTTATACAATAACAAACAACTACATAATGGTGCAAAAAGATGAGGACTTTGAGCGTGAAATCGTTCGGGCGGTGTGCGCCGGTATAGAAGATGTATCTGTGGGTGGCGGCTCTTATTAGGTGTCCTATTCCCGCTAAAATATCGGCCAGGGAAATGATCAGGGGATTCAGGGATAGGAATCCAGTCACATTTACATCCATAAACTGACTACACTAACCTGTCTTGATAAAGAACATTTTGACAGACTGATTTAGTAGGCCTAGTTCTGACCTCCCTCTTCTTTTCATGACGTTACTGGTGGTACCCAGATTTTTCCTCCACATTTTCAACCAGTCTCTCTTCCAACTTGAACTGTTCTCAGAAGAACAGCCTTCGTTCTGTTCAGTACTAGGGTGGAACTTGCAATTTTAATGGGCCTCTGCTGTCTGTCACTGACTTTGATTACTTTATTCAATTTCTGTACCTTAAAATTGAGATTTTTTAGTGGTAGCCCATCTAAAAAAAATGAATTGGGCCAGTTGGAAAAAAAAAAATTCTTAGCGTGGAGCAGCTCTAAATATTCACTGTGCTATTAAATTAAAAATAAAATATAATAGAGCAATAGAATAAACAGTGAAAGTGAACGTAACAGAAGTCCCTAAAATACATAATTAGGTCTTTTTAAAATGTGAAAATAACTGAGGGAAATATCTATTTGTTAAATTGATTAAGCAGACTATTTTGATTTATATTCTTGTGGTTACTCTACTCAATATTTTTTTTAAAATTAGAAATGCAATGAATTTACAGGCATCACACTCAGTATCGGCAAGTACCAAACATTAAAATATCAGTACTGGACTTATGGAAAAAGTGGTATCGGTGCATTTTATGATGGTCTTACCACAAATACCACAGTAATGGTAATTATGGCATTTTTTTTATTTTAAAAGCAGATAAGACATAAACCTAATTGTAATATCTTACACACAACAGCTTGTAGTAAAGCTGCTATATTTTGTTCTGTAATTCATAATCAGTGTTAAAAACATAAAAATAAAAAAGTTGAGGAAGAGAGATTACCTTAATCATTCATCATATAGATTCCTAATGCCATGTTCAGATACTGCACCTGTTAGAAAAACAAAATAGCAAGAAAGAGATTGGGTATAAGAAAGAAATCTAATAAGGGTGTATGTGTGTGTGTGTGTGTGTGTATATATATATTTAATCTTAATACACTCATTTCAAGTGGCCAGAGGGATTTTGAGCCATTCCTCTTCCAGATCAGTGGCCTGTTCACTATGTGGAAAAACGTTTTCTGAATTGCTCCTTAAAAACACCTCCAAGTGTTTCAATAATATTGAGATCTGGCGACTGTGCAGGCAATGGGAGATGTTTAACTTCACTTGTATGTTCATCAAAGCATTCTGTCACAAGTTTTGCTGTGTGTCACAGAAAGTCACAGAACCACCTTCAGGGTATACTTTTTGAACAATTAGGTGCACATGGTCCTCCAGAAGGGTTCGGTAGTCTTTCGCAGTGACGCGCCTATTAAGCACAGTAGGGAATTCCATGATATTGCAGCCCAAACCATCACTGATCTACTCCTTTGCATCACTCTGAGCAGCAACAGTCCAGGTGTTAAGCCTCTTTGGGGCTTACCATCACCCTGAACAGATGTGGGAAAGAAAGTGAAGGTGGACTCATCAGAGAACAATACATTTTCAAATTATCCACAGCCCAATATTTGCACTGTTGGCACCAATGAAACATTTAGCAACAGTGCGAGTGACCAAAGGTTTGGTTAATATATCTTCCTCTTTCAGACAGCTTCCTCTTGCGTCGACAGTTACTCCTGTTGGATGTGGTTTGTCCAACGTCACGTGTTGGTGTGTTACCCTGAATACCATTGATACACCTCAAAGACTTGCTTTCCTGGTCACAGATGAGTCAGTGAGACACACAACAACAATTTGTCCTCTTCTGAACTCTGATTTGTCTCCCATTTTGTTGTGTGGATTGCATTAATTTATGCACAGCTGTGCTATTGCTCTGCTAATTCTAACTTCACACTCTGGTCTTACTGATCAATGTAAAATCAGTGAAGATTGGCTACCAGATTGACCAGCTCCAACACTATACAGGCCAGTGTTTGTTGGCCCCTGTCTGTGTATGTGCATTTACTCTCTACAGAAACATAAAATCAATTCTAGGACATGACAGTAACAATACAGCATGAAAAAAAAAAAATTTTGGACTACAAATCCCACAAACCGTCAGCAGCGCAGTGATCGTCAGCGGTGCGTTGTGGGTAGCTCGACTTGTAGTTTCTCGTGGAACAGGCTGTAGAACAGGGTTACTGGAGTTAGTCATCTTACAATCGGAGTATGTCACACCGGGTTGAAGGGCTCCGGCAAACGTACGAAGGGTAATCAAGAAGATACAAAGGCGATACCAGACTAAAACATAACGTTTCATAACTTTTGAACTAACATCAAAACGCGCGCAATGAGTTCTAACGAGCACTCACTTCAAGCTTTGTCATGGAGAAAACTTTACTTGAGTCGAGCTAAACTTAAAGCGACCAGCAGAACCTCTGCCCTGCTCTCCGGCTTTGCTATGGTGAGTAAATTAAAGTTATTACTTAACACTTTGTATGAAAAAGAGAAACGTACATTGCTCGGAAGCTTGGCAAGTTGTTCGGAGTTATAGCGTTGTAATATGACGCTTGACATGTCAATCACTTTGATATGCAAACGACACCTGTCGTGGATATAGTGTAATCAGAGGTAGACAGTTTAGCCTTTTACACTAGCCTTGTCAATCTTACTTCGACATAACTCTCAAAAGTGGTGCTTGCTTCAGTGGTGGGGATTTCATTCCAGCAGTGACACGAATCTTTTGAATCAGTAGACTAAAAAGATTCATTCTCATTAAACGATTCAGTGGCCCTTTCTGTACTTTACATCGGTATGCCGTTAGGGGGCGGGGACCTTGTGTGTGTGTTTGTTTCATTCACTCAGTAGATTCGCGTACCTGACGATCTTTGAAGCATCATCCTGAACGAACGAACGTCGTCTCACTATTGATAAGTCCGTCTGCAGAGACTCATTTAATCGTTTTTAAGTTGTCATCGGAATCTTGTGGAAAACAGCAACTTGACTTGTTCAGTGAAGTTCAGTAATCGTTTAGCTGACACAACCAATGAAATGTTGCTTCACAAGATGAACTCGAATGCTATTGGCTACTGCTGTAGTGCAGGAGAGCAAACGAGAACGATTCGTTAATTTAAAAGATTCGTTTTAAACACCAATTAATTTTAAAATCTAAATTCAAGTGACATTGTTTCATCTTTACCACAGTAATATTTGAGTAATGATAATATACACTGAATTAACAAAATTACGACAGCAATTGTTATACAGTAAAACAAAGAGGTATTCATTTCCATAGGGAACTTGGTATGTAATATAAAAAAAGATGACATTTTGTACAATGTTGTGGGGAGGCGTCATATTAATAATTATGATTGTAAAGTAGTAACACTGTATTAGCTATAGCATTTTTGACAACAATTGCAGGTACGGTGAACATTTGTAAGGGCCCCACATTGAGCATCTGGCTCGCTCATAGGCTAAGCTGTGACAACTGCACATCCAATGGCGGGGCGTCTCAGAGGTGCGACCAATGAACTTACCCCTACGTCATTACGCGATCTTCAGTCTTCAGTACCTTTGCGGTGTTTCAGACACGATTTCCACCAATCAGATGCGTCACTGTGGGATTGTTCAGGATTGTGGGTAATGAAGTACTACTTATCCAATACATCGCAAATAAAAGGCATTTATCTTAAAACAAGGTTAGTGCCCCATGAACTTTTGGCGTTTATATGAGCATATACAATCGCTTAGTGCAGCCGTAGCTGGTTTTAAGTCTACAATGTATGGTTATGTTTTTATGGCTTATATCTCAAATGTCAATGGAGAAATTGTATTGAATTTTTACTTCCGGCACCAGCTGTGGGCAGGACTGTGATGCTCTATATCTTCACTATGACAGATTTCCGTTTGCTGGAAGATCCCTTGCAACATTACATCATGCCCACAGGAAATGCACTTCCTTTGACAGTGTTGTGTTAAGAAAACTGATAAAAGTCTATTACAAAATAAATGTAAAATATTATATGGATACTAAATAGAAGTGTTTCGGTTATCATTTTACATAAAAAACCTTCAGTGGTTGACTGCTAATTGTGGACAATTAGGCGCTATTAAACATTACACCATTACGTTTTTTTTGTGTGTGAAAAACACTAAACAAACTTAGTATGCTTGACATTGCTTGAAATTCTATTCAGTTAGTTTTTATAATCTAACTGGCATTTGTGTTTAAGATGAATACAGCTATTACAGCAAAAAAAAACTTTTGTAACACTTTACCAATAACATTAGTTAACTACCTTAGTTAACATGAATTAGGAATGAACAATACTTCTAAAACATTTAATAATCATTCATAGTTAATATTCATTTCAACATTTACAAATACATCATTATCAAAGGTTGTCTTAGTTAACATTAGTTAAAGGGATAGTTCACTTTGAAATTAATTTTTTATATATTTTAGCTTACCTCAAGGGCATCCAAGATGTAGGTGTCTTTTTTTCCACAGTATTTTCAATTTTGATATTTTTAGGTCAAACCGTTGTTGTCTGTCAGTCATATAATGCAGGATTATGGTCACCACCTCAAAGAACATGCACAGAGAAGTCCAAATTAAACACAATTTAATGACTCGTAAATGTAAGGACACACTGTTGGCCTAAGACACGAAACGAGCGGTTTGTGTGAGAAAACGAACAGTATTTATATCGTTTTACCTCTTGTAACCACAGCCACGTCCAAGAGATCTGAGGCCACGGATGCTTCAGTCTGCGCAAGCGCCGGAATGCGCCGGAAGTGATCTCTCGTGCGGTTGCGGAAAAAATTCAACATTGTCTGTTGATATATCGAAATCATCTTCCAATGCCATTTCCTGTATATCTAAATATGTTTAGATCTTCACAGTGAAAGGTGACGCTTCCGAAATCTCTGTGTAAACAATGAGTGACGTACACGCGAGAGATCACTTGCGGCGCTTTCCAGGCGCTTGCGCAGACCGAAGCGCCTGCGGCCTCAGATCACTTGGATGTGGCTGTGATTACACGAGGTAAAAACGATATAAATACTGTTCGTTTTCTCACACAAACCGCTCTTTTCGTGTCTTAGTTAGGCCATCAATGTGTACTTACATTTACGAGTCATTAAATCATGTTTAATTTGGACTTCTCTGTGCATGCTCTTTGAGGGGGTGATCATAGACCTCCATTATATGACTGACAGACAACAACGGTTTGACATAAAAATATAAAAAAGTGAAAATACTGGGGAAACAAGGATGCCCGTGAGGTAAGCTATATCAAAAATTAATTTCAAAGTGAACTATCCCTTTAAATGCACTGTGAAATAACACGAACAAACAATGAAATGCTGTATTTTTACTAACTAAGGTTAATTAATATTGTCACAGATGTATTGCTCATGGTTAGTTCATGTTAGTTAAATACATTAACTAATGAACCTTATTGTAAAGTGTTACCCAAACTTTTTGTATAGAAATGGTGACCCAACACAAAATTTGTTTATCCTACAAAAGTAAACTATTGTTAATTATGATAAATGTCAAAATAGTAATATGAGGAGATGCCATGCAATGTGTTTATTTACTAGGGTTGGGTATCGTTTGAATTTGAACGATTCTGATTCCGATTCCGATTCCTTGTTTCGATTCCGGTTCCTAACGATTCTCGATTCCGATTCTTCTAAGAGGCAGGGTCAAAAAAGTTTAGCTAACCTTGCTAACCAACGGTCTTTTGGAAGGAAATAATCCTTTCTGAAGGAAATTCTCCTTCTGTCACAAATACTCCTTTTGTCACAAATTTTGCATTTTGCCGAGATTTCGTTATTTTTAGAAAAGTGAAGCCACACTTTGGACCGCCGACGTAAGCTACTCATGTTCGACTCGCGCGGTTAAAAGTGCCAACACTTCCGGTAGACGCTTCTTCGTTGGTGTTGTTCAGCGGTTTCTTCTTCCGCTCGGCAGATTGTGAATATTGAAACTAGGAATCAAAATTTTAACTTTTGAACGATTCCGGGAAAAACGAAAAGTTAGTCCCGATTCCAATCGATACTCGATTCTCGATACCCACCCTATTATTTACACAGATTAATTTGCACTGAAAGTCTGTAGAGTTTGATTGAATGCAACACAGCCTTTGATCACAATGACTAAAGAAATGGGAAGCATTATCTCTCTTCCCCTATAAAAGTTGATCAGCACATTTATTTTGTTCTCGTGACAACTGTTTCCCTGCTGAACAGACCCTCGATCCACCTGAGAACCAGAAATGGTTTTCCGGAAGTGTGTGTGTGTGTGTGTGTGTGTATGTGATTGTAAAAGGTGTAATATTCTTTCTGAGGGTGATTATTTCACTTGAGCTCTCTTTACTATAAGCGCTCAGCACAGGAAATGAACTTTAGGAGTGGCTGGAGGAAACTGCAGTTCATAAACATCTCTCTTTAGAGATCGGTGTAAAAATAATGACACATTTCAGTGGTAGTTTTTTATTTAGATGTACTCACTGCACAAGAGTAGAGCACTTCTTCTGTAACCTGCTATTGACTTTGAAACACATTTTCTTATCTGTGGCTGCTACTTGTTGGGCTTCTTTCTGGCCTCATTAAGGGATTTGTGGTCTGTGTTGTTTTCAGAAGTATGAGAAAATCAGCTAGGCTTAGGCCCTATTTGCAAAATTAAAATGTCTGTCATGCTGGAAAAATATTTAAAGATCATTAAAACAAGGTCAGTGAAATTAGTTAGATGTTGAGACTTGCTTTCAAAGAATATAAAATCGATTTCTTCTGCTTGTTCATTTATGTAATTCAAATTAGTTAATGCAACAAAATACTGGAACATTTTGTCACAATTCCATTCCATACAATCAATATAAATTAGGGATGCACTGATATGAAAATTTTGGCCAAAACCGATAACCGATAATTCTTTATATTTGAAAGCCGATAACCGATATATCGGCCGATAAACTTAAATCCAAATTTTTATCTAATTTTGAGAGTCTGATTACAAAAACGAAAGTCTCACTCTCACAATTAAATCCATGTCCCAAGCACACAATTATAATGATGTTCTCATTATAATGTTATGTAGCCGATATAACAGATTTGCGCTGCATATGTTGTACCGAACCGTATTTTCATTTTTTGAAGAGATTTCAATCATATTTCAAGAAATTAAAAAACATAAACAGTGCTCAACAAGTGTCTCAGCTGAAGGGAACAATACATTATTTATCGGCTTTAATATATCGGCCACATTTTCTTACCAGGCCGATAACGATAACATTAAAAATGAACATATATCGGCCGATACCGATGTGCTGGCTGATGTATCGTGCATCCCTAATATAAATGTATACTTTAAATATATTTGGAGGTTTATTTAATCCATTTACATCGGGATTAGATAATTCTCATTGGTCACATCCAAATCCAGATCCAGACACATTGAAAATGTTAGATGCAAGCATTGATGTTTTAATCTAACAATATCTACCAGGGTGATTATAGTTAACTAAAACCATGAAAAACATTATTGTTAATTGGAAAAATATATATGTATATACCAAACTAACTAAACTGAAATTAAAAAGTGAATAAGAACAATATATTTAAAAGAAAATCTAATGCAAATGACGAAAGCACACGGAAATACTAAAACCTTAACTAAACCAATCAGAGTTCTCTCTCTCACCGATGGCCAGATGCCGATTCAGCGTGTTCAAAATTGAATTAAGTTTTTGCTTAAACCGATTGTTGAGGTTGACTGTGATGTCTTATGTTACCAACTCATGTGTTTTCAGGTAGCGATGGTGGAAGTTCAGTTGGAGGACGATCACTATTACCCTCCTGGCCTATTGATTGCTTTCAGTGCCTGCACAACAGTGTTGGTGGCCGTCCACCTCTTTGCCTTGATGATCAGCACATGTATCCTTCCAAACCTGGAAGCCGTGAGCAACGTCCACAACCTCAACTCCATAAAGGAATCGCCACACGAGCGGATGCACCGTCACATCGAGCTGGCCTGGGCCTTCTCCACCGTCATAGGCACCCTTCTGTTTCTTGCAGAGGTGGTTCTTCTCTGCTGGGTGAAGTTCCTTCCTCTGAAGAATGTTAAACCTGACCCGCAAAAGAATGATAGTAGTATAACCCCGGGGGAAGCCGCAGCAATCGCCTCCACCGCCATCATGGTGCCCTTTGGCTTGGTGTTTATCGTTTTCGCTGTGCATTTTTACCGTTCGCTGGTCAGCCACAAGACAGAGCGCCAGGACGAGGAGTTGGAGGTTCTGGCCAAAATCACACAGATGCAAAACCAACTGGATAACAGGGCAGAGTCTAATTTTGCTTAGTCTACGCACTTAGATGAGTCCTTGTTCTCACGCCAAACACTTTCCCAAAATATGGAATGTTGCCACAAATTAATGGGACACTAGATGGTAGGAATCAGGGATTCTGCAATATGTTAGTATCACAATATTGTGATGCCTTGTGTTTTTCTTGTTAACATACAAACCTTGATACCGATGGGGAATCTGACAGTTGTAACACCACGCTATTGTAAACTGCCATTATCTGTTCACCCACAAATAATAGTAAGAAATTTAAAGAAATTTTGTTGTGAATGCAAAATTCCCTGCTGCTGTTGGTCTAAAATTTCGCTCTCAACACTCTGGATGCTTTCAGCATAGAAAGTGTCGGTCAAAAACAGTGACAGTAACTGAAAAGTAATAACCATTTAAAAATTTTGGCTTTTTTTCCATTGAATAGTAACACCAAAATGTTTGCCAGAGCTGTTTGGTTATTACAGTTCAATTTCCATAAGGCTAAATTGCTACATCCGAATGCATAGAACGCTTTAATATCGTTTTTCAGTATTATGATAATAGACTCATTTTCTTTTCATCTTAATTGCACAATGCAGATAAATCTAAATACCGGTAATTCATATAAGTCTAAATATAAGCACACTGTGTGACCGTTCATTTTAAAATGTGGTTAATTGGCTCAGAGATTTACCCTGGAAGGATTTTAAAAAGGCTTTTCACGTTATTAACCCCAGCCAAAGGAAAGTTTTACACTTGTAATTTAGAAGCAGGGTTAATCAAATCATTTGAATTGTGACAGAGAATGCGACAATTGGACTGACAACGTTTCATTCTTGCCTTTTATTGCCTGTACTGAGTTCGTCCAATCAGTGACACTGACACAAAAAGGCTAGCCCAGGGTTTAGTCATTGTAATGAGTGAAACGTTGGTTAAAAGGTTTAGGTATCGTTTGAATTTAATCGATTCCAATTCTACTTATCGATTCCGATTTTTACCGATTCCCAGTTTCGATTCTAAATTTTTTTATATTTTTTTTAAAGAGACGCACACACAAAGAAAATAAAAATAATTGTCAAACATTTAGATATCTAACTTACTCATTCTGAGTCTTTTTACAAAACATTGCAGATTTGAACAACACTCAGGAGCATTTCCCTACAAACCAGGAACACACCAAGCCGACGGTCGGCTGTCAGGCAACGTCAAGCCGTTTTTACGCCTCGGCCGACTGATTTATACTTCTGCGTTGGACCTACGGCGGAGCCTCTACGCTATAGACTACTATTGTCGCGTTGCAGAGGGAGCATGTGAAACGCGGGGAGCGGTTCTAGCAGACCAATCACAACGCTTGCGGTACGTGTAAAATTCACGCGTTGTTACATTTTTGGAGAGGTGCACGTCATCACGCTGCTGATCCACATGTCCGTGCGACACTTCTGTTGCGCCGTGCTCCAATTTTTTCCTATGGGTGACGTCACGTGACTTTCACACGCCCGCTAAGCATCCCGGGAATGCGGCGCTTCATTTGGAAAAATGCTGCGCGTCAAAAAGCTGGCCGATGCCCATCTTTATGCAAATGAATTCCGTTGAACGCGCCGCGACTATCCAATAGAAATAGAGCATATGGAGACGGGAGGAAGTCTCTCGTAGGTCCTCTGTTCTAGACTGGCCGCTGGCTCAAAACCACGGCCATAGCGGTAAACAGAGGAACGCCCATCAAAGTACAAATGTGGGGAGGCGTCGCGACAACACGCGACTGTCGTGTCGGACAAGTGGATCTCTACCGTCAGCCAGCTTTTTTTGTCGTGCAACAATTTTTTAAATGAAGCACCGCCTTCCCGGAATGCTTTGCGGTCGCGACAAAGTTGCATGACGTCACCCATAGGAATAAAGCGTTGCGCGGCGCGACACAGGGGTCGCACGGACAAGTGGATCAGCACCTTTGCGGTAGTTTTCATTAGCGGTAGTTTTTTTGGCGTCGGGTTGGTGCGTCCCTTATGGTTTAATAAAAATACCACAGCAAAAACAAGTACTACTAACTAATATAAATTTCAAACATTATAATAGACAAGTAAACAATCAGTAATAAAATAAGAAAAAATAAGCAAATTAGCAATAGCACGAATAAAGGAACCTCTACACATTTCAGGTACAGAAAAATTACAGTTAAAATTGTTATCAAATGTAAAATAATTACTGATTAATCGTGATTAATCGGATCTAGATAAAAGTTTGTGTTTATATTATATTTTTTATACACACATGAATAATATATATATATATATATATATTAAACACATACAAACACAAATGTTTATGTTAGATGTGATTAATCGATTTGACAGTACTAAAAATAATTAATAGTTTTTTTTATAAATAAAATATAGATTAGTCATTATTAAAGTTACAAAAGTTATTCAGTCAGGATCAGTAAGTGATTTTCTTTTTCTTTTGCTCTTTGGTTAACACCAAACAGCAGCAGTTGGGTTAGGCTTTTGTCACTTTAGGAACGAATGCACAGATCCAATATATTGTTAGTGTTACGTATGCGTTTTCTTGTGTTTATGAGGGTATTGTGATATAATTGTGTGTGCATTTGTCCGTTCAAGCGTGCTTGTGCTTTGGATGTGTGCTCAGCACAGAAAACAGCATGCAAGTGCTGTATTTTTTTCTTTCGTGTATTCTTGTGCTTGAATGGTTGCATTAAATTGCACACACAAGAATCAATAAGTGGAATCGTCTTATCAAATTCACGATCGGTGGAAATTTGGAACTGGTTCTCGATACCCAACCCTATAAATAAACCCCCAGGATTTACCGTTTACCCCACGTAAATTATGAGCAGTCTGAAGCAAGAAGAGTTAATTTTCAAGTGTGGAAAGTGCAGCTTTAAAAAAAAAGTGTTGTTTAACATTTTGACGACCCATTTCGTAAATAAAGATATGGAATTTTTACCAATTACATTTTGTAATTTAACCAAACAGTGGGTTGCAGCTGGTTTTATTTCAATCATTTATGTGCCAGGCCACATGAAAACATATTTACTTTGCTGCTGTTTAGACCATTAAGACCTGAAATAAAGATTTTTTTTAGGGTGCTTTATCTTGCTCTTGGCTGAGGCTTCAAAAAGCTCAAAATCTTAAATATTGTATATTTTGTTTGTTCTGCATGTTTTGTTTGCGTGAATACAAGATGTGGATTGGATTATTTTTTTTAAAGAGATATTTCAAAAAGCCTTTGCTGTGAAGAGGCTATTATAAGGCTGGTATCATTTGTTTACAAATATAGTCATGAGTCATTTCAAGAGTAAAACTTTTTATAGGTTTTTGCACATCTACTGTAAAGTTTTTTTAATATTTCAAATTATTCAGGCCACCTCCACTTGTGTGTTACATCTTATATCTTTTGCTAAGTTGGTTAAGTGTTTTATTATTTTGAAATATGTACAAATACTTGTTTGATAATAAGCCTTGGAAAAGTATGCTTTTGTCCTTATGGCAAGAAGGTACTATTTCTTAAAGTAGAGATACTGTTTTACTGGCAGACATTTTAGTACTTCAGATGTAGTGACAGTAATAGAGAAAAACAGAGCATCATATTTTTATATTTTATATAACAATTTATTTTTATCCTATATATAAGTGTCTAGGTTGCTCTTCTTTGTGAATATGTAAAATATCCCCACTTAATGGGGGTTAAAAGAAGCCTTACTTTCATATTTCATTATTGTATAAGATGCTTGAGTTTGGACATGACTTTTTTATTTTATGGCACTTTTCAGCAATTTTCCGTTGTTTCATTTGTCTGTGCCCCCGACAGGTATTTGTCAAATAGAAAATGAGCATTTGCCAAATAAAAATTTGTAAGGTGCTGATTGTTTCTTATTGTCTGGAGTTTAAAGAGGATTAGCTGAGATTTATTTTTGTTTAGTTTTTTCTCTTAACTATTCCAAATGTTAAAGAAGCTCAGAACTTCTATTTTGTCTCTAGTTAGATGCACTTAAACTATGTGTTTATCGAATCATGTAAATCAGCTAAAGTTGGATTATCTCATTGACATGGCAGGATGAAATGAAAGCTACACGTGTGTGTTTTTGCTGGTCCCTTACCTTTATAGACTTCTCGTACACTAATTGTACAGAACAAAACAAAATATAATGGAACAAAACGTCCAGAAAATGTCTTGTGAGTGCAGCACAATAGAGCAGCCCAGTGCGCCCTCTTGAGGAACACAACTGAACAACAACTGACCTAGTAAATCTTTTTCACACTGCAGATACAATACTCTTACACTTCGTGAAATTATACAATTATTGATTAAAGATGTCAAGGATTATTGAAAGCGTTTTTAGAAATAACTGAAAAGATGCTACGTGTAGTTTTTTTTAAACAAACCATTAAAAGAAATCCATGACTAAAATATGAAATACACATTAACTTATACCTAAACTTGTTTCATTCCAGCTAGTTGCCAACATTACTCATTTTCATTTAGTTGAAGTAAGCCTTCTAGAATAACAACAACAACAACAAAAACCCTAAGACTTAAAACTGTTTAGACATAAATAAAAAATAACCATACAAATTACAAAACCAACAAAATTAAAACTTAGGAAAACGAAAATTAAGTCAAAATATTGACAAAAACTAAAATAGTAATGATATTTAGCCTACTAAATATATAAGGGAGACCAGGGAGTGTAATATGGGGTCAGTTGTATGCTAACACTGCAGTTTGACAAGTCAGAAAAGAGCTGTGGTGATGCCATCAATATCATACACTCACATAACTGTTCTGAGGAGTAGTAGCACGTTACTGTGAACAACGTTGTACATTTTACAACAAAAAAAAAAAAAAAAAAATTTTTGGTTGTAAAACAAAAACCAACAACAACTGATTTTCAGGAAGGAAAGTAAAAAATCTGTTTGCTTCAAGAAGTAGTGCACTTTTTTTTAAAAAAAACTTTTGCTGATAATTTACTCACCCCCATGTCATCCAAGATGTCCATTCTTTCTGTCCATGTCACATACCTGTTAAGACAAACGTTTTTTGTGCATTGAGAAATTTGTGTGGTAAATATGTTTCCATCGTAGTTTATGTGCATGTTGCCTATTCTCATCAGAAAAAAACAACAACAACATTTTCTGCCTTTTTTATGTTTCAAAATTATGGGTGGAAACAGTGAGGAAACTTTAAATTGCTTACTTTTTTTAAAAAACAGATTTTTCTTTTTTCTTCAATAGCATTCTTGCATAGATTGTGTGTGTCTTATTTAATCAAATTAGCATAATTCTATCATATATGAATATTATACATTAGGCCTACATTTATCCTCAGCCTGTGTTACAACTTGGGGCTGTAGCCTATAGGCCTAACAACGGAAATCTTTGTGTTTGACATTAGGCCAACCTCACATAATTTGTGATTGTGTTGTAGCCTACATATCGAGTTGTGTTTATAGCTGACAAATTTGGCTATCATACAGTTTTGAGAGATAGCACAAACAGCCAGTGAGTTACCGATGCTCAAACAAAGGTGTTGGTCTCCCCTAATGAACTAGTTCAAGATGAAAGTCTCAGGGTTGCCAGGTTTGGGTAACAAAACCAGTCAATTGCTATGAAACCCCGCCCTAAATTGTGTTCAACCCGCGAACCAAAAGAAGAAGAAATAATAACCCGCTTTAACATTTTGAAAGTTGTTAAATTACGTGGGGAAATCGAGGAGTTTGCAACAAATTGCTGATTAAACGCCAAAATACTAGTCAACTTGTAAGACATGTCCGGTATCAGTAGATGGCAGTGTTGATCAGGCTCAGGGCAAGTGGAAACATCCTCAGTCAGTGCCTTATATATGAGCTATAGCTAATTAGAAAAGCTTGAAAACCTCATAATACTTAGGCCTAAATTTTTATCTATAACATCTGTGTCTATTAATATGTTCTGTGGATGATAATAATGAATTGCCATTATCTCCAACATCCTTGTGCTGCTGTCAAATAATCATGAAATAGCCAATTTTGCTTCTTTGCTTATTCTTACATGCAAATTTTGCATGCAGCTTCTTCTTTGGCTCCTGGCTGATGTGCTGTGATCTTTCTGCTGGAAGTGCAGGTGAGCCTGAGTTCATGACTGCTTCATTGTAGTTGCTCAGTTGCGTACAGACCCGTAAATGATGCTCGGGTTGATCAGTGATGTCTCTGTTAACTAAAGCATGACTGTGTTGGTATGCTGCTTTGCTTCTCGAGACATTCAGAGAGGGTCATCTCTCTCTCTCTCTCTCTCTCTCCCCCTTTCTTTATCTGTCTCTCGCTCTGTTTCTGCTCACTTCCCGTCAATCTATAGCTTTGATGGGGTGCCATGGATCTCTCACACTGGAGGTCTTTTCATTGGGAGCACCTGTCAGGAGGAAGTGGGGAATGGCGGTTTGTTGTTACAGGCTGCAATGGCCAGATGAGGCAGACGTGTGTGTGTGTGTCTATTTGTGCGTGTGTGAATGGAAAGAGATGTCTGCTAGGTGACATGAAGAAAGAGAGGTGAGAAGTAAAGGGGTTTAAGGCTGCTAAAGAGCTCCAGTCAACTTGGACACAGTTTTGCCTCTTGGCAGTTTTGACTGAATTCAACCGACCAAGCAAACACACACATACACACACACACAAACTGTGGTCCAGGGACCCCACAGAGGGCCGCAAGGGAGTGCTAAAATTTGAGAAAAAAACGTGTTAAAAATTAGCAAAAAATGCATAACTAAATAATAAAAAGGATGAACTGTTGTACTAAATTTATTACACTTGAATTACATGACAAAAACTGTAGCAACTTAATCCATTACATTACACATTTAAGGTTTGGGTTTTGTGAAGGAACTGCTGTTTGTGAATTTAATGAAAATCTAATAATGAAATAAATAATTTTAAAAAAATAGATTAAAACCAATAATTTTTAAATAATAAAAAATGTGTTTGAAAGACAAAAGCCTTCCAAAGACATAGCAATATGGTTAAATGACTCCCTGAGTAATAATTCAAATAACAATTAATGTGTTCGTTTTGTGCACAATGTTGAGAAAACACTCAAAGAAATGAAAGAAATGATTTCTGTAAAACCAGTGATCAAATTCTGTGTGCGTCTCAGTTTTCATGAAATTATAGCCACCAGTGGCTGGTCTGTGTGTGCAATTTCACAAAACATGAAAAAGAAGATTTAGGGAGAATCAATAAGTTATGAATAATTTACTGTCATTGTGAGAATAACGTAATCATGTAATCAATAAAAAAGTAACTAGTCTGATTATGAGTAAAACGCAATATAATATGATTACAATGTTTTTGTGGAATCTGATTATGCAATACAGATTACATGTGATCACTTACTACCCTGTACTGTAAATAAATAATTGAAACAAAGTACATAAAAGGTATTCAAATAAATAAATGGATTTAAATAAGTAAATACATAATACATCTAATAGTACTGTTTAAAATTATAAAAAAAAATTATGTGTATTTATTATATTATATACATTATATTATATATTATATTACATTTTCAAAGTAGAAATTGGAAATAAATAAATAATTTGAACAAAATGTATCAAAAACTATTAAAATAAATAAATCGATTTAAATAATTAAACACTACAATACTACAAAAATATAAATAATGCGGTAACACTTTACAGCAAGATTTCATTTGTTAACATAGTTAACTAACAATGTGAAATACTTCTAGCAGTTAATGTTCATTTAGCATTTACTGGTACATTTTTTAAGGTCCAAAATTGTATTTGTTCACATACACAACATGAATGAACATTTCAATTAACTGACATTAACAAAGATTAATAAATGCACAGTAGAAATTGGGTCTTTAGTGCCTTGCAGCTGGACGGTCATACAGTATGGAGGTCTGTGATGTCTAAAAGAAAAGCCCTGCATAGACTTACATTGTTTATCTGTACAACCCTGACAGAGGGTTTTTGCAATTCAAAACAAAAACAAAACCAAACATTATTGTCATACTGGTTTTTACTTTTACAAATAAGTCCCCAAAAATAAGGTTTTGACAGATTTATTTAAAATTTGTCCCCAAAATATGCCTGAGATGGTTCACACAAACAGTTAAAAAGTGTTCTAAACTTTGTATTAGGGTGTGAATATTATTTCATCTGGTATGATAATATATTGATGTATTTATGTAATATACAGTATATTGGGATCTGTAGATCAGTTGTTCTTTTTTATCTACTATACTTATTAGAAATATATCTTTGTTTTGAGATTTTGGTCAAATAAACTAAATAGCTGAATGGTGGGCAATGCCTTTTTCCAATATAAAATGCACACCTCGGCTCTTTAGTGACCTGGGACATCATTCACTATCCTCATCCTCATACATTTTTTTTAAGTTAATCATCAATCTTTTTACTATTTCTCAATCAATTCATTGTAAACAATATAAGAATAAAAATATTAAAAAGAATCAACGTTTTCCCATTCATTTTTTTTTTTTTAATTTATAGGGTCACTAATGACCAGAAGTGTGTAACAGTGTATTTTTTCTGCACAACAATAATTTAATCTTTGATGACTGAACCTTTATTCCACAAAGTGGCAATGTCTGAAACACAATGATGAAGTGACGTTTCACTCATAGTTACCGCAGGCAGAAAACAAAAGAATAGGAAGAATCATCAGCAAATCTTGAAAAGTTTTAGCGATTTACTTCAGAGCAAGTACTGAACGTAATCAAATATTACTATCACGGTCACTTGGTGGTGGATCTGATGAAGCTGTCAGCGATCAAAATATTGATTTTGAAGATAGTTCTTCCATAGTTTTTAGAAAATGTTTGAGCTCGTGAAAATAAGCCAGATGCTGAATGAGCTGGAAAAATGACGAGGACAGTGATGATGGTATAAAACATCTGCTCAAACTAAACCTTTTCAAGCTCCAAAAGCTAACAAAATATGCTTTATTTTATTCTTCTGTAATTGTTTCTCAAATATCTGGAAAGTTTATTAAAATCCATCAGTGTGTAACACAGTCTCATCCCAAATCGTCATATAACTGACGTTTTGGGACGTATTTTGACCATACGTCAATATCCGCCTTTTTAGGGCCCCCTTAAACTTCGGTAGATGGCGATCCCGGGCCGTCATACAACTGACGCTTTACCTTTAACGTCAGTTAGGTGACGGGTTAGGTTTAGGGTTAAGTTTAGGTATGGGGTAGAGTTAGGATCCCATAACCTCATCTACCGACGTTTAAGGGGGCCCTAAAAAGGCGAATATTGACGTACCGGGTTGCAGTGTTAGATATAGATTCGGGTATCTAAAGACCCAAATATGTAATAATGATTGGTGAAACATTCACGTATTTAAGGGTTACAACGAAATGTGAAAACATTAAAATATTCATTATTGGAATGAGAATATCAATAGTTTTATTCTCATGCCAATAATGAATATTATATATATATATATATATATACAATCCAATAATATACATCCCCCACAGCCTTACTATTTGTGTACTGCAAGGTTCTTTATGGGCATTAATGGTCATGAAGAACCTTTAACATCAGTGGAGTCTTGCATTGCACAAAAGTTTTTTTATAGTGCAAAAAGGTTTTTAAGGATGATTCAGATGTTCGCACACTATAAGAAAATAAATAGTCCAAATTGGGTTAAAGGGTTCTTTGGGGAACCTCCTTTTGGCACCTTTATTTTTAAGAGAGCTTAATAAAGGCGTTGACCCATTTTTTTTTTTTTTTTTTTTGTGAACAAAAAAAGAGACTAGGAAAGAAGAGGAATGCAACAGCACAAATTTAGTCTGTTTGAACACCTGTATGTGTGTTGAAGTGTGTAAGGCCGGATCCGGATGCAGAGACGACTCATCCTTCCTGAGCTACAAAGAGTCCGTTTAGGTGGTCGTGAGAGGATGGCATTGTGCGGGCCGTCCATCCCTGGCTGCCCGTTAGAAAGCTAAACGATTCTGCACTCACTGCCAGTCCAGCTGGGCACTCATACAGACACACTCATATAAACACAGCACATCCTCCCGCCAAAATCACCATCGGATGCAGACACATCTCCCTCGGGTGAAAGACAGACAGACAGACTGTGCTTCTTGTGTTTAATCTTTCATGTTGTAATATTGTCCAGTTATAAATACTGTGCAAAAGCTTGTTGTGGTATAGTGGTATTGTGATGTTGTAGTAGTGCTGGGTGTGCATTTCTTGCACTTTAACCTTAAATGGTGAAATCCTGAGCCAGTTGTAGCATCCTGGGGAAACGGAATGTTTAATCCATTAAGAAGCACAATGTGAGAGGAAGACCTGTATGTTCTCAGGGCAGTCAGAGATTCACCCCTCTTAGTCTTATCACACACAGAGACACGTATTCACACACGCAGCCCGCAACAGCATTTCAACAGCATTCAGCATGATGCGTTTTTATATTGTGCACAAAAAACAAAAACAAAAAAAAAACATCAGTTCAGGGAAATGCATTTTACAAATAATTAAAAAAAAACTAATAATAAAATTATATATATTCTGCCAGGAAGAGGACGTGTGTCTTTTTTTTATTAATGGATGGTGAGAATGAAAGTTTTTAGTGGCCAAAGACACTTCAAGGATCACAGATGGAGAATTGCAGAGATTAGTTGAGTCTTGGGGTCAAAAAGCAAAATAATAATAATAATAATAATAATTAAAAAAAACTATATCACCACATGTTGTTTGGGAGGGTTTTAAAAAAAATGCTCCTCGCTCATCCAACAAACTCCAGCAAATTTAGGTGTCAGACACGACTGGATCTTCAAACGGGACAGGCTTCTGTGGTCAGATGAAACTTAAAAAAAAAACACACTAGATGGGTGGATCTTTGGATCTTTCATGTTCATATTTTCATATTTTTCTGCTGGAGGTCCTGGACTTCTTGTTCAGACAAGGCATTGTGGAAATATAGATAAAAAATCAAAACCTGATGCCTTCTGCTAGAAATCGTATAATGGGCCGTGGTTGAATCTTCCATCAGGACAACAATCCAAAACAAACATCAAAATCAACACAAAAATGTGTTAGGGAGCACAAAATGAAGCTTCTGCCATGATCGTCCCAGTGTCTTGACCTGATGAGTGGTCTGAACTGAAGAGAAGAAGCACCAACATGGATCTGGGAATCTGAAGGATCTGGAGAGAGTCTGTATGGAGGAATGGTCTCTGATCTCTTGTCAGGTGTTCTCCAAACTTATAGGAAAAGACTCAGACCTGACTCAAACGGCTGAGCACATTTTGAGTCACTATATTTTATTGAGAGGAGTACCTAACTTAACTCAAACTGATTGAGCTATCAATATCATCTGCTTGAGGTATATTAGGCCAAAAAAAAATCCAATAGATTTCACAGTGTCAATCAACAGCACTTGTCACAACACTTCTTCTAACATGGATATCAGAAACAAAGAAATTACCCCAGCCATGTGAACTTTTTTGGTGAAATTTTGCAAGCTAAGCACAAATTTTTCACATATTACATCGTAAGAGCCTTAACTTTACAAAATGATGTTACTTGGTGCTATGACAAAAACGTAAGTATATTTTTTATAATTTTTCAAAAACATGCTCAACCAAACGGTTGATTTGGGACATAACGGTTAATTGTCACCCCCCTTTTTGAAAATGGACATTACAATGAAATATTAAACCTTGGTTGTAATTCAAGTATGCTTTGGAATAAAGACCTAAGTTTGGTCTTGTTTTAAAGAAAACACTCAGCACATTATTGCTGAAGTAAAAGCACTTCAAAAAATAAAAGTATGAAAAAGGTATGGAAGTTTTAAATGTACATTAAATCAAATATACTGTACTAAATATTTTTTTCTTTTATATAAAATATACAGTATATTTTACAAAATATTTTTTTTCTATAAAATTTACTAAATCAAAGCCATATATCTAACCAAGTTGTGTTCCAAATTTGAAGTTGATATCACAAAAAATGAGATTTTGTTTAGGCATAATATCAAAAATGACATAAATTCCATTGAATTTAATTGCATTCTGCTGTAACAAATTAATACATTTCTGTCCAAATATCACTCCTGTTACAAAATATGGAACTTTGAGACTCAGACCTTTCTGACAATGTGTTTTGTCAAGACTAGAAAAGGTTTTGATCAGAAATTATGATGGGCAATGAAAAAGTATGAATTCCGGTACCATTTATTACCATTAAGTGACATCCCACCATTTGGTAGAGGCCGATATTTTAAAAATTATTGGATGTGTTGAAAAAAAAAAATACATTGAGTGTGGATTTTTCCATCACTTTTTTCTTGGTGCGGACTTTTAGGGTTAATAAAAAGGAGCTGACAATATTAGCAGTGAAGTTGTTTTAAAAACTAATCAAACTTTTAAATACAAAATTGCTGTGAAAAACATTAACAGCATTTTCATTTATCATTTTTTTTTCATTCATAAGTTTTATTGAAATGTGTAGCTGTTTAGTTGAATAGTGAAAATTGACTATTTTTATTGAAAGAAATTTAACTTAAGTTACACATAATATATTAATTTAATATTACAAAAATTATGCCTCACTTTATGGAAGTCCAAAACCAATATGATTTTTCATTTCCATGCAACACAAAAGGAATTGGATGAGGGATGGTGATTTTGGTGTACATATGGTTATTGTCCTGCTTGCTGCGCTATATACGTCTTTTATACAAACGTACAGACACATATAATGAGACCCTCAAATGTTGCCTGGAAAACTACACTGAACTTGAATGGAAGTCAGTGCAAACAAGTTTAGTTGGCTTTTGTCAGCACTTGAATGGAGAGGCCACTTTAGTCTTTGTCTGATCTGAATTCACACATGGACAGGTTTGGTCCTCTCTGGGTGTGGTCACTGGGAGTTGTAAAGAATAAACACATTCAACAACGTGCTTTTACTTTGGTTTTGACATTGTGTAACAGGATCATCACCATCATCGGTGTGTATTGCTTGTCTCCTCCATTATTATGGATATCACTCATCTATTTCTTCAACTGCGAGATTTGTCTGAATAGTGGGCACTCAAAATACGATATTGCAGAAAGGAAAAGCAGTCTCACCCAGAAAAATGTCCTAAAGCTGGTCTGACTCCTTAGACTTGCCATACAAGCTTAAATAGTAAACAGCATCTGCAGCTGGAGCCAAATATGTAGCTATTCATGAATGAAAGATCACAGACACCTGTGTAAAGAGAGAGTGCGTGTGTGTTTCTGGCTCGAATGTATGTCGTCTGTTTTATAAAACGGTTTGATAAACATCCCGTGTCACTCATTGCAAGCTCACACGCAAGACGTTTTTCAATGTTCAAGTCATACACTGTAGATTCCTCTGAATAAAATTTTCCAGGACAGGGGGTGTTTACAAGACACCATTTTCAACTAAAAATAGAAAACTGTGTGTTTTGGCCCTTTGTTTTCACGAAAGTGTCTTAATGAGTCCCTGAAAACGCAAACTTTTGAAAACAGGTTTCTAAGTCCACGTTTTCGAAAACTATACCATTATCGTCTCTGTGTAAAGTTCAAAAATGCGCATTTGTGAAAACTGTGACGTCATGTGTATGCGTATTACCTGTACAGTTTATATCCAAGTGTTGTTGTTTTTTTTACAAAGTTACATCGCCATCTACTGGCCTGGCATGCATAATACAGTGTTTTTTAGTTGTTTTCCATGTGGATGGGATCGTTTTGACAACATTGCTGTCTGTATGCGGAAAACGCATTGTTGTGTAAACATACACCCTTAGGCATAAACACCATTTAATAGCTGGAAAATTATCACATTTCAGGCTTAAATCTTTATAAGGCTGTAGATTATTTATGTTAAGTATAACATATTAATACAAACACAAAAAACCCCTCAGTCTGACTTGCTGAACATGTGCCAGAATTTGAATCACTTTGTATTCTTTTGTTGTAAATGTCACAGATTTTCTTCTCTGGTCTCATGTCAAACTTATTTAAAATAACTTGTTCTAATAATAATAATAATAATAATAATAATGTGCTTCAATGAAGTATTTACTCTAGACGGTTGCATTCCAATTTTAATCTTGACTTTAAGGATCTGAAATATAAAGCCAAACTTCTTGCCAGTGACTTTCATAGTAATAGACAGGTGCTATAAAACAACTAATCCTGGACATATAACCTCTTTGTGGCAAAATTGTGTTTATCCTTAGGCTACTACTTTACTTTTCTCCCAGAGCTCATCACAGCTTAAACAGAGGAGGAGAAATCACATTAAACATGAAAAGAGCCCAAACCACAAGAGGAGATGAGAGAAAGGTGGATAAAAAGTTTCACAGGAGTTACAAAGTATAGCGATCATGATTAAAGGAACAAATCCAACAGCAGACTATGGGGTTTCAGAATGGAAGCAGATTCAACTCTACACACAAATGAGAAAATGTCATGAGAGGGAGGCAAAAAATAGGATTTCTTTTGACTGTACAAAAATGATGAACCTAGGATGGGTCTTATTGCAATCTTTATATATATAAAGATTGTAATAAGACCCATCTGGCTTAGTTTAGATACTTGATCTGATGCCAAATGTCATGTGATTTATCTTGGAGAAACCACAATAGAAAATATAGGAATTCCCAGTGTAGACATTACTCTCATCTGTCATATGGACAGTTGCATAACATTCACACTCGAGGCAAATCCAGGAGCTAATGTGTTACACATTCTCAGAGAGCTCTGCGCTCCATCACAGTAACGGGAGACCCCACAACTCTCCCGTCATTGTTTTTCGCACAGTATGTTCTCCTGTGTGATACGTCTTTCAGCAAACCTCTGCTCAAAGATGGCCTCTGTGTTTTGATAGATGAGAGGCTCCATTGTCAAGCTAGCCCAGACACATTGCGTTATTGACCTGACACTCACTGTGTCTGTCGTTCTAATGTGTGCGGGTGCTTGATTAAAGAGTGAAGCAGCTGATCTCTGCCTGTCCTTAAGAGTAAAAGAAAACTCAGTTTGACAGCAGTATTAAGCCTGACAATAAAATAGCAAAGTCAGAGAAAATGAGTGTTTAATGAGAATTTAAAAGTAATGGGAAATAAATTCAGTCACAATTGTGCAATATAACCGAATATGTGCAAATTAAACATGCACGTACGCCTTTCTGTATGCAATTATACTTTCCTTCCACAAAATACAAGATACCTGTAGGTTCATTGCAACTGTCGCCTCTGACTTGCTTAGTTGGGGACACTTAATATTCAACAATATTACTGATTTGACTTTGCTGACCCTGTTGTATTAGAACTGAGCTGAGGTGGACGATTACAATTTTTTCTTTTCTTTTGCAGAACTACTTTATAGATGAAATTAACAAATTTAATAATTGATGATTTTTACAACGGAACTGAATCTTCACTAATCTGACTTTAGCTGAGCAACAGCCAAAATGCATAATTTTCCTGATACCAGTCCTGTAATGCTTCTTTGAAACCATCTGTATTGTGTAAAGCGCTATATAAATAAAGGTGACTTGACTTGTGTGGAGAAACATACATTTGTATTGTATCTGGGCGGCTGGGCCGACACCATGTTGCTGTCTGTGAATTGCAGATGTTCAGCCAACGGTCTGTCGGCGTGGTGTCTGAGGCTAGGAGACACATGACAAATGAAAAAAATATGCGTTCAATAATTGGCTCAAACTTTCAAACATGGTTAGTGGGCTTTGACTTGATGGAATCATTGTCTGCTCAGCATATACATGATTTTAAGTGAACTATGACTGACCAAAATCTGCAGACTAGCTTTGACTTTTGGCAGACTGTAAATCACAGCAAAAACCTGGGCGATATTCAAGTAGTGTATTCCACCCTTAATAGGTGGTTTGCAGTCACATGATTGTGTTGACGCACGGAATGCAGATGGAGGGCAAGGAGTGAAGAACGCAATGGACGAGATGGAGGAAAATCCGTACTACTTTAGATGCTATTACAAGAGAAATATATAAACAGAACAACCCGGTCTCATCCCAAGACGTCATATAACTGACGTTTTGGGACGTCTTTTGACCATACGTCAATATTCGCCTTTTTAGGGCCCCCTTAAACGTCGGTAGATGAGGTTATGGGATCCTAACTCTACCCCATACCTAAACCTAACCCTAAACCTAACCCGTCACCTAACTGACATTAAAGGTAAAGCGTCAGTTGCATGACGGCCCGGGATCGCCATCTACCGACGTTTAAGGGGGCCCTAAAAAGGCGGATATTGACGTATGGTCAAAATACGTCCCAAAACGTCAGTTATATGACATTTTGGGATGAGACTGTGTTAAACAGAAAATCGAAACATATGTTGGACGTGATCCGTTATGAAGGGGACCGATTTTCAACTGAATTGAGAGATTTGCCTGCCATCGAGGCTATAGATATCAGCAACTACCTCGTCTTACAGACATACTTTGACTTTACAAAGTTCGGAAACTGGTACGTTACACAAACAGCCACATAAGTGTATTTTAACACAAGAATAATGTAATTATAAGCCACATAAATAATGTATTAACTCACATTTGACGAAGTGATCACTGCACACACCAACCCGGTCTCATCCCAAGACGTCAAATAACTGACGTTTTGGGACGTCTTTTGACCATACGTCAATATTCGCCTTTTTAGGGCCCCCTTAAACGTCGGTAGATGAGGTTATGGGATCCTAACTCTACCCCATACCTAAACCTAACCCTAAACCTAACCCGTCACCTAACTGACGTTAAAGGTAAAGCGTCAGTTGTATGACGGCCCGGGATCGCCATCTACCGACGTTTAAGGGGGCCCTAAAAAGGCGGATATTGACGTATGGTCAAAAAACGTCCCAAGACGTCAGTTATATGACTTTTTGGGATGAGACTGTGTTACACACACACACACACACAGGCATTATCCCATTCGGCTCCTCCCAACCACAGACGTAGGTTTGCAAGGGATTTTTTCCCGGTGTTTTTCTGTCAATTTCTTGTATTTTCCTCCAACAACTTTTGGCACACGATAAAAACTCCTCGTGCGGTTTGATCGATTTGAGCAACCATAAACGACGCAAAACATAGGCACTTTGAGTGTATTATAGTGCTTCCTAAATATAGAAAATCACTTCCTACCGTCCATCTGCGTTTCGCGCCATGGCAACGCAGTGGTGTGACGTCACGTGAAAACAAGCTATTATCATTGTTGTATTATATAAAGTCACAATTCAATTGGGAAATATAAAGTCATGAGAAAT
Source organism: Pimephales promelas (assembly GCF_016745375.1). Next base: position 1,302,729 of record NW_024122003.1, on the reverse strand, counting down.
AAACTCATGATTGTGACGAATAACGTTTTGTTGTTGTTGTTGTTGTTTTTCCGATTAGGCAAAAAAAGTTTTCATAACTTGTTGCAACACTTGTTGGAAACATTTTAATATAAAACGTAGTTGCACAGCTGAATATAATGACCATGGATTGAACCACATCATCCAATTAACATAATTTTGACAGGAATGAGAGTACGGTCAGATAAAGTGCACCCAAGCCTCCTGAGAGATGTCCATCATGGTGCATTTGGACAGTTGTTTAGTGTAAGTTTGAAGGCATGACACAGGATGCCCAAATGACGGCAAAATCAAGTGAGGAAACACACCTGTCGAGGACTGGGGGATGTGAGCGAGTTTGAGTATAGTGATGACAGAGGGTATGCACTTCTGCTCTTTATTATGAAGCTTAGCAGCTGGGACACATACATGCGTGTATATCATAATCTAACTCTGTGACAAGGTTAATGGTTTATAACGGTCCTGAATACACACTCCAACACTGTAGCTCAGCACCTGCTGCTGTTTCACATGGAGACTATTTGAGTGTGCTTGTATTTCTGGATACCTGACCAAACACACAGTAAAATCATTGCTCAGCATGATGACATGATTTAGTGAAGCCTTTTCTCAGGTTCACATGTTCATATAGCCTATTTTATAGGAACAAAATGACAATTTACTGTTTTTTTCCTCCTTCTTACGGTCTCTAATGCATGGGCACAAGCATTCTTTCCCCCTGGACCTAATTAAGGAAATACAGGTGCAGCTGGGCCACTGAAGGGATGCCGGACGACTTGTCGAAGGAGTGAAGAAAAGTGTGTTGTGATTGGCAGGATGAAATAAGCACGTTATTTTTTTCATTTGCAACTTCTTTTTGAAAGCTTGGATTGTTATGTTTGGCACAAAAGCCCTGAAACATGAGATTCCCATTAGGTCTGATTGAAACTGAAGGGCTCAAACTTAATCATTTAACAATTTAAAAAAATATTTTATGTATGAAATGCATCACCACTTGATGCGCTTTTACTTTTTCATGCAGCTTGTCCAAATTTCTAGTTTAGACATGGCATTGTGTACTGCAAATATTATTTGTTCTTATGATGCTTGTGATGTCTTCATTTCTAAATCACTGTTGAATAAAGCCTCTGTCTAATGATTGCAAATGCACTTGAGTGCATTATATGCATTTACTTTATGCTATTGCGATTACAGGAAACTGTCACAGAAAAGAATATATGTGAAATAGCTGCTTAACATATAGTGCGTTGTGGACAAAAATACATTGGGCTTTTAGGGTTTGTTATGTTTTTTTTTTTTTTTTAGATGACATCATTGGTCTGGTTTATCCTGCTAATGAGATTATCTCATATCTCTGTTCCAGACAGTGTGTATATCAGACAGTCTGCCAAAAACAATCTGGCGATATTTATCATTGGAACTCTCTATGTTACGAGGGGCTTCGGCGAGTCAAGTTTTTTATTTTCTGTTACTCTGTCCATTCACTTGTTTCTCTGTTCTCTTTGACTTAAAAGGGCCTGGATCCAATCGGTCATGTCGGTTCTGTTGTTATTGGTGAATGTCCATGTATGTGTGTGTGTAGCATCCCTTTCTTCCTTCTTTAACGGTCATCTTTTCAGAAATATTTTTTGCACTTGCCCCATAATAGCTAGCTTCAAACAGATACTGTATGTATCCATACTGTTCCATTCTTTAGAAATCATAGTGACCTCACTATGTCAGTGTTAATTAGTCACCATCATTATACCACATGTTGTGTGTGCTGTGGATGTGTGCGTGTTTATGTGATCCAGGCCTGTAAGACTGCTGTAAAAAAATATTTTCATGATTTGTAATCACAACATTTTTTCTTTTGTCAAATCAACTTAATTTATGTAGTTCAGATAGCATAATATTTTGAGTTTTTGATGATTAAATCAATCTCCTTCATTGTATTAACTAATTTTTTCCATTTCAATGAACTTAAAATTTTAAGGCAATCAGATTACTTCTTTTTTAAAAGTTAAAAGTTTTTAAAAGTTATTTTTTTAAAGTTAAACCAGCAATATTTTTTTACAGCGTGGGAAATCAAATATTTGGTTTTTAAATATTTGAAACTCTCTGTATCTTCACAGGACTTAAGAAAAGTTTCAATCAGAAACTTTTATGCATCAATCAGATTTTTATGCATCTTTGTTGTTGTTTTGAAGCATGCAAACAGTTTAGATTTTTTTAGAACTTTACAGGCCCTTGCGAAAAAGAAGTTCACTTTAGCATACTAAAAAGCATACTAGCTCAGAAATAATATAATGAAGTGCGATCTAAATGTAATGCATGCTATTCACAATTAAATAAAAAAATGTATTTTACTTTATTTTAAATGCAATTAGTTGATTTTAAGAGTGCTTCTTTGACACACTTAAGTAGAAATAAATAAGAATTTATCTGCTGAATTTTGTAGGCAGGTCAAGATGTACATGTAAATGTACTGTAAAGCAATACCAATGCTTTATGTTTGATAAAAATAAATTAATAATAATAGTAAAGATTATTAATATTATAATAATTGCATGAATATTTCAATCTGTTGTATTTCACAGGTGGTTTAAGACTGGATTTAGATTTTTTTTTAAATGTACTTTAAGGGAATACTAATATTTTGCATGGTTTAAAAGCTGTGTAATACTGTAATTATAATGTACATTTCTCATAATGTAAAAAATGTTGTTACATGATGAGCTCAAGATTTTATTATGTTTTGAGAAAATCGTTAATTATGAACATTTTATTACAATAATAAGTAACAGTTATTACACTGGCGAAGTTTTTGTTTCTTTAAAGCACAACAAAATATTAAAACACTGATTTAAAATGCACTTCATTTGACATTATAACAAAGTGCACTTAAGTGTGTTAAGAAACAGTCATGAAAGTGTATTCTCTGTAATACACTTAAGTGGCTTTTTATTTCATTAATATTATATTACCTGCAAGTACAGATTTTTTAAGATTTAAAGTTAACTACAAGTGCACATTCAATTAAGCGGAAGTTTGGAAAAAGGATGGATGTACTATCAATGTGAACTCCCTTTGAATTGTATTGTGTACACCATTTCATACCCATAATCATGTTTAATGACGCTAAGACGGTATTGTATTCAAGGAACATATTTAATACAGTTGCAGTAGTTAGTTACAGAAGTTTCAAAAAATATAACATTATTTCATGAATATATATCAATTTACACCCCACAAATTTGTTCCCTTCCTCCACTTGCCTTCCTTTTTTTTCCCAGAGACATTTGTCACCAGCCATCTGTCTGTCTGTCTCCACAACCCCCCCACCCCAAACACCCCCGTCCCACCCCACCCCAAACCCTGACTCTCTGTCTGCGCTTTAAACTATCTAATCAAGCAGCATCACCTTTGCACTGAAACACACTCACACACGCTCATCAAAAAAACACACACATTCACATCAGGGAGTTTAACAAAAATTATAATTTTTTATATCTCCTCTTAACAAGTGCTACAGATACTGAACACATTTCTGAACATTTTCTTAGCAGAAAGGAAAATAGTACGAAAATACTGTACAATTTGCATCTCTACACCAGTGTATACAGGCTTCAACACAAACGCACACTCTTACAACAGCACAACCCATGGTGTCAGCCCAGATCCGGCCCACACGTGGATTCCACACAGTCCAGATGTGAGCCGAATCTGGGCCGACACCATGTTGCAGTCTGGGACTCTAGTTCATCCTCAGAGCAGAATCACTGTGGTCAGCATTGTTTGTGTCAAATCTGACCTGATTTTGAGTGTGTCAAAGCTGACGAAAAGGTGTCAGCAAACATAAATTCACACATGCATTCAGACAAAGTCACATCATTCCGGCACTTCATCCACGAATACAGTAGAGTACACCAAACTATGAGTGTTATTTACAAACATAAAGCAATATGTTCTCCAAAGTCCATCAGTTCACCGCCAGTCAGAACGGACCAGCCGTCAGTAGATCTCCAGCTTTTTTTTGAACCCCTTCAACCCAGTGTTTTCTCTTCAACTTCATGTTTTCTGTTCTTCTCATTGAAATCCCTCACACTTTGGTGGCCAGCGACTGCACCTCCGACTTTTGAGTCTGGGCGCTGAGGGTTGAGGACATGGAGCTCATGTGCCCATGCATGGCCTTCTTCAGGTTCAGCAGACACAGGCACTGCGAGCGAAACCGCAGGTCAAAGAACGCGTAGAGGAACGGGTTGAGGCAGCTGTTGATGTATGCCAGGCATGTGGCGTAAGGATGAGCTAGAAGCAGGAAGTTGAGGAAGCCACACGAGGTGGGTGCCAGGTCCAGGTAGGACAGGGCATCCATGCTTTTCAGCACATGGAAAGGCGTCCAGCAGAATGCGAAGATCACCACCAGGGTGGTGATAATCTTGAGAAGACGGCGCTTCTTCTGGTCTTCCTTGCGCAGGTGGCTGAAATGGCGGGTGACCGTGCAGCCGATGAAGCAGTAGCAGACAGTCATGGCCAAGAAGGGCAGAAGAAATCCGAGAGCGGAGGAGGAAAGGCTCAGACCCGCAATCCAAAGGGATTCGTGGTCCTGACTGTGAGCGACCATGCTGAAGTCCATCGCACAGGTGGTGCGGTTGTTCCCAGCGTCATTCACTGTAGTGCGGAACAGGAGAGTCGGCACGGCCAGCAGGCACGAGAGGAACCAGATGGCACCCAGAGACGCCAGCATGGTGCCACGGGATCGGAGCCGGCCACTGGACAGAGAGTGGACGATTGCAAGGTAGCGGTCAAAACTCAGGCAGGTCAGACAGAAGACACTTGCGTACATGTTGACCAGCACCACGTAACTGCTGATCTTGCAGAGAGCCACGCCAAACGGCCAGTGGTAACCCAGCGCGGTGTACACGGCCCACAGCGGCAACGTGATGACGAACGTCAGGTCCGCGAGCGCCAGGTTACCGATGTAAACATCTGCCGCGCGGCGTTTGGATTTCGCGCGCCAGACAGTGAAGATAACCACGCCATTCCCGGAGAGACCGAGGATAAAAATGAGCATGTACAGCACGGGGATGAGAGAATAAGACGGCTCCCACTCCGAGTAGTCGCATCCAGTATCGTTATAGTCATAATAGTCATACGTGTCGGCGTATTCCGGCGTTGGCTCCATTTGGTTGAGCTTTGAGTCCTTCAGGATTTTTCTTCTTTTTTTTTTTTTTCTTTTTGTGCAGTTTTATCCGAATCTCTGAGAGTTCAGATGGAATGTTTGGACTCTTCTGACTGAAACGAGAGTCTGGGGTAAGTTTCCCTCACTGGAAGCTGAAGCGCGTCTGTGTGAGGGAGAGAAGCGCCCTGTCTTTTTAAACTCCAGACTTCTCACCCCTCCCTCTGAACCCATATATCGGACCCCTTATCTCCACACACACACACACACACACTCTCCCACCCACCACGGCCCCCCCGGGCCACGCAGTCGGCAGGAGCGAGTGTGTGTGTCAACAAAGTGAGCTTAACTCTTTGTTTTTCTTCTTAATGAAAAAGTAATGGCTTGCTCGTCTTTCAAGTTAGATTTAGCTTAAATTGTCTGACAAAATATTTTTGCGTCACGTCTCATTTACGGCACTTTTAAAATAAAAATGAGTCACAGTCGCAGGATTTCAATGGATGTTGTTAACTTTTCCTTAACATTTGTTCATTCATGTCATACAGACTTAAACATTTATCAAATAAATAATAGCCTACACGAATTAGGCCTATTTTTATTGCCTATTGTTCCGTCAAATGAGATTAGTTAAATTGCTTCCTGAACGTTTTATGTGCTATAGCAAAAACGTATAAACATTTTCCAACACTTTTGAATTTAATTACGATGGAGGACTCATTTAATCGAGCGTGACAGAAAGAGACAAGTTAAATGGATGGAAACAATGTTAGGCCTATATAAATGGAAAGATTGTTGCAGTAAAGCATGATTTAAGAAAATACCCCGTTTAAGAGAAATTCCGTTTAAAATAGCCTAATTGAACGACATTAAATATAATTTCGCATTCAAAACTAACAGGAAATCTATAGACTGGGCTACACTTTTTTTTCTTTTTCTTATAGCCATCTGAAATGTTCTATATTAGGCTATCCAAGATGTTCTCAACATGCGCTTTCCGTTAAAATACTCCGAGTGCATGTAAAAATAGCCTAATTGAACGACATTTTTTTTTCAATCAGTTAACACTGTAAGTTTTAATTATTTAGGCTACTGTCAGTTTACACGATCGATCTGACTACATGACACTAGCCTACAATTACACTTATTAGCAAGCAAGCCTAAACAGGTTTCAGACAGGTTCCCAGTGAAACCAACGCCTAGTGACCAAATGATAATGTAAAAGAGGCAATGCTCTGTGATTTCCTCTCACTCAAACATTACATGAAGGTGACATGCAGTCACTTCAAACACTCGACTTCCACTACAGTGGAGCCTCTTTAATAAGAGATTTACCTGCAGACACATTATTAAAACCCTTAAACGAAAAAAAAAAAAAAATACAAACTCACATGTTCCTTTAACATTACATTTAACAATATTACATCATATACCTACTAACTAACAAACCAACTAACTAACTAACTAGCTAGCTTCACGTGCACTAGCCTATAGGCCTAATATTTATTCGTAAAAAACCTTCCTTTCGGAGTTCATAGGCTAATTCCAGCGGTTCTAATAAAAAATACATTGTTCGCTGTCTTAAAGCTCTCCGAGTGTATTTAGTGATTAGATTAGACATGTCAGCAAAGGATTTGGATATGTGTGAATATAATTCGCAATTTCTTGCATTTATTTGCATGATAATAGCAGACACAAACTCTCAAAATAAACAAAAACAAAAGGAAACGACGCATTTGACATTAACGAGTTTCTCAAGGACGCGCTGTTCACGCGTTACACCCAATTTGTAGCACCTGAAAAGGGGCAGTTAAAGCGAAATAGCTTAGGCTGAATAGAAAGCAATTCACATTCAAAACAAACAGGAAAACTATAGGCTACACCTAACTTATTTTTCCTATTCGACGGATTATCGTCCAAGAAGTTCTTATGACCTCTCTGTTAAATTGGTCTTTGCATATAGGCTATATGCACCACTATTTACACATGGGCCTACAAATCTTGTTTCACGCACTACACTCCTTAAATTAACGTGCAATCACATTTAGCAGGATCAGTGTGTAATCCATCAATCAAAACCTATCAGTGTCACTCTCCACAACACTGCGACATGGAGATCTTCTCAATCACGTATCTTTAACTCAAATGCTGGATCGCAATTATTTATAATAGGGGGGGAAATAATTATAGCTTATATTATAACACTTCAATCACAGTGTGAAGTAAATGTGTGACTACTGAAAAATAATGTAAAGAAAACAGAGGCATGAAATGCATCCCTGGCAAATTTGTTTAATCAGATTAGATATAAAATGTGTGAATAGTGGCACTTAAGACATACATTTGAATAAGAGGATGTTCACCATTTATTCTGAGGATACTGTCTGCACATGTCCACTTGTGGCATCAGATTGTGGTTTCATTCTGCACACTGAATCTGTGGTATGATCTTTTTTTTCAGTTTGTAAACATCTCAAGATTGAGATTCAGAACTCATTTTGAAAGACATACTCACCAGACATTTTAAGGTGAACTTGGCTAATTGAAAACACAATAGCACATGTCAAACAGATTGACCGATCATAAAAAAAAAAATGCTTATTGGCATAAAAAAAGTTCTTCTTTAGTTTGTTAAAATGTTCTTCACATTAAAAAAATGTTTTTTTAGGGAAGCCAAAATGGTTCTTATCAAAAACCCCTTTTGCAACTTTTATTTTATAAAGTGCATACTGAAAGTCATCATAGGCTAAGTAGATTAGATCCCTGATGGGTCTTTACCCCTCAAAACACCTGTTGTACTTTGAAATTACTTTAAAGGCAAGCAATATGCAATGTCATGGTTCATATCTTGGCATTATTATTCACGGCATTCAGATTTATTAAAATATTACTTGTAGCCATTAATTATTGTATAATTTCTAAGTTCGCATAAAGTCAGTGAGGTACTCCTGCTGTGCAAAAAGGCGACTGGGTTGCTCTCTGTGCCCCCATAATCCTTTGCCCTGTCTCCCCCTCACCCCTTCCTCTGCATGTTGTTTTTGTTGGACCTCAGAGAAACTACACACACTCCACACACACACAGAAGACAGCCTGGCAAAAAACAACAGAGAGTTTCCTGCTTAAATCAAGCTGGCAGGCCCTCAGATGAGACGGCGCCCTCTAGTGGATTTCTATATAGACAACACACACGTTTGTTTCACTGTAGTCAGGGCATTGCATAGACTTCAATTGAATTTATATGAGGTTAATTATATTTTCTATAACTTAAACCAAACTCTACCTACTAAGCCCAAAACCATTCCCACGCAAACCCCCCCACACACACATCTAGGTTGGTAGGCTGCTATCTGATTGACTGCAGAGAGATGTGGCTGCCTGCTGCTCTAATAGATCCTTTAGATAAATAAATAAATCCACACATTTAAAAAATAAAAGAAACGCTGATAAGAAGCAGATGGTCAGATTAGCCAGACGACTTTCAAACACTCAACACACACCTCTAATTGCCAGATTAGGCAGATGAAATTGAGATCTTCACCAAAAAGCCCTTAGTTGTAACAAATCAATTTTTTTTTTTTAGTGAAAGCTTTGTTTGAGCATGATTTACTCATGGACATTTTATCACACTGCTGTACTCCTGCATGTCTTAGTGAAGCTAAGCGGACAGGAGGGGGTAAATGGGGAGTAAGAGGTCAAATGTTAATTTGATATAAAAGCGCATGAGTATATGAGCATACAAACTGCCTAAGAACTGTTTTACGTAAGTAAACAGTCATCCAAAGATGTGATTTTTTAAACTCTGTATAGTTCATATCTTTTAAAGACATATTTTTCATGCAACAATGCAATTAAAGTTAATGTAAGGTTTCCAATAATTCAAATTTTTGTGAGATTTTATTTTTCTATCAGCTGTGAAGAGTAAGACCACACAAGAAATGGCAACTTTGCCTGTGAGTAAGTGTGTGAGACCCATAGCAGCTGTGTTGTTTTTTGCCCTTGTACAGATGACCGGACCGCTGCTAAATAGCAGATTAGAGCGGTCCTCCATTTTTATGAGTTGCGATGTTTCATTTACACACACACACACACACACACACATCTAAATGCATACACTTACATTCCCACACAGACTAAGCATTTTGGCACGGCTGAAGCCAGCAGAGGTGAAGCTACAGGAGGGATGTTAGCTGTAATTCGGGCATTGTTTGAAGTATACAGCTGTCAGGCACCTAACACGTCCGATTTGATCTCACGACTTCAAACCCCCACAAATCACGCAAGGTGTGTGTGTGTGTTTCTGTGCTTTTGTGTCACCAGAGGCACTTCAGACAATGAAAAAGGATAGTGAGTTTCAAGAGGCTGTCCGCTTAAACTGAAGAGGAGAATATTCCCTTGTATGTTGTGTATTGGTTGTTTGGATCTCTCTGTTGTAAAATAAGTGTTCCGAGTGTTCATATGGGTATGCTAAACACCAAGAAAGCTCCTCAGACGATATAACACCCATGTGCCACTCCACACCCCACTTCTGGTCTTACACACACACACACACACACACACTTAGATCACCATCTTTCTGTTGATTTAGGCCTGTGAGGTAATTCATTGAGATTTAAAAGGCAATCATAATGGTTTGTTTACCTTTTAGCTTAGCATGTTAGCATTCTCTTCTGATTTGATGTTGAGAGTCCTGTGAGTCTTTGAAATCCCTAAAAGCATGTGTCTGTTCACCCCCTCGCTCTCCCCCATGTGTACTCAGTAATCACATAGTAGAGGATACCGACAAGTTGTTCTGTCAATGAATGTGTTTTTTTTCACCTCCTCTTAAGTGAGTTGCCAGTCTTTAGCTCAGAGTCGGTCCAGCCCAGCTCATTGAAAGCATGTTTGAAATATGGCGCCTGCGGGCAGCCGCCCGACTCTTTGACTCTTTAGCCCGAGACTGCCCTCACTGATGAGTCTGATAACACACATACTCACCTGGACATAGCCAAGGGAGTTTTAAAATGGTGTTTCTTTTTAGTGTTTTCTTGCCCTTAAATATACAGGCCACAATGAAAATGCCAAATCCCCAGCTAACAGGGAACATTAGAACTGTGGTTAAATGTTCTTGCATGGTGAAAAACGTCCTCCCAGTATCATTTATAGCATGTTCTTTCAGAGTTATCTGATCTTTAAAAATGTTTTCAAACGTTAAAAATCGTTTTAGTTGGAATTTTCTTACGTAAATGTTAATGTTTGAACGTTCAGAGAACACAAGCAACTTTCCCATACAGGTTAAACATTCAGGTTTCACTTAACTAGAGTGTTTGTTCTAACTACAGCAATGTTCCAAAGCCATTTACAGGGGTTAAAAAGGTTAGTTTATCAAAAAATTACCATAATTTACTCACCCTCAAGCCATCATGTATATGACTTCTTTCAGCCGACCACAATCAGAGTTATATTTCAAAAATGTCCTGATTCTTCCAAGCTTTATAATAGGAGTGAATAGAAACTGAGATTTGGAAGCCCCCAAAAAATGGTAAATGGTAAATGGACTGCATTTATATAGCGCTTTCATAGACCTAATGGCCACCAAAGCGCTTTACATTTGCCTCACATTCACCCATTAATACACTCATTCATACACCGACAAAAAGCACATTAATCCATCAAAAAATGAATCCATACTGTATGACTTGCGTCGTGGAAATCTCTTGAAAAGGAATAGTTGAACTAAAGTTGTTATTTTTGTTTGTTTTTTTGCACAAAAAGTATTCTCTTCGCTTGATAAACTTATAGTTGAGCCGCTGTAGTCACATGGAATATTTAAACATTTTCTTCAATGATTTTCTGGGCCGTCAAGTTTCAGTCCCTTAGGCAGCCTATGTAGCAGTGATCCACCTCTCAAATTTATTCAAAAACATCTTAATTTGTGTTCCCAAGACGAACGAAAGTCTTACGGGGTGGGTGCAGCTTGGGAGTGAGTAATTAATGACTTTTCATTTTTGGTTGAAGTATCCCTTTAACTCTCAAAGCTAAAAAAATTAATAACTAAAAAAAAAACCGTATAATTATTTTAAAAGGGGACATGGATATTGACTGATTTTCAACACTTCAAATGTTATATTTCTCATTATTTAACACCAAAAAGAGTTAATAAAGAGTTAATAAAATAAGGTCACTGAGTTCAGTATCCTGCTGAATATATCAGTAGTAAAAGGGACACACATAAGATACAAATGGCACTAGTTTCTGAGAATCCTCCGTAAATGAGGTGGCTCATAAATAGCTTATCTTCAATGGACACACATGCTGGTGCATGAACACACACACACACACACACACACACACATAGACAGAGCTGGCAGGATTGACCTCAAATGGCCGCACATATACAGGCACACCTGTGTGAATGAGGAGAACTGGATCAGATAAGACCATTGTTATGGAGGAAGCCATTGCATCAGGGGATCAATGATGGCTGACTCCTGTTTCTATTGTATATGGGACTGTACAGTATTACACCACGATACATAAAAACATTACACATAAAAGGCTGAAAAGCAGACGTATACCACTACAAATAAACTCAAATACACATCAGTGACATTCAGGGAAGACTTTCCCCCCTTAAACAGATTTCCAGGGCCATTGTAACACAACACATCGAACCTTGAAGCAGTTGGGCTACAGCAGCAGCAGAACACACCGGGTGCCACTCCTATCAGCTAAGATCAAGTAGGACTAAAATTTGCATGAGGTCACCAAAATTGGACAATAGATGGTTGATGAAGTCTGATCCAGAAGAAGTCTCGATTCCTGCTGTGACATTCTGATAGTATGGCCAGAATTTGGTGTAAACAACATGAAAGCATGGATCTATCCTACTTTATGTCAACAAGTTTAAGGCTGGTGGTGTTGTTTAAGTGTGTGGGGGATTTTTTTACCACAATTTTGGGCCCCTTGGTACCAATTGAGAATTGTTTAAGCACCTGAGTATTTTTTCTGACCATATCCTTGCCTTTATAACCACTGTGTATCATCTTTTGATGGCTAATTCCAGCAGGATATTTCCATCATCTCAAACAGTTTTCTTGAATATTACAATGAGTTCACTATACTACAGTAAAACACCAGATCTCAATCCGGTAGTGCAAATTTGAGATGAGATGGAACGGGAGATTAGCGTCATGGATCTGCAGAAACTGTGTGATGTTATCATGTCTATATGGACCAAAATCCATGAGGAATGTTTCCAGCGTCTTGTTGGATCTATGCCACAAAGGACCTCTCATGTGTGGGGTTCCCCAGGGCTCAATTTTGGGACCATTTTTTTATTCTCCCTTTATATGTTCCCTTTAGGATCGATCTTTGAAAAATATGGCATTCATTATCATTTGATGACTCTCAAATTTATTCATCATTGAAACTTGGAGATACGTTTTCCATTCAGTCTCTGTATGAATGTTTGGCTGAGGTTAAGTGTTGGTTGGCTAACAATATTCTTCAAATAAACAAGGATAAGACTCGGTTTATTTTATTTGGTAAAAAGGGATGTGTGGAGGATATCATTGACTGCCTGGGGTTGTTTCTCAGAGAAAAATCTTTCAAGTGTGAAAAAATTTGCAAAGATGATCGGGCCTTTTCTGTTGTTGCTCCGAGGCTTTGGAATGACTTTCCCGTGTCAAGTCAAGTCAGGTCACCTTTATTTATATAGCGCTTTTTTACAATACAGATTGTTTCAAAGGAGCTTTTACAGAGATAACCGGAAAATAATGGAACAAACGTTGTCTGTAAAATCAGTGTATTTCAAGGTGCACTAAAAACTCATTTGTTTTCTATGTTTGTTTTTATTCTTTTATATATTCTTTCAGTACCGCACTTTGGTTCCACATTGTGGTGTTGAAAGTGCTTTAGAAATAAAGTTTGAGTTGAGTTAAAGCAGTTCTGAAGGCCTATGAGCAAGGTGTACCTAAAAAAGTGGCTGGTGAGAGTGTATTGTGTGTATAAATATAGCTATATTTTGAATTTTGTGAGCATTTTTTAAAATTAATTTGGTAACACTTTACAATAAGGTTCGTTACTTAACATTAGTTAACTACATTAGTTAATATGAACTAATAATGAATAGCACATATACAGCATTTGTTCATCTTTGTTAATGTTATTTTAAAAATGTACTAATAATTGATTAAAATCTTGTTAACATTAGTTAATGCATCGTGAACTAACATGAACAAATAATGAACAGCTGTATTTTCATGAACTAACATTAACAAAGATGAACAAATGCATTAACAAATGTATTGCTCATGGTTAGTGCATGTTAGTAAATACATTAACTAATGTTAACTAATGAACCTTATTGTAAAGTGTTACCATTAATTTTGGTGACATTTTGCCCTAAAGGCCAATTTATACTTCTGCGTCGAGGGTACACCGTAGTGTACGGCGTAGGCTACGCACATAACATTTATACTTCTGCGTTCAGGTCTTGGTTGCTCTGCAGTACTGCTCCGATACTCTAGTTGGCGGTGGAGGGTTTTAATGTTCCACTGTGTTTAGATTCCTTGCGGCTAGGTTACTACAAGCAATGGCGACTGAAAGAGAGTGGATCATGTTGGAGTTGGAGCTTATTGAGGTGGAAAAACAGTTAATTTTAGTGAAATTACTAAAACTAAAAGGCAGAAACGAGAGAAGACGGTAAGTGCTGAAATGCGTGAGATGGTACGTGCGGAAATGCGTAGGAGGAAATGCGATGCTACCAAGCCGACCAATCACAGATCTTGCGGCCCGCGTCGTCGCGACGTGTAGTTACATTTTTGAGGAGGTGCGCGTCAGGCTACGGCGAAGGGTATGCGGTATGGTACGCGTCTATGCATATGCTATGCCTAACTGAACTGCGCGCACCCTACGCAGAAGTATAAATGAATTTCTCACCCATAAACAATATGGAAAAATGTGAAATAAACTTGATACTTAAATTACGTATTACCACTAACGAAATGATCTTGAGGTATGAAGAAGCAAAAAAAATGTCATCTGAGAAAATCTTTCTGCCTTATATTTATTTTTAACCAAATAATCTATATACCATTCTCATAAACATGGACTCTCTCTTCCTCTCTCTCTTAAAATCTGAATCAGGAACAAACAAGGTTCGCAAGGTGTTTCCCTGCTTGCACTGAGGGCTTAGTGACCTCTGACCCTGCCTCTCTCCCGTGCCCTTCGTTCCCTGAATGGATAAAGCAGCAAGCAAAGCAGGAAGAGCTCTGGACTCAGGATAATGGAAGATGCTGTGTGTGTGTTCTTGTGTGGGGTCTGCTTCCATATTTATAACAGTTTTTTTATAGATGGTTTTTCAGATAATATAGGCCCAAATATAGGTCTTTTTAGAGTTTAATGGGGCAGTGTTGCCTTTGGCTCATGTTTAAATGTGCACTGCAAGGTTAAATTCACAAACGCCCACATGTATTCCACCACACACACAGCTTTGAAACAATCTGCATTGTATTGAAATAGAGGTGACTAAACACAACAGTATGATCTTCTTTCAGTTTAGTAATTTTAACAATCAGTTCATTTAATAGCAAACAATGCAAGTTACATGTTTCAAATCACCCTTGTTGCTAAAAATTATGGTAACACAGGATGCCACATTCTCTTGAAAATGCTGGGTTGAAATTGCAAACAAAGTAGAAACTATATAGAATCTGTATCTATAGCTGTACTAAAAGATTATTTGATTAACTATTAAGATCAGTTGGATTAAATACAGTAACAGAAAAATATGTTAAACTGAACGAGAAGAGACGCAAATCAAAAGTTTGACAGTAATAGCATTATTTAAGGGTTAGTTCACCCAAAAATGAAAATGATGTCATTAATGACTCACCCTCATGTCGTTCCAAGCCCGTAAGACCTCCGTTCATCTTCGGAACACAGTTTAAGATATTTTAGATTTAGTCTGAGTGCTTTCTGTCCCTCCGTTGAAAATGTATGTACGGTATATTGTCCTTGTCCAGAAAGGAATTAAAGACATCATCAAAGTAGTCCATGTGACATCGGTGGGTTAGTTCGAATTTTTTGAAGCATCGAAAATACATTTTGGTCCAAAAATAACAAAAACCACGACTTTATTCAGCGTTGTATTGTCTTCCGGTTCTGTTGTCAATCCGCTTCAGTGACGCTGCTGACGTGTAATCTGGTGCGCCCGAGCTTCGTTTACAGTCTGAGCAAGACGCACGCTGTAAACAAAACAATCTTCGCAAACATGTCTAAGGATTTCAACACAGAGGAAGACTTGCATTTTTTGTCCAGCCATATTTATTTGAACCCAAATACACGGACGGACCAGACACACGTCATCAGCGTCACTGAAGCGAATTGACAACAGAACCGGAAGACAAAACCATGTTGAATAAAGTCGTAGTTTTTGTTATTTTTGGAACAAAATGTATTTTCGATGCTTCAAAACATTCTAACTAACCCACTGATGTCACATGGACTACTTTGATGATGTCTTTATTTCCTTTCTGGACAAGGACAGTATACCATTGGTATTTCAATGGAGTGACAGAAAGCTCTCGGACTAAATCTAAAATATCTTATACTGTGTTCCCAAGATGAATGGAGGTCTTACGGGCTTGGAACGACATGAGGGTGAGTCATTAATGACATCATTTTCATTTTTGGGTGAACTAACCAGGGGTGCGTTTCCCGAAAGCATCGTTAGCCAACTATGGTCGCAAGTTCCGTCGTTATCTGCATAGTTCAACGAGTCGATGTTTCCCGAAACCATCGTTCCAACGAACATTCGCAAACAGCATCGCAAAGTTGTGTTGTTTGAACGACAGCTCTCGACCTGTGGTTAGACGCATCGTTTCTATATTGCAACACATTTGGACGTAATAAATCCTTATCTTGAGCAAAATAAGCAAGCTATGTCAGTACAACCGGTGCCTTTTATTTAGAATAAATACAAATAGAATTTGTAATAGCCTTTGCAATAGTCTTTTAGTTTGTCAAAAGATTTAAAGTACTGATTTTGAAGTGTGCGCATGTGCGTACGTGCTCTACTATGTAAGAACGAGCCAAATATTGAGTCTGGTAATGAAGCAAAACAACTGAGAACATTTAGAAATAGTCCTCAGATGACATGTCTGTAATTTATATTAACAAATCTAGCATTAATTGCATCTCAAACAGTTTCATTAAAAGTAGTTACTCCACCACGTGCGAAACCAACGTGGTTTGAACGATACTTTGCGACAGTGAGTTTCGGGAAACAGTAGTGATTTCTCCAACGATGCATCGTACTATGGCAGTGAAGCAGCGAACTACGTCGTTGTACGGGAAACGTAACACAGTCTCATCCCAAAAAGTCATATAACTGACGTTTTGGGACGTATTTTGACCATACGTCAATATCCGCCTTTTTAGGGCCCCCTTAAACGTTGGTAGATGGCGATCCCGGGCCGTCATACAACTGACGCTTTACCTTTAATGTCAGTTAGGTGACGGGTTAGGTTTAGGGTTAGGTTTAGGTCTGGGGTAGAGTTAGGATCCCATAACCTCATCTACCGACGTTTAAGGGGGCCCTAAAAAGGCGAATATTGACGTATGGTCAAAAGACGTCCCAAAACGTCAGTTATATGACGTCTTGGGATGAGACCGGGTTGGGAAACGCACCCCAGTTACTGTGAATTTAACATTTATTAAACACTTATTTTGTGTTGTGAAAAAGATTGAAAGCATGCTGAAATGTTTGAAAAAAGTGCATTTTTGACGATCTGTTGTGATAACAGTAGCCCACAATAAGTTTTGAAATGTACACCTTGTGAAAATAGACCCAAAGTGAATAAAACCCCCCATGAAAAGTGGTCAGATTAAGTATTTACACTATAAACAGAAATGCAAGGAGGTAAAAATAAAATGATTTCTTACTCAAAACAATGAGTTTTGATTCAAGCGAACAAATTTTGTGTATGTGTTCGCACACATGATCACTGGGTGTAATATCATAAGTATTAACCTGATAGTTATATGTTTAGTGTATTAAGGCCATTAAAATAGCCTTGGGGTCTCTCAGCGTAGTCTCTCAGACCCCCAAACAGGCCATGCGAGTTAAAAGGCTTGAGAAACAAAAGACAAGCTGATGCTGCTGTTTTTGCTCTTCGGAGGATGCTACACAACACATCTCTAAATTAACAGGAAGTGCTTTCTTTAATCAAACTAGCATTTACGTGGAGCCCTTGGGCTGTGGATCAAGGAGAGGTGGTGATGGTGGAAAGGAGGGAGAGAGGGAGGAAACGGGCGGGAAAACACGGGAAGGAAAAACAAGGAGAGGAGGAAAAACAGAGGTAGAAGATAAAGGTGATGAGAGGCAGGAATGGATAATGAGCAGGATTAGAGAAGGACTAAACACATGAATACTCAATCTCTCTTTCTCACACACACACACACACACACACACACACACGATGTGCATTCACACCATTGCACATTTAAAAAATTAGGATAAAGCTTACCGCCTATCTGGTTACCTCTTTCCTGGGGGCCTGACAGGAATTTGGACACATCTGGACCCAAATCCTGCAGAAAACAAAAGCTTCTCCACAGCTTTACCTAACACACACACACACACACACACACACACACACACACACAGTTTTACCCACTAGACGGATTGTGTGAAAAGAAGGCAGAGCACAGTTCAAGAGTAAACAGAGAACTAATTCAGACCAGTTTTTAAAAGCAAAGGACTAGTCATCATGTTGAGTTAGAGTTATTATATAGAGGTATTGCTTTTCATAATGTTGAGTTTTATTAAATACACCACAAATGTGTCATTCTCAGGAAACGGTTACATAATCTAGGAGAATTGTGTATTTTAAATCATCTCATTTAAATAATTCATTGCTAACGCTCTGCAGTAGTACTTCAACTCTGTCACAGTAAGTTTGGAAGTCATATGCTTATAATTTTGTGTGCCTAATAAATCAAATCACCCATGATATTTTTTCTCCAACGTTGGTTGCCTCAAACATATTACATTTAGTACGGGAGCTTAAATCTGCAGGTCAAAAGGTCCAAAATGGATAACAATGACCTTAACTATTGCGAATGCCATTACTTACAGTAAGTATTTATATGCTTTGCGCTGTGAACATTTTATCTGTGATCCGATCACAAGTAGTCAGTGCGTTTACGGTGTATATTTGCTTCCCATGACTCACTGACAAATGAAATATGTACAAGTGAGAAGTGAATCATAAAATGTCAAGAAACGTTAAAGATTAGTTGAGCGTAAAAGGTAAACTATCCAAATACCACCTCAAAATATATGAGTTATATCCAGACACGTTTTCCCTGAAGAGAGAGGTGCTTCATAACTTTGGACGGTTCCCACTGAACTTGTTCTAAATATGTATGTGTGTGCTATTCATGAGCCCCTGAAGGGCTGTTCCTGTTGCGGGCCAAGATTGTTTTTACACTCTGTCAAAACCTATTTTGCCATATGGTTTACAGTGACCCAAATGTGGCTGTTATTGAGCAGCCACTTTAAACTAATTCTGTGCTTGTGTGTATGTGCTTTGGCAGACCCCCATAGTGGCGTCCCGCTGAGAGGTAGAGGTGTCACAGTTTGAGTGACAGGTGCATTTTAAACGTCGCGTATACCCTGTTTCACCAGATAGCATGTATTTCTATAGCAGAGATTTTACTGTAGCTGTAAACCAGACTGAATGTTAAAGACAGACAAACTCTTGCACTCCAAATGGACCAAATGATCAGGACTTAATGGAGAGAAAGATGGCAGTTGAAAGAATGAGCAAATGTATTTGTGCCATGGGAAAAACTGTAAAAGTTCCCTTTTAACTTAATTTGTGATTCATTTAAAGGAATAGTTTATTCCAAAATTAACGTTCTTTCATCATTTAATAACCCTAGTTTTGTTAAAGCTAAACTTTTCAATTGACAGCATTACAAACTGGACTTTTTAAAAGTAGGAGTAGTTCACTTTTAAAAAAAAAACTTTTGCTGATAATTTACTCACCCCCATGTCATCCAAGATGTTCATGTCTTTCTTTCTTCAGTCGAAAAGAAATTAAGGTTTTTGATGAAAACATTCCAGGATTTTTCTTCATATAATGGACTTCAATGGGAACCAAATGGTTCAAGGTCCAAAAGACAGTTTCAGTGCAAACTGCAGCTGTTCAAAGGGCTTTAAACGATTCAAGCTAAAACTTAAACTTTGTTTTTTTTTTTTTTTTGAGCAGTGGGCAATCGTTTCGCTTGATAAGACCCTTATTCATCTTCTGGAATCGTTTAAAGCCCTTTGAACAGTTTGAAGCTGCACTGAAACTGTCTTTTGGACCTTGAACCGTTTGGTTACCATTGAAGTGCATTATATGGAGAAAAATCCTGGAATGTTTTCATCAAAAACCTTAATTTCTTTTCGACTGAAGAAAGAATGACATGGACATCTTGGATGAAATGGGGGTGAGTAAATTATCAGCAAAAGTTTTTTGAAAAGTTAACTACTCCTTTAAGTGTGTTAGTCATGAAAGTGTACTTAGTTGAAAGTGAGCAAATGTATTTGTGAGCCTGGGATTTTTTTTTTAAATGACCCTTTTATATTGATTTAAGTTTCATTTAAAGGAGTTTACTCAAAAAAAAAAAAACTTCATTGCTCTTTTGGACCCCATTGGCTTTCATTGTATTTCCACAAAAACAGAAATACTTGGCACGACATAGGGATGAGTAAATGATTGCAGGATTTCCATTTTTGTATAAACTATCCCTTTAAGCAATTTTAAAATTTGAGATTTAATCCCAGTGCTGTATGAGAATACGACTCTGTCCTATGATAAATGAGCACTCAATGTTACAGCTTTCTGGCTGCATTGTCATAGTTTTGCTCCTGTGAGAGGCACAATCATCATCCTGTTGTCAGTACAATGGCTTCTGCTCTTATTGTTAACAGGCGCGTGCATGCATGTGAATTATTGGTGGAACAACGTCTCTTTGCACGTGTGTGTGTGTTCTGGATTTCTTAGTGCTCGGTGGGCAGTCAGTAAAACACAACAAACAATCTGCAAGCAGTCAATGACATCCAGTAGCTGTGTTTATGTGTTCATATGTTCATGTGCTCGTGTGCTTGTTCTTTCTAAACCTCCTTATCTTCATCCCCTTTAATCAAGCACTGCAGCCAGAACCAATCAAGAACAGGCACAAATCACTTTCCTTCCACTCTGGTATGTTCCTTCTCAACAAATTGCAAGGCTTCTCAGTTCCTCTTTTTCTTTTTCTTCATCATCTTGCTCTATCCTTCTTTTCTTTTTTAGTCGAAGGCCAGAACACTCCTTGAAAAAGAGATACAATATAGCATACTTTTAAGGGGTCCATCATGTCTTTTTACGAAGTCTTGATTTTGTTTTTGAGGTGTACTAGAATATGTTTTCATGCTTGATTGTTATTTATTTTTTGTACATATTTCAGCTCCTCTCTTCACAGTCTGTAATTATTAACAATGGCGTCTAATTCAAACCATTTTGAGCTCGATTCAGACCCTGCCAATGTTGATCGTGCTGAACGGATGTCAACCACGGACTTTGCAAGCATGTATTCCACAGGACGTTTTAGAGTGTTATGTTACACTACATCAATACTGTAATGTTAATTAGCAGGCTAGCGGAGGCAAAGCTTGCCCTTCGTTTATATCTATCATAGCGACCACATAAAGCTTATAATTGGAACTGTTAATAGAAAACACAAATAATAAGACATACTTACAAGTTGTGATCCATAGACAACAGATTGTCCCGACAAAATGATAATAGCTCAGTTTTTTAGCAAAAAAAACACTTTTTTTTTTACAAAATAGTAATCTCCATTTCATGCATGTGTGTTGTTGACGCGAGAGCAGACATTGTTGCGTGAACGTGTGTTGGAGATTAATGTTAAATTATAATTATAATATTATAATATAATTATAATAAATTTAAATATATATTTTTTTGTGTGTGTGTGTGTGTGGAAAACAAAAGCACTTGAGTCGCTTCATAAAATTGAGGTTACACTGGAGTCACATGGATTACTTTTATGATGTCTTTACTAACTTTCTTGGCCTTGCAAGTGGTAGTTGCGTAGACTGTCAATGGAGGGACAGAATGCTCTCAAATTTCATTAAAAATACCTTCATTTGTGAACGAAATTATGAACGCAATGCCTTAAAGGTTTGGAACGACATGAGTGCGAGTAAAAAATGATACAATTTTATGGTTTTGGGTGGACTAACTTTAAGTTTCCTTTTATTTCAGTAATATATTATCTGCACGTACAGTTAAAAAAGCAAACAAAACGTTTAAGATGTTCACTACCGTGTTCATTCAAGACAATTAAGCAGACTTCTTTTCACAAGGGATGACAGAGTTCTTCAGCATTTCTTTCACAACAGCTGATTCTATTATTACCTTCATTATTTATAGATGATTAAAGCAGATGCCGATGCAGTCATTAAAGGCTAAAAGGTTATGGATATTATCAAGCCAAGCAAGGGAGAAACGCACATACAGTAACACACTGAAAAGTAAGTCATTCTTTAAAATGTATAAATGTATGGAATTAACACTTCTGAATGTAGGTCATTGTAACTTTACATCTCACAAATGCAACTTTATTTCTCACAATTGCAATTGTTTCTTACAGTTGGTCCTTTATGTCACAAAGTGATAATATATTCCCAGTTGGAACATGCCTTCAGCATTGAAATTGGTTAAAATAAAGCAAGTTTAGCTGAATCTCAGCTGATCCACGAAAATATCGTTGGTTTAACTTAAAAAAAAAAAAGAAGTAACCTGGTTGCCTTAAAATTTTTAAGTTCATTTAAATGGAAAAATTGAGTTAACACAATGAAGAAGATTGATATAATCATCAGAAAACATGATGACAAACATTTGTAATCACAACATTTTTCTTTTGTCAAATCAACTTAAATAATTAATGTGGGTCAGATAACATGATATTTTGAGTTTCTGATGATTAAATCAATCTCCAGTGTACACTGTGAAAAAAAATATGTTCATGATTTGTGATCACAACATTTTTCTTTTGTCAAATCAACTTAAATAATTTCCATTTCAATGAACGTAACATTTTAAGGCAACTTCATTTTTTAAGTTATATATATATATATATTACAGTGAGGAATGTGATGCCTATCAAAGCGTCCCAATATAAGGTCCAATCAGTGTTATCAGCATCTAATTACCATCCTCCATCCCCAGCTCCTCCTGTCATCCACAGTGAGGACTTTACCTTCTGATATTCCTCTTATGTTGTTACATTAAAGTAGTGTTATTAGAACATGAATAATATCTGCAATATATATGTCTGTTATCGCTCTTCTCCCTGCTCTTATATCTGCTTGGCTGCATGGATGGTTGGAGCGTTCTTGCCCATAACAGAGCCATATCGCAAATCCAAACACTATGCTAATTATCAATCATCTCTGACCATAGTAATGCTGACAGAAACAACGTCAGGTTGTCAGCATTTACAAGCAGTTAAAACAACATTTAATGCTAAGTGGATGGAAAAAAAATAACAAAATAGCCTACTCATAAATCAATGCTGAAATTCATTCACTCGTTGAAACACTGTTGCGATAACCTTGATTCGATTAGAAAAATTGAAACAAAATTCAACAGTGTTTTAATGTCGATCCATGACTTTGATTCAACTGGTTGAGTTAAAATTGTGACATTGTGTCAGATTGACCTTTCTGTTAAATGTTTTGCTTAAAGAGTGTTCTTGGTTTGATATTTTAGTATTATTTAAAGCAACAACATTCATCTATTTTGAGAGTGTCTTAAGTGGCCAAATACTTTTTGGGACCACTGGTCTCCAGAAGGTTAAGTTATGGCCTGTAACAAGTTATGGCCTGTAGCCATTATTGGACTCTTTGGTGCTCTAAAACAGGCAGAGGATACTCTTTTAGAGCACTTTAGCCAGACCCTCATGTTTACGTCTGCCTTCTGCTGGTGCACACTGACAAACTGCCCTTTAACGATAGCACATGGGCTCAAAGCCAATGTCAAAGCCATGTGTGTGTGTCTCTCATATGTACACAAATAACAAGCACCACTGGTCACTGTGGGAAAATATTTGCACTGGATACTTTCTTTAGACATATTGTACTTAGACAGACTTAGATAGTCAGTATTCACATTAGAGGTTGGAGTCACTAGAAGACAGATTTGACAAATTGAAGAAATGTCCTCAAAAATGCTGATTTGAACAACAGTAAGGGAAGCAAAATGGAATAGTCTCTCTCTCTCTCTCTCTCTCTCTCTCTCTCTCACACACACACACACACACACACACACTGATAGTAAAGCAGCTGACCTCCATCTTCTAAATGCTGACAGCTGCATTGCACCTATCATCACGCACACACACACACACACACACACACACACACATGCACACAAGTAATAACTGCACGCTATTAATAATTAGTTAAGCATGAGTAAACAGTTAATTCATCATTTATAAAGCATTAATAGACATTAATAAGCAGTTTATAAATACAGATACATTTTTTTCTTGATTTATAAGCATATCTATAATGCGTTTAATATTGTATTCTCATACTCTGTTAATGATCAATTAATAATTTCTAAATGAAGTAGAGCATTATTTACAAACCAGTTATTTAAGTTAGTTGTCAGTCATTCATAAGATCACTTAGAAAGTGTAAGTAAATGTAGTAAATGCAGGTAGTTATAAAGGATTTAGTAGTGGTCAGTTAACTATTCAGCACGTTCTCAACATTTATTTGTTAAAAAAATACAGTAAAAACAGTAATTTTGCTAAATATTACAAAAAAAAAAATCCAAGTTTAAAATCTAATTTAAGTGTTCAGTTTCACAAGTTCCTTCAAAAATCACTCTAATATGCAGATTTGCTGCTCAAGAAGCATTTATAATTATTATCAATGTTTAAAACAGGTGCGCTTATTATTTTTGTGGATTTTTTTTTCAAGCAATGTTCAAAAGAATAGGATTTATTTGAAACAGACATATTTTGTAACATTATAAATGTATTTACTGTCACCTTTGATTGTGTTCCTGCTGAATAAAAGTATTAATTTCTTTAAAAATAACAATCTTACTGACCACAAACTTTTGAATACTTATGTGTGTGTCATGTTTTGGACAGAAAAACCTTAAATCCCCTACTTATGGGGAACAGCCAATGGTGTTTTAATAATGGTGGTTACTAATGTTTTAATTAAGACATATATAAAGTTTATAACTGTCAGGGATAAGTGAAATTTTAGGGGATAGAAAAATAAGTGAAGTAAATGGAAAGTCCTTAACATGGTCAAATCAACGGGTCAGCAAACAACATCATTTCCTATTGACCATATTTTTTATGTTTGTGTGGATTTGTGTGCTTGTCTATGCTTTTTGTTCTGTAATCCAAATAAGTATTTAATGGACCATGAAGCTTGGTGGTCCAAAAAAAAAAAAAAAATCAAAAGACAGAGGGAAGGAGACAAAGAAAGAATGTGATAAAAAGACTTTACTGATGAATGCTAAAGATTTCTTGTGACAGGTGAGTGAAAGAAGAACTGACTCGAGCTCTTAAAGAAGCACTCAGCAAACAACAAGAACAAACTTGCTGAAACTCGCAAACTCTGCTTCTGCTTCACCTTGGTCTTCACCTTGCAGAGGTTGCGCCCTTTCATTGACATGTCAACTTTGTGTGGTATTTTTCTGTTTATCAATGCGAATAAAATACTTCAGATAACTGAAAACAAAAAATTTGAGTTCATACCGAAATCTCTGATTGCAGAGTTTTGTACAGGTCTGAACACAGTGTGTGACGTTGAGATGTCTTCTGAAACTCTAGATGATATGTGAGATTTCTGAGCTCTTTTTCTCAGGAAAACTTACACTTACACTTACGAGTCATTAAATCATGTTTAATTTGGACTTCTCTGTGCATGCTCTTTGAGGTGGTGACCATAGACCTGCATTATATGACTGACAGACAAGAACGGTTTGACCTAAAAACATCAAAATTGAAAATACTGTGGAAACAAAGACACCTACATCTTGGATATCCTTGAGGTAAGCTAAAACATATCAAAAATTAATTTCAAATTGAACTATCCCTTTCAAAGTGTGTGAGCTTCTTCTTTATGATCTCATTTGCTCATACAAGCACTCTTAGCATGTGTTTTGACTGCACTCTGACCTACGTGATGGGTTTCTATTAGATCCAATAAGAGATGTGCAGACGATTGCAGGATATCTCTCCCTCTTTCCCTCTGGGATGTTATTTTCCTGCATCTTAAGATGGAAGGTGTTTCCTGTGGTGTTGCTGATTAGGCATCATAGATCTTCTATCTGAGAGAAAGAGCAGAAGAGACAGACAGGGAGGGGAGTCTGCTGGACAAGGTCAAGCCCCACAACCACTTCCCTCCCTGACCACCATGCCTTTCCGTTCATATAGTAACCACACAAACACACACTAACACACATATATGTGGTCAGCATCAGTCAGAAGATCTAGTGGTTTCATGGCTCATTTGAGACAAGATATGGGACAATAAACAATAGGAGACTGAAATATTTAAACTAGCACAATGATGGATTGTTTATATCTGTCCATGAGTTGTTCGCTAAATTTATCAGCCAGAGTGATCTCACCCTTACTAATGGTCTCCTTACTAACACAACTATTGTTCACAAATCAGTACTCAAATAAGCAAACACATGCACACACACACACTTGGAAAGACAAAGAGCTTTCTTTCAATGGAAGGGATTAATGGGATAGTTCACACAAACATTAAAATATATGTTTCTTCAGTAGATCAAAAACGAAGACGTTTTGAGAAATTTCTCAGTCTTTTTTTATCCATACAATTAATGTCAGGGGTCACCAAAACTGTTTGGTTAAACCACATTCTTCAAAATTTCTCCTTTTGTGTTCCACAGAAGAAAGAAAGTAATAACAAGGGAATGAGTAAAAAAAATGACACTTTTTTCCTTTAAATAAACAGCTTGAAAAATCCCATAAACACTCACACACAGAGAAAAATCCCATAAACTCTCTCACACAGCAATTGACACACTTTGTGACTTGGGCACATTCTCATTACGGGTCACGAAGAAATAGAGTTCAGGGGTCAGTGTGCTGAAAACAGGACAGAACCCCACCTCTAAGCATTGTGGCAACAATGGCAGGATGGGAGAATTGATTGAAGTAACAGCACGCGTGAGTCAGTGTGTGTGTGTGTGTGTGTGTGTAGCAGAGAGAGAGCGACAGAGAGAGCGGTCAGAATCAGTTTGTTTTGTCTAAAGAGGTGATTCCAGTGTGCTGTGATGGATTTGTGTATGTGACTGGTGTGTTTAAGTGTGTTTTGATGTTCATTTGTACATAGTCATTTCATATTGCTGTGAATAAAAGTGCAAAATTGAATATTTTCTTTTCTTTTTCAACGTTTTTGGGCATATCAGATGTAGAATGCTCTGTTGTCCTGGCCTGGTCAGATTGCAGTGGTCTAAAACCTTCTGAACTTCTAGATCATTTTACGTACAGTGCTGTGGTGGACTTTTAATAGCTTGAGTATTGTTTCAAATCCCTTTCCAGACTCAAAAATGAATGGATGACTAGTAATTTCTGTAACACTTTACAATACAGGTGCACTAATATGCATTAATTCATGCTTAACTAATGCACAGATAATCATGAGTTAATGTATAACTCATGGAGAACTAAACCATTAATTAATGATTACTGCATGAGCAACTAATAAAGTGTCCATGTGATTAATAAATTAAGTAATACATGAATTGCTGTTAATTCAATGTGTCATTGTCTATTCATAACACATTTTATTTACTTATAGTGTAAATGAATGTAATTACCACAATTAGTCAAATATGCACTTCAACTTCCAGTTGTCTGCTTTAATTAATCATTAGCTAATGATTTGCATAGGTATCATTATGTTATGACTTTACTTGTTGGGGCACATCATTATTAACTAGTCATTTAGTGATTGTAGTAATTTGCACATGAATTTGTACTAACAATGAAGTAATTAATCATGTATTAATGCATATTAGTGTACCTGTCATATTATCTGGAAGTTGAAATACAAGGCTTTGGTTCATTCTGGTAATTAACATATTAATTAACACTATTACTTAAAAATGAGTTATTATGGAATTAATCCACAATTACATTATTTAATTAATAACAATTCATGTATGAACTAATACATTAACCTTACAGACTCTTAATTAGTTCCTAATGTGGTAATCATTAATGAATAGCTTAGATAATTATTAGTTACACATTAATTCAGTATTATCTGTGCATTAGTTAATGCTTATTAATGCACCCGTATCGTATAGTGTTACCGTAATTTCTTACTTCTTAATTCTGAAAAAAAAGAGTTTCTAATTATTGGAATTATATAGAATTATTGAACACTTCCTATAACACTTGATGTACTTGTGACATCGTAATAAGAATGGCATTTCACTAATATTAGACTATCTGTCTCGTTCTTATCCATAATGTAATGTGTGCACTGTAAAAGCTGCTAGAAACAATCTGTATTGTATAAAACACTACATAAATAAAAATGTCCTGACTTGACGTTATTTACATTAATCTGCTAAATTATAAGGCTTTTTATCAATTAACATTGGTGAAATGCCAATCAAATAGACGTACTGGAATATGCTGGGGAGTACATAGTTTTTCACAGCTCTGTACGCTGTGCTGTTGCTGCTGGTTGTAATGCATGAGAGCGTGGGAACGTGTATCACAGCCCACCTTAATTCAATAAATCACTCTCATGATAAAATACTTTCACATATTGTAATTCATCACTTCTTTGCTCTCATTTCCTCGCTGTCCTCCCGTGAAGTTGCAAACAAGTAGCTCAAGTTTTCCACTTAGTCTAAGGCAATTTTTCTTCAAGACAAACAGAGGTCATATAAATAGCAATCGGCTCCCTGACACAGCGTCTAAACAATAAGAACTGACACGTATTTTTTTCTCCATTGACCCTAATTCTCAGAGCGAGAACAGCGAGGGACAGACAAGCTATGACCTGTACTCTTCCCCCCTCGTTCATGTTTTTTTGACGCAGGATAATGAAAGTTTTCAGTGAGGCGGAGAGCTGCGGGGCAGATTGGCCTCGGCTCTGTCACAGTTTTAAGTTTGGTGTACAGCACAATGCCTGCAGCTTATGGGCTCATCACAACCACACACACACACACTGATCTGAATTCTTTTCTGTTGTATTTGACCCCTCACCTGTATGGTAATTTGTAACAGGAGGTCAGAAAACGGGGGGCCCATAGGCAAGCCCCAACACACCTGCTAACCCTCTGCAGCTTTCCTCTTGACTAAACTTTGTGTGCGTGTGTGGAAATTACCTGACAAAAAGTGACTTATTAGACGGAATGGTGACGATGATGATGCTGATGATGTATTAATGATCTCTGTTGTAAAATAATGATGCTATTTTAGAGAGGTTTAGATGTTTTAACTGGAAAACAATATGAAAAATAATGATTAAGAAAATTCTGCAAGATATACATTACAGAACTCTGCAGTTGCTGTATGACCACACACTGAGCCAGAGTCAAAAATGAACAGGGTTGTCAACACACAACACCACGTGTGTCTGTTTTTCCACACACTTGCACACATAACGTGAGCTACCATCTCTTCCAAGTCTGCCCCCTACCCTGTGCATAAGGGAACAATTTATGTTTGGCACAAGTCCAGAAAAATAGTGTGTGTGAGAGAGAAAAAGAGAGAGGGGGGGGGGGGGTTACCAAAATAGTATTGAAATAAAAACATTAAAAATGTATAATAAGGTAAAGAAAAGGTATTCTAACACTTTAGAATGCTGTTCCGTTATTAATGAACAACTACACATGAACAAATTAGAAACGCAATATTAACATAGTTCAATTTACAGGAAACTTTAATTGATGAACACTTTCAGAAAAAAAAGGACCAAAAGCTGTCACTGGGGCTGTACCTTTTCAAAAGTTTTGTACCTAAAGGGTGCATATTGGTACCTTAATGGTACCATTAAGTTACCAATATACACCCTTTAGGTACAAAAGTGTACCTTTTGAAAAGGTACAGCCCCAGTGACAGCTTTTGTACCTTTTTTTCTGAGAGTGAATTAGTAAGTATCACTCAGTTGAATTAAAGGAGTAGTTCACTTTAAAAAAAAAAAAAAAAAAAAAAAAACTTTTACTGATAATTTACTCACCCCCATGTCATCCAAGATGTCCATGTCTTTCTTTCTTCAGTCGAAAAGAAATTAAGGTTTTTGATGAAAACCAGGATTTTTCTCCATATAATGGACTTTAATGGGTACCAAACAGTTCAAGGTCCAAAAGACAGTTTCAATGCAAACTGCAAACTCTTCAAAGGACTTTAAACGATTTCAGACGATGAATAAGGGTTTTTCACTTAAAAAATAAAAAATAAAAAAAAAGTTTAAGTTTCATAAGCTCAAATGGTCGCCTTGCTCTGTTCTGTGATGTGCATTCATAACTCTCCTGTTCGAACTCGTTTATCAAAATGAACGAATCTTTTTCTGAGTCAATTCATTCAGTTCGTTCGTTGATTTAACTAAATGACACGAAAAAAAGATTAGTTCATTTTGATGAATGAGTTCGAACAGGAGAGTTATGAATGAGCATCACAGAACAGAGCAAGGCGAGCATTTGAGATTATAAAACTTAAACTTTTTTATTATTTTTTTTTTAAGTGTGCGATCGTTTTGCTTGATAAGACCCTTATTCATTGTCTGAAATCGTTTAAAGCCCTTTGAACAGTTTTCAGTTTGCACTGAAATCGTTTGGTTCCCAATGAAGTCCATTGTATGGAGAAAAATGTTGGAATGTTTTCATCAAAAAACTTAATTTCTTTTCGACTGAAGAAAGAAAGACATGGACATCTTGGATGACATGGGGGTGAGTAAATTATCAGTAAAAGTTTTTTTTTTTTTAAAGTGAATTACTCCTTTAAGTAGTTCACTAATTAGCTAATCAATGTATTTTCACCTCCCAGAAGACTACTAAGAACTTAAATACAGTTCAGAATTAATAAATAATGAATAATGTAATTCGATCATGGTAATCCTAGTAATGACTCGAGTGTTGCTAAATCCATTGAAAGGATTTACTGGCAATTATTTGCAGGATTCTAAAGGAAAAATATGATAGCTCTCTAAGCTTTTTGATGTTTCTCTAAGGTTTGGATAGTAATTCCTTCTTACAGATTTGCATTGAGTCATTATCAGTGGTTTGCTATGATCTTCACTTTAGAATTAATTTAAAGTATGAAAAAATCTAGTTACTATTAGCTAATAGTTCTTGTTTCTTGTTAGTTCCTACCACACTGTTAATAACAATGTTACTCATTTGTTCCTGTAGTTGTTCATTAATGAAGGAACAGTATTCTAAACTGTTACCATCAAAACAAACAAATTGGAGTAAAATAACGTGCAATATAGTAAAAGTAAAGATTACATAATAAGTCAAGTCCATGCAGAGACCTTTCCTATCACTCACTGTACTTTAAATGTTAATAGATTCCAGTCAAACTCTTATTACACCTTTGTAAACCTGATATATTAGAAGAACCCTTGTTGCTCACACCAGTGTCATTTATCTCTTTTCCCGTGCTCATAACTCAACCCTTGACTTCCTTTAGGAGGAGAACCCACAAAGTACACACCAGTACTCCCAATCCTCTTCTCTACACAGTTCATACACCCTAATTATAGGAAATGCACACTCAAAAGCACACTAACCTCATTTCAATTCCACTACAAATTACACTCCTGGAAGTCTTTAAGGGCCCAGTTGTGCCTCCAGGCGTGTTTGAGATTAAATTATGGAAACACCACAAAGGCCCTTGTATATTCCTGATCGATATTAACTCTTTATTACTCAAGCAAATGTCTTTAAATTAATATACACAACCTAGATACATAAGTGTGAATATAATATATGACATGTTTTCTAAGCATATTTTTAAAAAGACTCAGAACACCCTATAGCAATACACTGTAAACAGCTTTCCCTATCCGTGTTTATGTTTTTTTCCCCCTCGTTCTAAAAAAAAAGTCCGTAAACATGGCGGCGTCTCGAAAAATATCTGCATACACACGAAACCACCTACCCTATCTCACGACCAATTCGTAAGAATTCAACGAATGATTAAAAAGTGTCTAATTCGTACAAATTCGTACGATTTGTATAAACCCACGTGATGGGTAGGTTTAGGGGCGGAGTAAGGGGTAGGTCATTCGTACAAATTCATACGAATTGGCCAATTCGTAAAATATGTACGATTTTCCAAAATCGTACTAATTCGTACGAGTGAGGTCGTATGAATTCGTATGAATTAGCCCAGAAGCCTCTCGCTGCATCCTGCGGTGGAGATCCAACCCGGCCCCATCCAAGTGTGACGTCAGAAGCTACCACACCCATGCCCAAATTGGACACATTCTCGTTAACATTTAAAAACAGGAAGAACTATCGAGAAGAGAAGACTAGAAGACGAAGGTAACTGCGAAACAAAATGCACAAAACACACTTGCGGTTTTAGTATAAACTGTTTAACATAGCCTAATACGAATGAGCTGTATGAGAATGAGATGTTACCTGTTGTAAGCTGCTCTTATCACTTTATTAGTAGTTTGTATGTGTGCGGCTGATCACTTGACTAGCATGCCTGCTCCGCAATTAGCGCGAAAGCCGCGATATGTAATAATTTATTACAGGTAGCTAAACTTAACATTTCATATTGACATAATTTTTTAGGTCATAAATGTTAAACGAATGACAAAAATAATCAGGCAAACTAATAGCCATTTTGAACTGAAAATTAGTATAAAAAATAGTAACGTGTAATGTAATAATTAGTTTACTGTCATTGTTGTGGGGACAAGAAACATTAACAAAGCCTCTTTCATCATTTTAGGCACATGAGTAATAATGAATGTATACATATTGAGAATATAATACAAATTGTAGCCTTTAGTACAAAGCTAAGTCTTCAGAGGGAAGAGAAAGTGATGAAGAGACTGAGGAAAAAAGAAAGAGTGAGATGAGAGGTGAGGCTCTCCTCTCCTTTGACAAATAATATACTGCCCACTGACATGGTTTTAAAGCAATTTCATATCCTTTTTTTAGGTCTTCAAACGTCTTGAAAATGCAAATATCAGATAACTAAAAAATGTGAAGCCCCTACCAACCTCAAATTTAGGACCTCTTTGATTATAAAGCCCTGTATTAGGCATACAAACTGAATGCATTTGATAAACTTAATTACCAAGCTTTAGCTTTCAGTAAATAAACGCGTCTGAAAAAAAATTATTCATAGGCAAAATCAACCAGTTGATTGATATCAGTTGACCCTATGTTTACTTTCTTCACTGACAGAAAAATGAAAAGCCTATATCAGTCAAAGCTCAGTTAGGAGTTAAATTTAAACTTAAATTTAGCTTATCCTTACATTTTTTGTTTGTTTTTGGGGGCGTGTTAGAGTGGGATTTTGTTAGGTGGTCCTCAGAAAAAAATGGAGATAAATGGTCCTTGGGCTGAAAAAGTTTGAGAAACACTGGTCTAGAGCCTCCATTTTTGCACTCAGGTTAAGTCTCATGGCCCTCTATCAGAATCCAGAGTTTTGAGAGGATTGGAGAAACTTCATTTTTCGCCTAAAAAAAAAAAACGAAAGGGGTACCACTGTCGTTTTTTTTTCGGGTCGAAATTTTGAGTTTCGATATCTCAGCTCTGGAAGGGTCTAGAGCCTCCATTTTTGCACTCAGGTTTAAGTCTCATGGCCCTCTATCAGAATCCAGAGTTTTGAGAAGATTGGAGAAACTTTATTTTTCGCCCGAAAAAAAAAACGAAAGGGGTACCACTGTCGTTTTTTTTTTCGGGTCGAAATTTTGAGTTTCGATATCTCAGCTCTGGAAGGGTCTAGAGCCTCCATTTTTGCACTCAGGTTTAAGTCTCATGGCCCTCTATCAGAATCCAGAGTTTTGAGAAGATTGGAGAAACTTCATTTTTCGCCCGAAAAAAAAAACGAAAGGGGTACCACTGTCGTTTTTTTTTCGGGTCGAAATTTTGAGTTTCGATATCTCAGCTCTGGAAGGGTCTAGAGCCTCCATTTTTGCACTCAGGTTTAAGTCTCATGGCCCTCTATCAGAATCCAGAGTTTTGAGAAGATTGGAGAAACTTAATTTTTCGCCCGAAAAAAAAACGAAAGGGGTACCACTGTCGTTTTTTTTTCGGGTCGAAATTTTGAGTTTCGATATCTCAGCTCTGGAAGGGTCTAGAGCCTCCATTTTTGCACTCAGGTTTAAGTCTCATGGCCCTCTATCAGAATCCAGAGTTTTGAGAAGATTGGAGAAACTTAATTTTTCGCCCGAAAAAAAAAAAAACGAAAGGGGTACCACTGTCGTTTTTTTTTTCGGGTCGAAATTTTGAGTTTCGATATCTCAGCTCTGGAAGGGTCTAGAGCCTCCATTTTTGCACTCAGGTTTAAGTCTCATGGCCCTCTATCAGAATCCAGAGTTTTGAGAAGATTGGAGAAACTTAATTTTTCGCCCGAAAAAAAAAACGAAAGGGGTACCACTGTCGTTTTTTTTTTTCGGGTCGAAATTTTGAGTTTCGATATCTCAGCTCTGGAAGGGTCTAGAGCCTCCATTTTTGCACTCAGGTTTAAGTCTCATGGCCCTCTATCAGAATCCAGAGTTTTGAGAAGATTGGAGAAACTTAATTTTTCGCCCGAAAAAAAAAAACGAAAGGGGTACCACTGTCGTTTTTTTTTTCGGGTCGAAATTTTGAGTTTCGATATCTCAGCTCTGGAAGGGTCTAGAGCCTCCATTTTTGCACTCAGGTTTAAGTCTCATGGCCCTCTATCAGAATCCAGAGTTTTGAGAAGATTGGAGAAACTTAATTTTTCGCCCGAAAAAAAAACGAAAGGGGTACCACTGTCGTTTTTTTTTGGGTCGAAATTTTGAGTTTCGATATCTCAGCTCTGGAAGGGTCTAGAGCCTCCATTTTTGCACTCAGGTTTAAGTCTCATGGCCCTCTATCAGAATCCAGAGTTTTGAGAAGATTGGAGAAACTTAATTTTTCGCCCGAAAAAAAAAACGAAAGGGGTACCACTGTCGTTTTTTTTTTCGGGTCGAAATTTTGAGTTTCGATATCTCAGCTCTGGAAGGGTCTAGAGCCTCCATTTTTGCACTCAGGTTTAAGTCTCATGGCCCTCTATCAGAATCCAGAGTTTTGAGAAGATTGGAGAAACTTAATTTTTCGCCCGAAAAAAAAAAAACGAAAGGGGTACCACTGTCGTTTTTTTTTTCGGGTCGAAATTTTGAGTTTCGATATCTCAGCTCTGGAAGGGTCTAGAGCCTCCATTTTTGCACTCAGGTTTAAGTCTCATGGCCCTCTATCAGAATCCAGAGTTTTGAGAAGATTGGAGAAACTTAATTTTTCGCCCGAAAAAAAAAACGAAAGGGGTACCACTGTCGTTTTTTTTTTCGGGTCGAAATTTTGAGTTTCGATATCTCAGCTCTGGAAGGGTCTAGAGCCTCCATTTTTGCACTCAGGTTTAAGTCTCATGGCCCTCTATCAGAATCCAGAGTTTTGAGAAGATTGGAGAAACTTAATTTTTCGCCCGAAAAAAAAAAACGAAAGGGGTACCACTGTCGTTTTTTTTTTCGGGTCGAAATTTTGAGTTTCGATATCTCAGCTCTGGAAGGGTCTAGAGCCTCCATTTTTGCACTCAGGTTTAAGTCTCATGGCCCTCTATCAGAATCCAGAGTTTTGAGAA
This sequence comes from Pimephales promelas, assembly GCF_016745375.1. The sequence continues at coordinate 1,267,661 of NW_024122003.1, read as the reverse complement.
GATTGGAGAAACTTAATTTTTCGCCCGAAAAAAAAAACGAAAGGGGTACCACTGTCGTTTTTTTTTTCGGGTCGAAATTTTGAGTTTCGATATCTCAGCTCTGGAAGGGTCTAGAGCCTCCATTTTTGCACTCAGGTTTAAGTCTCATGGCCCTCTATCAGAATCCAGAGTTTTGAGAAGATTGGAGAAACTTAATTTTTCGCCCGAAAAAAAAAACGAAAGGGGTACCACTGTCGTTTTTTTTTTCGGGTCGAAATTTTGAGTTTCGATATCTCAGCTCTGGAAGGGTCTAGAGCCTCCATTTTTGCACTCAGGTTTAAGTCTCATGGCCCTCTATCAGAATCCAGAGTTTTGAGAAGATTGGAGAAACTTAATTTTTCGCCCGAAAAAAAAAAAACGAAAGGGGTACCACTGTCGTTTTTTTTTTCGGGTCGAAATTTTGAGTTTCGATATCTCAGCTCTGGAAGGGTCTAGAGCCTCCATTTTTGCACTCAGGTTTAAGTCTCATGGCCCTCTATCAGAATCCAGAGTTTTGAGAAGATTGGAGAAACTTAATTTTTCGCCCGAAAAAAAAAAACGAAAGGGGTACCACTGTCGTTTTTTTTTTCGGGTCGAAATTTTGAGTTTCGATATCTCAGCTCTGGAAGGGTCTAGAGCCTCCATTTTTGCACTCAGGTTTAAGTCTCATGGCCCTCTATCAGAATCCAGAGTTTTGAGAAGATTGGAGAAACTTAATTTTTCGCCCGAAAAAAAAAAAAACGAAAGGGGTACCACTGTCGTTTTTTTTTTCGGGTCGAAATTTTGAGTTTCGATATCTCAGCTCTGGAAGGGTCTAGAGCCTCCATTTTTGCACTCAGGTTTAAGTCTCATGGCCCTCTATCAGAATCCAGAGTTTTGAGAAGATTGGAGAAACTTAATTTTTCGCCCGAAAAAAAAAAACGAAAGGGGTACCACTGTCGTTTTTTTTTTCGGGTCGAAATTTTGAGTTTCGATATCTCAGCTCTGGAAGGGTCTAGAGCCTCCATTTTTGCACTCAGGTTTAAGTCTCATGGCCCTCTATCAGAATCCAGAGTTTTGAGAAGATTGGAGAAACTTAATTTTTCGCCCGAAAAAAAAAACGAAAGGGGTACCACTGTCGTTTTTTTTTTCGGGTCGAAATTTTGAGTTTCGATATCTCAGCTCTGGAAGGGTCTAGAGCCTCCATTTTTGCACTCAGGTTTAAGTCTCATGGCCCTCTATCAGAATCCAGAGTTTTGAGAAGATTGGAGAAACTTAATTTTTCGCCCGAAAAAAAAAAACGAAAGGGGTACCACTGTCGTTTTTTTTTTCGGGTCGAAATTTTGAGTTTCGATATCTCAGCTCTGGAAGGGTCTAGAGCCTCCATTTTTGCACTCAGGTTTAAGTCTCATGGCCCTCTATCAGAATCCAGAGTTTTGAGAAGATTGGAGAAACTTAATTTTTCGCCCGAAAAAAAAAACGAAAGGGGTACCACTGTCGTTTTTTTTTCGGGTCGAAATTTTGAGTTTCGATATCTCAGCTCTGGAAGGGTCTAGAGCCTCCATTTTTGCACTCAGGTTTAAGTCTCATGGCCCTCTATCAGAATCCAGAGTTTTGAGAAGATTGGAGAAACTTAATTTTTCGCCCGAAAAAAAAAACGAAAGGGGTACCACTGTCGTTTTTTTTTTCGGGTCGAAATTTTGAGTTTCGATATCTCAGCTCTGGAAGGGTCTAGAGCCTCCATTTTTGCACTCAGGTTTAAGTCTCATGGCCCTCTATCAGAATCCAGAGTTTTGAGAAGATTGGAGAAACTTAATTTTTCGCCCGAAAAAAAAAAAACGAAAGGGGTACCACTGTCGTTTTTTTTTTCGGGTCGAAATTTTGAGTTTCGATATCTCAGCTCTGGAAGGGTCTAGAGCCTCCATTTTTGCACTCAGGTTTAAGTCTCATGGCCCTCTATCAGAATCCAGAGTTTTGAGAAGATTGGAGAAACTTAATTTTTCGCCCGAAAAAAAAAAACGAAAGGGGTACCACTGTCGTTTTTTTTTTCGGGTCGAAATTTTGAGTTTCGATATCTCAGCTCTGGAAGGGTCTAGAGCCTCCATTTTTGCACTCAGGTTTAAGTCTCATGGCCCTCTATCAGAATCCAGAGTTTTGAGAAGATTGGAGAAACTTAATTTTTCGCCCGAAAAAAAAAACGAAAGGGTTACGTACCACTGTCGTTTTTTTTTTCGGGTCGAAATTTTGAGTTTCGATATCTCAGCTCTGGAAGGGTCTAGAGCCTCCATTTTTGCACTCAGGTTTAAGTCTCATGGCCCTCTATCAGAATCCAGAGTTTTGAGAAGATTGGAGAAACTTAATTTTTCGCCCGAAAAAAAAAAAACGAAAGGGGTACCACTGTCGTTTTTTTTTTCGGGTCGAAATTTTGAGTTTCGATATCTCAGCTCTGGAAGGGTCTAGAGCCTCCATTTTTGCACTCAGGTTTAAGTCTCATGGCCCTCTATCAGAATCCAGAGTTTTGAGAAGATTGGAGAAACTTAATTTTTCGCCCGAAAAAAAAAAACGAAAGGGGTACCACTGTCGTTTTTTTTTTCGGGTCGAAATTTTGAGTTTCGATATCTCAGCTCTGGAAGGGTCTAGAGCCTCCATTTTTGCACTCAGGTTTAAGTCTCATGGCCCTCTATCAGAATCCAGAGTTTTGAGAAGATTGGAGAAACTTAATTTTTCGCCCGAAAAAAAAACGAAAGGGGTACCACTGTCGTTTTTTTTTCGGGTCGAAATTTTGAGTTTCGATATCTCAGCTCTGGAAGGGTCTAGAGCCTCCATTTTTGCACTCAGGTTTAAGTCTCATGGCCCTCTATCAGAATCCAGAGTTTTGAGAAGATTGGAGAAACTTAATTTTTCGCCCAAAAAAAAAAACGAAAGGGGTACCACTGTCGTTTTTTTTTTCGGGTCGAAATTTTGAGTTTCGATATCTCAGCTCTGGAAGGGTCTAGAGCCTCCATTTTTGCACTCAGGTTTAAGTCTCATGGCCCTCTATCAGAATCCAGAGTTTTGAGAAGATTGGAGAAACTTAATTTTTCGCCCGAAAAAAAAAAACGAAAGGGGTACCACTGTCGTTTTTTTTTTCGGGTCGAAATTTTGAGTTTCGATATCTCAGCTCTGGAAGGGTCTAGAGCCTCCATTTTTGCACTCAGGTTTAAGTCTCATGGCCCTCTATCAGAATCCAGAGTTTTGAGAAGATTGGAGAAACTTAATTTTTCGCCCGAAAAAAAAAAACGAAAGGGGTACCACTGTCGTTTTTTTTTCGGGTCGAAATTTTGAGTTTCGATATCTCAGCTCTGGAAGGGTCTAGAGCCTCCATTTTTGCACTCAGGTTTAAGTCTCATGGCCCTCTATCAGAATCCAGAGTTTTGAGAAGATTGGAGAAACTTAATTTTTCGCCCGAAAAAAAAAACGAAAGGGGTACCACTGTCGTTTTTTTTTTCGGGTCGAAATTTTGAGTTTCGATATCTCAGCTCTGGAAGGGTCTAGAGCCTCCATTTTTGCACTCAGGTTTAAGTCTCATGGCCCTCTATCAGAATCCAGAGTTTTGAGAAGATTGGAGAAACTTAATTTTTCGCCCGAAAAAAAAAACGAAAGGGGTACCACTGTCGTTTTTTTTTCGGGTCGAAATTTTGAGTTTCGATATCTCAGCTCTGGAAGGGTCTAGAGCCTCCATTTTTGCACTCAGGTTTAAGTCTCATGGCCCTCTATCAGAATCCAGAGTTTTGAGAAGATTGGAGAAACTTAATTTTTCGCCCGAAAAAAAAAACGAAAGGGGTACCACTGTCGTTTTTTTTTTCGGGTCGAAATTTTGAGTTTCGATATCTCAGCTCTGGAAGGGTCTAGAGCCTCCATTTTTGCACTCAGGTTTAAGTCTCATGGCCCTCTATCAGAATCCAGAGTTTTGAGAAGATTGGAGAAACTTAATTTTTCGCCCGAAAAAAAAAAACGAAAGGGGTACCACTGTCGTTTTTTTTTTCGGGTCGAAATTTTGAGTTTCGATATCTCAGCTCTGGAAGGGTCTAGAGCCTCCATTTTTGCACTCAGGTTTAAGTCTCATGGCCCTCTATCAGAATCCAGAGTTTTGAGAAGATTGGAGAAACTTAATTTTTCGCCCGAAAAAAAAAACGAAAGGGGTACCACTGTCGTTTTTTTTTTCGGGTCGAAATTTTGAGTTTCGATATCTCAGCTCTGGAAGGGTCTAGAGCCTCCATTTTTGCACTCAGGTTTAAGTCTCATGGCCCTCTATCAGAATCCAGAGTTTTGAGAAGATTGGAGAAACTTAATTTTTCGCCCGAAAAAAAAAAACGAAAGGGGTACCACTGTCGTTTTTTTTTTCGGGTCGAAATTTTGAGTTTCGATATCTCAGCTCTGGAAGGGTCTAGAGCCTCCATTTTTGCACTCAGGTTTAAGTCTCATGGCCCTCTATCAGAATCCAGAGTTTTGAGAAGATTGGAGAAACTTAATTTTTCGCCCGAAAAAAAAAAACGAAAGGGGTACCACTGTCGTTTTTTTTTTCGGGTCGAAATTTTGAGTTTCGATATCTCAGCTCTGGAAGGGTCTAGAGCCTCCATTTTTGCACTCAGGTTTAAGTCTCATGGCCCTCTATCAGAATCCAGAGTTTTGAGAAGATTGGAGAAACTTAATTTTTCGCCCGAAAAAAAAAACGAAAGGGGTACCACTGTCGTTTTTTTTTTCGGGTCGAAATTTTGAGTTTCGATATCTCAGCTCTGGAAGGGTCTAGAGCCTCCATTTTTGCACTCAGGTTTAAGTCTCATGGCCCTCTATCAGAATCCAGAGTTTTGAGAAGATTGGAGAAACTTAATTTTTCGCCCGAAAAAAAAAACGAAAGGGGTACCACTGTCGTTTTTTTTTTCGGGTCGAAATTTTGAGTTTCGATATCTCAGCTCTGGAAGGGTCTAGAGCCTCCATTTTTGCACTCAGGTTTAAGTCTCATGGCCCTCTATCAGAATCCAGAGTTTTGAGAAGATTGGAGAAACTTAATTTTTCGCCCGAAAAAAAAAACGAAAGGGGTACCACTGTCGTTTTTTTTTTCGGGTCGAAATTTTGAGTTTCGATATCTCAGCTCTGGAAGGGTCTAGAGCCTCCATTTTTGCACTCAGGTTTAAGTCTCATGGCCCTCTATCAGAATCCAGAGTTTTGAGAAGATTGGAGAAACTTAATTTTTCGCCCGAAAAAAAAAACGAAAGGGGTACCACTGTCGTTTTTTTTTTCGGGTCGAAATTTTGAGTTTCGATATCTCAGCTCTGGAAGGGTCTAGAGCCTCCATTTTTGCACTCAGGTTTAAGTCTCATGGCCCTCTATCAGAATCCAGAGTTTTGAGAAGATTGGAGAAACTTAATTTTTCGCCCGAAAAAAAAAAAACGAAAGGGGTACCACTGTCGTTTTTTTTTTCGGGTCGAAATTTTGAGTTTCGATATCTCAGCTCTGGAAGGGTCTAGAGCCTCCATTTTTGCACTCAGGTTTAAGTCTCATGGCCCTCTATCAGAATCCAGAGTTTTGAGAAGATTGGAGAAACTTAATTTTTCGCCCGAAAAAAAAAAACGAAAGGGGTACCACTGTCGTTTTTTTTTTCGGGTCGAAATTTTGAGTTTCGATATCTCAGCTCTGGAAGGGTCTAGAGCCTCCATTTTTGCACTCAGGTTTAAGTCTCATGGCCCTCTATCAGAATCCAGAGTTTTGAGAAGATTGGAGAAACTTAATTTTTCGCCCGAAAAAAAAAAACGAAAGGGGTACCACTGTCGTTTTTTTTTCGGGTCGAAATTTTGAGTTTCGATATCTCAGCTCTGGAAGGGTCTAGAGCCTCCATTTTTGCACTCAGGTTTAAGTCTCATGGCCCTCTATCAGAATCCAGAGTTTTGAGAAGATTGGAGAAACTTAATTTTTCGCCCGAAAAAAAAAACGAAAGGGGTACCACTGTCGTTTTTTTTTTCGGGTCGAAATTTTGAGTTTCGATATCTCAGCTCTGGAAGGGTCTAGAGCCTCCATTTTTGCACTCAGGTTTAAGTCTCATGGCCCTCTATCAGAATCCAGAGTTTTGAGAAGATTGGAGAAACTTAATTTTTCGCCCGAAAAAAAAAAACGAAAGGGGTACCACTGTCGTTTTTTTTTTCGGGTCGAAATTTTGAGTTTCGATATCTCAGCTCTGGAAGGGTCTAGAGCCTCCATTTTTGCACTCAGGTTTAAGTCTCATGGCCCTCTATCAGAATCCAGAGTTTTGAGAAGATTGGAGAAACTTATTTTTCGCCCGAAAAAAAAAAAACGAAAGGGGTACCACTGTCGTTTTTTTTTTCGGGTCGAAATTTTGAGTTTCGATATCTCAGCTCTGGAAGGGTCTAGAGCCTCCATTTTTGCACTCAGGTTTAAGTCTCATGGCCCTCTATCAGAATCCAGAGTTTTGAGAAGATTGGAGAAACTTAATTTTTCGCCCGAAAAAAAAAAGAAAGGGGTACCACTGTCGTTTTTTTTTCGGGTCGAAATTTTGAGTTTCGATATCTCAGCTCTGGAAGGGTCTAGAGCCTCCATTTTTGCACTCAGGTCAAAGTCTCATGGCCCTCTATCAGAATCCAGAGTTTTGAGAAGATTGGAGAAACTTAATTTTTCGCCCGAAAAAAAAAAACGTAAGGGGTAACACTGTCGTTTTTTTTTTCGGGTCGAAATTTTGAGTTTCGATATCTCAGCTCTGGAAGGGTCTAGAGCCTCCATTTTTGCACTCAGGTCAAAGTCTCATGGCCCTCTATCAGAATCCAGAGTTTTGAGAAGATTGGAGAAACTTAATTTTTCGCCCAAAAAAAAAAACGTAAGGGGTAACACTGTCGTTTTTTTTTTCGGGTCGAAATTTTGAGTTTCGATATCTCAGCTCTGGAAGGGTCTAGAGCCTCCATTTTTGCACTCAGGTTTAAGTCTCATGGCCCTCTATCAGAATCCAGAGTTTTGAGAAGATTGGAGAAACTTAATTTTTCGCCCGAAAAAAAAACGAAAGGGGTACCACTGTCGTTTTTTTTTCGGGTCGAAATTTTGAGTTTCGATATCTCAGCTCTGGAAGGGTCTAGAGCCTCCATTTTTGCACTCAGGTTTAAGTCTCATGGCCCTCTATCAGAATCCAGAGTTTTGAGAAGATTGGAGAAACTTAATTTTTCGCCCGAAAAAAAAAAAAAACGAAAGGGGTACCACTGTCGTTTTTTTTTTCGGGTCGAAATTTTGAGTTTCGATATCTCAGCTCTGGAAGGGTCTAGAGCCTCCATTTTTGCACTCAGGTTAAGTCTCATGGCCCTCTATCAGAATCCAGAGTTTTGAGAAGATTGGAGAAACTTAATTTTTCGCCCGAAAAAAAAAAACGAAAGGGGTACCACTGTCGTTTTTTTTTTTGGGTCGAAATTTTGAGTTTCGATATCTCAGCTCTGGAAGGGTCTAGAGCCTCCATTTTTGCACTCAGGTTTAAGTCTCATGGCCCTCTATCAGAATCCAGAGTTTTGAGAAGATTGGAGAAACTTAATTTTTCGCCCGAAAAAAAAACGAAAGGGGTACCACTGTCGTTTTTTTTTTGGGTCGAAATTTTGAGTTTCGATATCTCAGCTCTGGAAGGGTCTAGAGCCTCCATTTTTGCACTCAGGTTTAAGTCTCATGGCCCTCTATCAGAATCCAGAGTTTTGAGAAGATTGGAGAAACTTAATTTTTCGCCCGAAAAAAAAAAACGAAAGGGGTACCACTGTCGTTTTTTTTTTCGGGTCGAAATTTTGAGTTTCGATATCTCAGCTCTGGAAGGGTCTAGAGCCTCCATTTTTGCACTCAGGTTTAAGTCTCATGGCCCTCTATCAGAATCCAGAGTTTTGAGAAGATTGGAGAAACTTAATTTTTCGCCCGAAAAAAAAAACGAAAGGGGTACCACTGTCGTTTTTTTTTTGGGTCGAAATTTTGAGTTTCGATATCTCAGCTCTGGAAGGGTCTAGAGCCTCCATTTTTGCACTCAGGTTTAAGTCTCATGGCCCTCTATCAGAATCCAGAGTTTTGAGAAGATTGGAGAAACTTATTTTTCGCCCAAAAAAAAAAACGAAAGGGGTACCACTGTCGTTTTTTTTTTCGGGTCGAAATTTTGAGTTTCGATATCTCAGCTCTGGAAGGGTCTAGAGCCTCCATTTTTGCACTCAGGTTTAAGTCTCATGGCCCTCTATCAGAATCCAGAGTTTTGAGAAGATTGGAGAAACTTAATTTTTCGCCCGAAAAAAAAAAACGAAAGGGGTACCACTGTCGTTTTTTTTTTTGGGTCGAAATTTTGAGTTTCGATATCTCAGCTCTGGAAGGGTCTAGAGCCTCCATTTTTGCACTCAGGTTTAAGTCTCATGGCCCTCTATCAGAATCCAGAGTTTTGAGAAGATTGGAGAAACTTTATTTTTCGCCCAAAAAAAAAAAACGAAAGGGGTACCACTGTCGTTTTTTTTTCGGGTCGAAATTTTGAGTTTCGATATCTCAGCTCTGGAAGGGTCTAGAGCCTCCATTTTTGCACTCAGGTCAAAGTCTCATGGCCCTCTATCAGAATCCAGAGTTTTGAGAAGATTGGAGAAACTTAATTTTTCGCCCGAAAAAAAAAAACGTAAGGGGTAACACTGTCGTTTTTTTTTTTCGGGTCGAAATTTTGAGTTTCGATATCTCAGCTCTGGAAGGGTCTAGAGCCTCCATTTTTGCACTCAGGTCAAAGTCTCATGGGCCCTCTATCAGAATCCAGAGTTTTGAGAAGATTGGAGAAACTTAATTTTTTCGCCCAAAAAAAAAAAACGTAAGGGGTAACACTGTCGTTTTTTTTTCGGGTCGAAATTTTGAGTTTCGATATCTCAGCTCTGGAAGGGTCTAGAGCCTCCATTTTTGCACTCAGGTTTAAGTCTCATGGCCCTCTATCAGAATCCAGAGTTTTGAGAAGATTGGAGAAACTTAATTTTTCGCCCCGAAAAAAAAAACGAAAGGGGTACCACTGTCGTTTTTTTTTTTGGTCGAAATTTTGAGTTTCGATATCTCAGCTCTGGAAGGGTCTAGAGCCTCCATTTTTGCACTCAGGTTTAAGTCTCATGGCCCTCTATCAGAATCCAGAGTTTTGAGAAGATTGGAGAAACTTAATTTTTCGCCCGAAAAAAAAAAAACGAAAGGGGTACCACTGTCGTTTTTTTTTTTCGGGTCGAAATTTTGAGTTTCGATATCTCAGCTCTGGAAGGGTCTAGAGCCTCCATTTTTGCACTCAGGTTTAAGTCTCATGGCCCTCTATCAGAATCCAGAGTTTTGAGAAGATTGGAGAAACTTCATTTTTCGCCCGAAAAAAAAACGAAAGGGGTACCACTGTCGTTTTTTTTTTGGGGTCGAAATTTTGAGTTTCGATATCTCAGCTCTGGAAGGGTCTAGAGCCTCCATTTTTGCGCTCGGGTCAAAGTCTCGCGGCCCTCTATCATAATCCAGAGTTTTGAGAAGATTGGAGAAACTTGATTTTTCGCCCGAAAAAAAAAACGTAAGGGGTAACCACTGTCGTTTTTTTTTTCGGGTCGAATTTTTGAGTTTCGATATCC
>NW_024122003.1:1079342-1257550 GCF_016745375.1 Pimephales promelas | reverse complement strand
CTGAACTGCGCGCACCCTACGCAGAAGTATAAATGAATTTCTCACCCATAAACAATATGGAAAAAATGTTGAAATAAACCTTGATACTTAAATTACGTATTACCACTAACGAAATGATCTTGAGGTATGAAGAAGCAAAAAAAATGTCATCTGAGAAAATCTTTCTGCCTTATATTATTTTTTAACCAATAATCTATATACCATTCTCATAAACATGGACTCTCTCTTCCTCTCTCTCTAAAATCTGAATCAGGAACAAACAAGGTTCGCAAGGTGTTTCCCTGCTTGCACTGAGGGCTTAGTGACCTCTGACCCTGCCTCTCTCCCGTGCCCTTCGTTCCCTGAATGGATAAAGCAGCAAGCAAAGCAGGAAGAGCTCTGGACTCAGGATAATGGAAGATGCTGTGTGTGTGTTCTTGTGTGGGGTCTGCTTCCATATTTATAACAGTTTTTTTTATAGATGGTTTTTCAGATAATATAGGCCCAAATATAGGTCTTTTTAGAGTTTAATGGGGCAGTGTTGCCTTTGGCTCATGTTTAAATGTGCACTGCAAGGTTAAATTCACAAACGCCCACATGTATTCCACCACACACACAGCTGAAAACAATCTGCATTGTATTGAAATAGAGGTGACTAAACACAACAGTATGATCTTCTTTCAGTTTAGTAATTTTAACAATCAGTTCATTTAATAGCAAACAATGCAAGTTACATGTTTCAAATCACCCTTGTTGCTAAAAATTATGGTAACACAGGATGCCACATTCTCTTGAAAATGCTGGGTTGAAATTGCAAACAAAGTAGAAACTATATAGAATCTGTATCTATAGCTGTACTAAAAGATTATTTTGATTAACTATTAGATCAGTTGGATTAAATACAGTAACAGAAAAATATGTTAAACTGAACGAGAAGAGACGCAAATCAAAAGTTTGACAGTAATAGCATTATTTAAGGGTTAGTTCACCCAAAAATGAAAATGATGTCATTAATGACTCACCCTCATGTCGTTCCAAGCCCGTAAGACCTCCGTTCATCTTCGGAACACAGTTTAAGATATTTTAGATTTAGTCTGAGTGCTTTCTGTCCCTCCGTTGAAAATGTATGTACGGTATATTGTCCTTGTCCAGAAAGGAATTAAAGACATCATCAAAGTAGTCCATGTGACATCGGTGGGTTAGTTCGAATTTTTTGAAGCATCGAAAATACATTTTGGTCCAAAAATAACAAAAACCACGACTTTATTCAGCGTTGTATTGTCTTCCGGTTCTGTTGTCAATCCGCTTCAGTGACGCTGCTGACGTGTAATCTGGTGCGCCCGAGCTTCGTTTACAGTCTGAGCAAGACGCACGCTGTAAACAAAACAATCTTCGCAAACATGTCTAAGGATTTCAACACAGAGGAAGACTTGCATTTTTTGTCCAGCCATATTTATTTGAACCCAAATACACGGACGGACCAGACACACGTCATCAGCGTCACTGAAGCGAATTGACAACAGAACCGGAAGACAAAACCATGTTGAATAAAGTCGTAGTTTTTGTTATTTTTGGAACAAAATGTATTTTCGATGCTTCAAAACATTCTAACTAACCCACTGATGTCACATGGACTACTTTGATGATGTCTTTATTTCCTTTCTGGACAAGGACAGTATACCATTGGTATTTCAATGGAGTGACAGAAAGCTCTCGGACTAAATCTAAAATATCTTATACTGTGTTCCCAAGATGAATGGAGGTCTTACGGGCTTGGAACGACATGAGGGTGAGTCATTAATGACATCATTTTCATTTTTGGGTGAACTAACCAGGGGTGCGTTTCCCGAAAGCATCGTTAGCCAACTATGGTCGCAAGTTCCGTCGTTATCTGCATAGTTCAACGAGTCGATGTTTCCCGAAACCATCGTTCCAACGAACATTCGCAAACAGCATCGCAAAGTTGTGTTGTTTGAACGACAGCTCTCGACCTGTGGTTAGACGCATCGTTTCTATATTGCAACACATTTGGACGTAATAAATCCTTATCTTGAGCAAAATAAGCAAGCTATGTCAGTACAACCGGTGCCTTTTATTTAGAATAAATACAAATAGAATTTGTGTCTTTTAGTTTGTCAAAAGATTTAAAGTACTGATTTTGAAGTGTGCGCATGTGCGTACGTGCTCTACTATGTAAGAACGAGCCAAATATTGAGTCTGGTAATGAAGCAAAACAACTGAGAACATTTAGAAATAGTCCTCAGATGACATGTCTGTAATTTATATTAACAAATCTAGCATTAATTGCATCTCAAACAGTTTCATTAAAAGTAGTTACTCCACCACGTGCGAAACCAACGTGGTTTGAACGATACTTTGCGACAGTGAGTTTCGGGAAACAGTAGTGATTTCTCAACGATGCATCGTACTTATGGCAGTGAAGCAGCGAACTACGTCGTTGTACGGGAAACGTAACACAGTCTCATCCCAAAAAGTCATATAACTGACGTTTTGGGACGTATTTTGACCATACGTCAATATCCGCCTTTTTAGGCCCCCTTAAACGTTGGTAGATGGCGATCCCGGGCCGTCATACAACTGACGCTTTACCTTTAATGTCAGTTAGGTGACGGGTTAGGTTTAGGGTTAGGTTTAGGTCTGGGGTAGAGTTAGGATCCATAACCTCATCTACCGACGTTTAAGGGGGCCCTAAAAAGGCGAATATTGACGTATGGTCAAAAGACGTCCCAAAACGTCAGTTATATGACGTCTTGGATGAGACCGGTTGGAAACGCACCCCAGTTACTGTGAATTTAACATTTATTAAACACTTATTTTGTGTTGTGAAAAAGATTGAAAGCATGCTGAAATGTTTGAAAAAAGTGCATTTTTGACGATCTGTTGTGATAACAGTAGCCCACAATAAGTTTTGAAATGTACACCTTGTGAAAATAGACCAAAGTGAATAAAACCCCCCATGAAAAGTGGTCAGATTAAGTATTTACACTATAAACAGAAATGCAAGGAGGTAAAAATAAAATGATTTCTTACTCAAAACAATGAGTTTTGATTCAAGCGAACAAATTTTGTGTATGTGTTCGCACACATGATCACTGGGTGTAATATCATAAGTATTAACCTGATAGTTATATGTTTAGTGTATTAAGGCCATTAAAATAGCCTTGGGGTCTCTCAGCGTAGTCTCTCAGACCCCCCAAACAGGCCATGCGAGTTAAAAGGCTTGAGAAACAAAAGACAAGCTGATGCTGCTGTTTTTGCTCTTCGGAGGATGCTACACAACACATCTCTAAATTAACAGGAAGTGCTTTCTTTAATCAAACTAGCATTTACGTGGAGCCCTTGGGCTGTGGATCAAGGAGAGGTGGTGATGGTGGAAAGGAGGGAGAGAGGGAGGAAACGGGCGGGAAAACACGGGAAGGAAAAACAAGGAGAGGAGGAAAAACAGAGGTAGAAGATAAAGGTGATGAGAGGCAGGAATGGATAATGAGCAGGATTAGAGAAGGACTAAACACATGAATACTCAATCTCTCTTTCTCACACACACACACACACACACACACACACACGATGTGCATTCACACCATTGCACATTTAAAAAATTAGGATAAAGCTTACCGCCTATCTGGTTACCTCTTTCCTGGGGGCCTGACAGGAATTTGGACACATCTGGACCCAAATCCTGCAGAAAACAAAAGCTTCTCCACAGCTTTACCTAACACACACACACACACACACACACACACACACACCAGTTTTACCCACTAGACGGATTGTGTGAAAAGAAGGCAGAGCACAGTTCAAGAGTAAACAGAGAACTAATTCAGACCAGTTTTCAAAAGCAAAGGACTAGTCATCATGTTGAGTTAGAGTTATTATATAGAGGTATTGCTTTTCATAATGTTGAGTCTCATTAAATACACCACAAATGTGTCATTCTCAGGAAACGGTTACATAATCTAGGAGAATTGTGTATTTTAAATCATCTCATTTAAATAATTCATTGCTAACGCTCTGCAGTAGTACTTCAACTCTGTCACAGTAAGTTTGGAAGTCATATGCTTATAATTTTGTGTGCCTATAAATCAAATCACCCATGATATTTTTTCTCCAACGTTGGTTGCCTCAAACATATTACATTTAGTACGGGAGCTTAAATCTGCAGGTCAAAAGGTCCAAAATGGATAACAATGACCTTAACTATTGCGAATGCCATTACTTACAGTAAGTATTTATATGCTTTGCGCTGTGAACATTTTATCTGTGATCCGATCACAAGTAGTCAGTGCGTTTACGGTGTATATTTGCTTCCCATGACTCACTGACAAATGAAATATGTACAAGTGAGAAGTGAATCATAAAATGTCAAGAAACGTTAAAGATTAGTTGAGCGTAAAAGGTAAACTATCCAAATACCACCTCAAAATATATGAGTTATATCCAGACACGTTTTCCCTGAAGAGAGAGGTGCTTCATAACTTTGGACGGTTCCCACTGAACTTGTTCTAAATATGTATGTGTGTGCTATTCATGAGCCCCTGAAGGGCTGTTCCTGTTGCGGGCCAAGATTGTTTTTACACTCTGTCAAAACCTATTTTGCCATATGGTTTACAGTGACCCAAATGTGGCTGTTATTGAGCAGCCACTTTAAACTAATTCTGTGCTTGTGTGTATGTGCTTTGGCAGACCCCCATAGTGGCGTCCCGCTGAGAGGTAGAGGTGTCACAGTTTGAGTGACAGGTGCATTTTAAACGTCGCGTATACCCTGTTTCACCAGATAGCATGTATTTCTATAGCAGAGATTTTACTGTAGCTGTAAACCAGACTGAATGTTAAAGACAGACAAACTCTTGCACTCCAAATGGACCAAATGATCAGGACTTAATGGAGAGAAAGATGGCAGTTGAAAGAATGAGCAAATGTATTTGTGCCATGGGAAAAACTGTAAAAGTTCCCTTTTAACTTAATTTGTGATTCATTTAAAGGAATAGTTTATTCCAAAATTAACGTTCTTTCATCATTTAATAACCCTAGTTAAACTTTTCAATTGACAGCATTACAAACTGGACTTTTTAAAAGTAAAATTAAAGGAGTAGTTCACTTTTAAAAAAAAAACTTTTGCTGATAATTTACTCACCCCCATGTCATCCAAGATGTTCATGTCTTTCTTTCTTCAGTCGAAAAGAAATTAAGGTTTTTGATGAAAACATTCCAGGATTTTTCTTCATATAATGGACTTCAATGGGAACCAAATGGTTCAAGGTCCAAAAGACAGTTTCAGTGCAAACTACAGCTGTTCAAAGGGCTTTAAACGATTCAATCTCATAAAACTTAAACTTTGTTGTTGTTGTTTTTTTTGAGCAGTGGGCAATCGTTTCGCTTGATAAGACCCTTATTCATCTTCTGGAATCGTTTAAAGCCCTTTGAACAGTTTGAAGCTGCACTGAAACTGTCTTTTGGACCTTGAACCGTTTGGTTACCATTGAAGTGCAATATATGGAGAAAAATCCTGGAATGTTTTCATCAAAAACCTTAATTTCTTTTCGACTGAAGAAAGAATGACATGGACATCTTGGATGAAATGGGGGTGAGTAAATTATCAGCAAAAGTTTTTTGAAAAGTTAACTACTCCTTTAAGTGTGTTAGTCATGAAAGTGTACTTAGTTGAAAGTGAGCAAATGTATTTGTGAGCCTGGGATTTTTTTTTTAAATGACCCTTTTATATTGATTTAAGTTTCATTTAAAGGAGTTTACTCAAAAATGAGCTTTCTTTTGCCATTTAATGACCCTCTTTTTAAAAAAAAACAAAAACTTCATTGCTCTTTTGGACCCCATTGGCTTTCATTGTATTTCCACAAAAACAGAAATACTTGGCACGACATAGGGATGAGTAAATGATTGCAGGATTTCCATTTTTGTATAAACTATCCCTTTAAACAATTTTAAAATTTGAGATTTAATCCCAGTGCTGTATGAGAATACGACTCTGTCCTATGATAAATGAGCACTCAATGTTACAGCTTTCTGGCTGCATTGTCATAGTTTTGCTCCTGTGAGAGGCACAATCATCATCCTGTTGTCAGTACAATGGCTTCTGCTCTTATTGTTAACAGGCGCGTGCATGCATGTGAATTATTGGTGGAACAACGTCTCTTTGCACGTGTGTGTGTGTTCTGGATTTCTTAGTGCTCGGTGGGCAGTCAGTAAAACACAACAAACAATCTGCAAGCAGTCAATGACATCCAGTAGCTGTGTTTATGTGTTCATATGTTCATGTGCTCGTGTGCTTGTTCTTTCTAAACCTCCTTATCTTCATCCCCTTTAATCAAGCACTGCAGCCAGAACCAATCAAGAACAGGCACAAATCACTTTCCTTCCACTCTGGTATGTTCCTTCTCAACAAATTGCAAGGCTTCTCAGTTCCTCTTTTTCTTTTTCTTCATCATCTTGCTCTATCCTTCTTTTCTTTTTAGTCGAAGGCCAGAACACTCCTTGAAAAAGAGATACAATATAGCATACTTTTAAGGGGTCCATCATGTCTTTTTACGAAGTCTTGATTTTGTTTTTGAGGTGTACTAGAATATGTTTTCATGCTTGATTGTTATTTATTTTTTGTACATATTTCAGCTCCTCTCTTCACAGTCTGTAATTATTAACAATGGCGTCTAATTCAAACCATTTTGAGCTCGATTCAGACCCTGCCAATGTTGATCGTGCTGAACGGATGTCAACCACGGACTTTGCAAGCATGTATTCCACAGGACGTTTTAGAGTGTTATGTTACACTACATCAATACTGTAATGTTAATTAGCAGGCTAGCGGAGGCAAAGCTTGCCCTTCGTTTATATCTATCATAGCGACCACATAAAGCTTATAATTGGAACTGTTAATAGAAAACACAAATAATAAGACATACTTACAAGTTGTGATCCATAGACAACAGATTGTCCCGACAAAATGATAATAGCTCAGTTTTTTAGCAAAAAAAACACTTTTTTTTTTACAAAATAGTAATCTCCATTTCATGCATGTGTGTTGTTGACGCGAGAGCAGACATTGTTGCGTGAACGTGTGTTGGAGATTAATGTTAAATTATAATTATAATATTATAATATAATTATAATAAATTTAAATATATATTTTTTTGTGTGTGTGTGTGTGTGGAAAACAAAAGCACTTGAGTCGCTTCATAAAATTGAGGTTACACTGGAGTCACATGGATTACTTTTATGATGTCTTTACTAACTTTCTTGGCCTTGCAAGTGGTAGTTGCGTAGACTGTCAATGGAGGGACAGAATGCTCTCAAATTTCATTAAAAATACCTTCATTTGTGAACGAAATTATGAACGCAATGCCTTAAAGGTTTGGAACGACATGAGTGCGAGTAAAAAATGATACAATTTTATGGTTTTGGGTGGACTAACTTTAAGTTTCCTTTTATTTCAGTAATATATTATCTGCACGTACAGTTAAAAAAGCAAACAAAACGTTTAAGATGTTCACTACCGTGTTCATTCAAGACAATTAAGCAGACTTCTTTTCACAAGGGATGACAGAGTTCTTCAGCATTTCTTTCACAACAGCTGATTCTATTATTACCTTCATTATTTATAGATGATTAAAGCAGATGCCGATGCAGTCATTAAAGGCTAAAAGGTTATGGATATTATCAAGCCAAGCAAGGGAGAAACGCACATACAGTAACACACTGAAAAGTAAGTCATTCTTTAAAATGTATAAATGTATGGAATTAACACTTCTGAATGTAGGTCATTGTAACTTTACATCTCACAAATGCAACTTTATTTCTCACAATTGCAATTGTTTCTTACAGTTGGTCCTTTATGTCACAAAGTGATAATATATTCCCAGTTGGAACATGCCTTCAGCATTGAAATTGGTTAAAATAAAGCAAGTTTAGCTGAATCTCAGCTGATCCACGAAAATATCGTTGGTTTAACTTAAAAAAAAAAAAGAAGTAACCTGGTTGCCTTAAAATTTTTAAGTTCATTTAAATGGAAAAATTGAGTTAACACAATGAAGAAGATTGATATAATCATCAGAAAACATGATGACAAACATTTGTAATCACAACATTTTTCTTTTGTCAAATCAACTTAAATAATTAATGTGGGTCAGATAACATGATATTTTGAGTTTCTGATGATTAAATCAATCTCCAGTGTACACTGTGAAAAAAAATATGTTCATGATTTGTGATCACAACATTTTTCTTTTGTCAAATCAACTTAAATAATTTCCATTTCAATGAACGTAACATTTTAAGGCAACTTCATTTTTTAAGTTATATATATATATATATTACAGTGAGGAATGTGATGCCTATCAAAGCGTCCCAATATAAGGTCCAATCAGTGTTATCAGCATCTAATTACCATCCTCCATCCCCAGCTCCTCCTGTCATCCACAGTGAGGACTTTACCTTTTGATATTCCTCTTATGTTGTTACATTAAAGTAGTGTTATTAGAACATGAATAATATCTGCAATATATGTATGTCTGTTATCGCTCTTCTCCCTGCTCTTATATCTGCTTGGCTGCATGGATGGTTGGAGCGTTCTTGCCCATAACAGAGCCATATCGCAAATCCAAACACTAATTATCAATCATCTCTGACCATAGTAATGCTGACAGAAACAACGTCAGGTTGTCAGCATTTACAAGCAGTTAAAACAACATTTAATGCTAAGTGGATGGAAAAAAAAATAACAAAATAGCCTACTCATAAATCAATGCTGAAATTCATTCACACGTTGAAACACTGTTGCGATAACCTTGATTCGATTAGAAAAATTGAACCAAAATTCAACAGTGTTTTAATGTCGATCCATGACTTTGATTCAACTGGTTGAGTTAAAATTGTGACATTGTGTCAGATTGACCTTTCTGTTAAATGTTTTGCTTAAAGAGTGTTCTTGGTTTGATATTTTAGTATTATTTAAAGCAACAACATTCATCTATTTTGAGAGTGTCTTAAGTGGCCAAATACTTTTTGGGACCACTGGTCTCCAGAAGGTTAAGTTATGGCCTGTAACAAGTTATGGCCTGTAGCCATTATTGGACTCTTTGGTGCTCTAAAACAGGCAGAGGATACTCTTTTAGAGCACTTTAGCCAGACCCTCATGTTTACGTCTGCCTTCTGCTGGTGCACACTGACAAACTGCCCTTTAACGATAGCACATGGGCTCAAAGCCAATGTCAAAGCCATGTGTGTGTGTCTCTCATATGTACACAAATAACAAGCACCACTGGTCACTGTGGGAAAATATTTGCACTGGATACTTTCTTTAGACATATTGTACTTAGACAGACTTAGATAGTCAGTATTCACATTAGAGGTTGGAGTCACTAGAAGACAGATTTGACAAATTGAAGAAATGTCCTCAAAAATGCTGATTTGAACAACAGTAAGGGAAGCAAAATGGAATAGTCTCTCTCTCTCTCTCTCTCTCTCTCTCTCTCTCTCTCTCTCTCTCTCACACACACACACACACATACACACACACACTGATAGTAAAGCAGCTGACCTCCATCTTCTAAATGCTGACAGCTGCATTGCACCTATCATCACGCACACACACACACACACACACACACACATGCACACAAGTAATAACTGCACGCTATTAATAATTATTTAAGCATGAGTAAACAGTTAATTCATCATTTATAAAGCATTAATAGACATTAATAAGCAGTTTATAAATACAGATACATTTTTTTCTTGATTTATAAGCATATCTATAATGCGTTTAATATTGTATTCTCATACTCTGTTAATGATCAATTAATAATTTCTAAATGAAGTAGAGCATTATTTACAAACCAGTTATTTAAGTTAGTTGTCAGTCATTCATAAGATCACTTAGAAAGTGTAAGTAAATGTAGTAAATGCAGGTAGTTATAAAGGATTTAGTAGTGGTCAGTTAACTATTCAGCACGTTCTCAACATTTATTTGTTAAAAAATACAGTAAAAACAGTAATTTTGCTAAATATTACACAAAAAAAAATCCAAGTTTAAAATCTAATTTAAGTGTTCAGTTTCACAAGTTCCTTCAAAAATCACTCTAATATGCAGATTTGCTGCTCAAAAAGCATGTATAATTATTATCAATGTTTAAAACAGGTGCGCTTATTATTTTTGTGGATTTTTTTTTCAATCAATGTTCAAAAGAATGGGATTTATTTGAAACAGACATATTTTGTAACATTATAAATGTATTTACTGTCACCTTTGATTGTGTTCCTGCTGAATAAAAGTATTAATTTCTTTAAAAATAACAATCTTACTGACCACAAACCTTTGAATACTTATGTGTGTGTCATGTTTTGGACAGAAAAACCTTAAATCCCCTACTTATGGGGAACAGCCAATGGTGTTTTAATAATGGTGGTTACTAATGTTTTAATTAAGACATATATAAAGTTTATAACTGTCAGGGATAGGTGAAATTTTAGGGGATAGAAAAATAAGTGAAGTAAATGGAAAGTCCTTAACATGGTCAAATCAACGGGTCAGCAAACAACACCATTTCCTATTGACCATATTTTTTATGTTTGTGTCTGTGTGGATTTGTGTGCTGGTCTATGCATTTTGTTCTGTAATCCAAATAAGTATTTAATGGACCATGAAGCTTGGTGGTCCAAAAAAAAATATCAAAAGACAGAGGGAAGGAGACAAAGAAAGAATGTGATAAAAAGACTTTACTGATGAATGCTAAAGATTTCTTGTGACAGGTGAGTGAAAGAAGAACTGACTCGAGCTCTTAAAGAAGCACTCAGCAAACAACAAGAACAAACTTGCTGAAACTCGCAAACTCTGCTTCTGCTTCACCTTGGTCTTCACCTTGCAGAGGTTGCGCCCTTTCATTGACATGTCAACTTTGTGTGGTATTTTTCTGTTTATCAATGCGAATAAAATACTTCAGATAACTGAAAACAAAAAATTTGAGTTCATACCGAAATCTCTGATTGCAGAGTTTTGTACAGGTCTGAACACAGTGTGTGACGTTGAGATGTCTTCTGAAACTCTAGATGATATGTGAGATTTCTGAGCTCTTTTTCTCAGGAAAACTTACACTTACACTTACGAGTCATTAAATCATGTTTAAATTGGACTTCTCTGTGCATGCTCTTTGAGGTGGTGACCATAGACCTGCATTATATGACTGACAGACAAGAACGGTTTGACCTAAAAACATCAAAATTGAAAATACTGTGAAAACAAAGACACCTACATCTTGGATATCCTTGAGGTAAGCTAAAACATATCAAAAATTAATTTCAAATTGAACTATCCCTTTCAAAGTGTGTGAGCTTCTTCTTTGTGATCTCATTTGCTCATACAAGCACTCTTAGCATGTGTTTTGACTGCACTCTGACCTACGTGATGGGTTTCTATTAGATCCAAGAAGAGATGTGCAGACGATTGCAGGATATCTCTCCCTCTTTCCCTCTGGGATGTTATTTTCCTGCATCTTAAGATGGAAGGTGTTTCCTGTGGTGTTGCTGATTAGGCATCATAGATCTTCTATCTGAGAGAAAGAGCAGAAGAGACAGACAGGGAGGGGAGTCTGCTGGACAAGGTCAAGCCCCACAACCACTTCCCTCCCTGACCACCATGCCTTTCCGTTCATATAGTAACCACACAAACACACATATATGTGGTCAGCATCAGTCAGAAGATCTAGTGGTTTCATGGCTCATTTGAGACAAGATATGGGACAATAAACAATAGGAGACTGAAATATTTAAACTAGCACAATGATGGATTGTTTATATCTGTCCATGAGTTGTTCGCTAAATTTATCAGCCAGAGTGATCTCACCCTTACTAATGGTCTCCTTACTAACACAACTATTGTTCACAAATCAGTACTCAAATAAGCAAACAAATGCACACACACACACTTGGAAAGACAAAGAGCTTTCTTTCAATGGAAGGGATTAATGGGATAGTTCACACAAACATTAAAATATATGTTTCTTCAGTAGATCAAAAACGAAGACGTCTTTTTTTATCCATACAATTAATGTCAGGGGTCACCAAAACTGTTTGGTTAAACCACATTCTTCAAAATTTCTCCTTTTGTGTTCCACAGAAGAAAGAAAGTAATAACAAGGGAATGAGTAAAAAAATGACACATTTTTCCTTTAAATAAACAGCTTGAAAAATCCCATAAACACTCACACACACAGAAAAATCCCATAAACTCTCTCACACAGCAATTGACACACTTTGTGACTTGGGCACATTCTCATTACGGGTCACGAAGAAATAGAGTTCAGGGGTCAGTGTGCTGAAAACAGGACAGAACCCCACCTCTAAGCATTGTGGCAACAATGGCAGGATGGGAGAATTGATTGAAGTAACAGCACGCGTGAGTCAGTGTGTGTGTGTGTGTGTGTGTGTAGCAGAGAGAGAGCGACAGAGAGAGCGGTCAGAATCAGTTTGTTTTGTCTAAAGAGGTGATTCCAGTGTGCTGTGATGGATTTGTGTATGTGACTGGTGTGTTTAAGTGTGTTTTGATGTTCATTTGTACATAGTCATTTCATATTGCTGTGAATAAAAGTGCAAAATTGAATATTTTCTTTTCTTTTTCAACGTTTTTGGGCATATCAGATGTAGAATGCTCTGTTGTCCTGGCCTGGTCAGATTGCAGTGGTCTGAAACCTTCTGAACCTCTAGATTATTTTACGTACAGTGCTGTGGTGGACTTTTAATAGCTTGAGTATTGTTTCAAATCCCTTTCCAGACTCAAAAATGAATGGATGACTAGTAATTTCGGTAACACTTTACAATACGGGTGCACTAATATGCATTAATTCATGCTTAACTAATGCACAGATAATCATGAGTTAATGTATAACTCATGGAGAACTAAACCATTAATTAATGATTACTGCATGAGCAACTAATAAAGTGTCCATGTGATTAATAAATTAAGTAATACATGAATTGCTGTTAATTCAATGTGTCATTGTCTATTCATAACAAATTTTATTTACTTATAGTGTAAATTAATGTAATTACCACAATTAGTCAAAGCTATGCACTTCAACTTCCAGTTGTCTGCTTTAATTAATCATTAGCTAATGATTTGCATAGGTATCATTATGTTATGACTTTACTTGTTGGGGCACATCATTATTAACTAGTCATTTAGTGAGTGTAGTAATTTGCACATGAATTTGTACTAACAATGAAGTAATTAATCATGTATTAATAGTGTACCTGTCATATTATCTGGAAGTTGAAATACAAGGCTTTGGTTCATTCTGGTAATTAACATATTAATTAACACTATTACTTAAAAATGAGTTATTATGGAATTAATCCACAATTACATTATTTAATGAATAACAATTCATGTATGAACTAATACATTAACCTTACAGACTCTTAATTAGTTCCTAATGTGGTAATCATTAATGAATAGCTTAGATAATTATTAGTTACACATTAATTCAGTATTATCTGTGCATTAGTTAATGCTTATTAATGCACCCGTATCGTATAGTGTTACCTCAATTTCTTACTTCTTAATTCTGAAAAAAAAAAGAGTTTCTAATTATTGGAATTATATAGAATTATTGAACACTTCCTATAACACTTGATGTACTTGTGACATCGTAATAAGAATGGCATTTCACTAATATTAGACTATATGTCTCGTTCTTATCCATAATGTAATGTGTGCACTGTAAAAGCTGCTAGAAACAATCTGTATTGTATAAAACACTAAATGTCCTGACTTGACGTTATTTACATTAATCTGCTAAATTATAAGGCTTTTTATCGATTAACATTGGTGAAATGCCAATCAAATAGACGTACTGGAATATGCTGGGGAGTACATAGTTTTTCACAGCTCTGTACGCTGTGCTGTTGCTGCTGGTTGTAATGCGTGAGAGCGTGGGAACGTGTATCACAGCTTACCTTAATTCAATAAATCACTCTCATGATAAAATACTTTCACATATTGCAATTCATCACTTCTTTGCTCTCATTTCCTCGCTGTCCTCCCGTGAAGTTGCAAACAAGTAGCTCAAGTTTTCCACTTAGTCTAAGGCAATTTTTCTTCACGACAAACAGAGGTCATATAAATAGCAATCGGCTCCCTGACACAGCGTCTAAACAATAAGAACTGACACGTATTTTTTTCTCCATTGACCCTAATTCTCAGAGCGAGAACAGCGAGGGACAGACAAGCTATGACCTGTACTCTTCCCCCCTCGTTCATGTTTTTTTGACGCAGGATAATGAAAGTTTTCAGTGAGGCGGAGAGCTGCGGGGCAGATTGGCCTCGGCTCTGTCACAGTTTTAAGTTTGGTGTACAGCACAATGCCTGCAGCTTATGGGCTCATCACAACCACACACACACACACTGATCTGAATTCTTTTCTGTTGTATTTGACCCCTCACCTGTATGGTAATTTGTAACAGGAGGTCAGAAAACGGGGGGCCCATAGGCAAGCCCCAACACACCTGCTAACCCTCTGCAGCTTTCCTCTTGACTAAACTTTGTGTGCGTGTGGAAATTACCTGACAAAAAGTGACTTATTAGACGGAATGGTGACGATGATGATGCTGATGATGTATTAATGATCTCTGTTGTAAAATAATGATGCTATTTTAGAGAGGTTTAGATGTTTTAACTGGAAAACAATATGAAAATTACTGATTAAGAAAATTCTGCAAGATATACATTACAGAACTCTGCAGTTGCTGTATGACCACACACTGAGCCAGAGTCAAAAATGAACAGGGCTGTCAACACACAACACCACGTGTGTCTGTTTTTCCACACACTTGCACACATAACGTGAGCTACCATCTCTTCCAAGTCTGCCCCCTACCCTGTGCATAAGGGACCAATTTATGTTTGGCACAAGTCCAGAAAAATAGTGTGTGTGAGAGAGAAAGAGAGAAGGGGGGGTTACCAAAATAGTATTGAAATACAAACATTAAAAATGTATAATAAGGTAAAGAAAAGGTATTCTAACACTTTAGAATGCTGTTCCGTTATTAATGAACAACTACACATGAACAAATTATAAACACAATATTAACATAGTTCAATTTACAGAAAACTTTGATTGATGAACACTTTCAGAAAAAAAAGGACCAAAAGCTGTCACTGGGGCTGTACCTTTTCAAAAGTTTTGTACCTAAAGGGTGCATATTGGTACCTTAATGGTACCATTAAGTACCAATATACACCCTTTAGGTACAAAAGTGTACCTTTTGAAAAGGTACAGCCCCAGTGACAGCTTTTGTACCTTTTTTTCTGAGAGTGAATTAGTAAGTATCACTCAGTTGAATTAAAGGAGTAGTTCACTTTAAAAAAAAAAAAAAATAAAAAAAAAAAAACTTTTACTGATAATTTACTCACCCCCATGTCATCCAAGATGTCCATGTCTTTCTTTCTTCAGTCGAAAAGAAATTAAGGTTTTTGATGAAAACATTCCAGGATTTTTCTCCATATAATGGACTTTAATGGGTACCAAACAGTTCAAGGTCCAAAAGACAATGCAAACTGCAAACTGTTCAAAGGGCTTTAAACGATTTCAGACGCTGAATAAGGGTTTTTCACTTAAAAAATAATAAAAAAAAAGTTTAAGTTTCATAAGCTCAAATGGTCGCCTTGCTCTGTTCTGTGACAGCCCATTCTCACTCCCAAGGCGTCACCTAACTGACGCCTTGGGAAGCATTTGGACATGCTTCAATATCTGACGCTTTAGGCGCCCTTTAGCGTCAGTTAGATGACGCCCTAGGATCGCGTGTACCCTACCCCCATCCCACACCTAAACCTAACCGCGTCCTCTAACTGACGCTTTCCTTTAGCGTCAGTTAGATGACGCCGTAGGATCGCGTCATGTAAGTGACGCTAAAGGGCGCCTAAAACGTCAAATATTGAAGCATGGTCAAAGGTGACGCCTTGGGGTGAGAATGCGTTGTCTGTGATGTGCATTCATAACTCTCCTGTTCGAACTCGTTTATCAAAATGAACGAATCTTTTTCTGAGTCAATTCATTCAGTTTGTTCGTTGATTTAACTAAATGACACGAAAAAAAAGATTAGTTCATTTTGATGAATGAGTTCGAACAGGAGAGTTATGAATGAGCATCACAGAACAGAGGAAGGCGAGCATTTGAGATTATAAAACTTAAACTTTTTTATTATTATTTTTTTTAAGTGTGCGATCGTTTCGCTTGATAAGACCCTTATTCATTGTCTGAAATCGTTTAAAGCCCTTTGAACAGTTTTCAGTTTGCACTGAAACCGTTTGGTTCCCAATGAAGTCCATTGTATGGAGAAAAATGTTGGAATGTTTTCATCAAAAACCTTAATTTCTTTTCGACTGAAGAAAGAAAGACATGGACATCTTGGATGACATGGGGGTGAGTAAATTTTCAGTAAAAGTTTTTTTTTTTTAAAGTGAATTACTCCTTTAAGTAGTTCACTAATTAGCTAATCAATGTATTTTCACCTCCCAGAAGACTACTAAGAACTTAAATACAGTTCAGAATTAATAAATAATGAATAATGTAATTCGATCATGGTAATCCTAGTAATGACTCAAGTGTTGCTAAATCCATTGAAAGGATTTACTGGCAATTATTTGCAGGATTCTAAAGGAAAAATATGATAGCTCTCTAAGCTTTTTGATGTTTCTCTAAGGGTTTGGATAGTAATTCCTTCTTACAGATTTGCATTGAGTCATTATCAGTGGTTTGCTATGATCTTCACTTTAGAATTAATTTTAAAGTATGAAAAAATCTAGTTACTTATTAGCTAATAGTTCTTGTTTCTTGTTAGTTCCTACCACACTGTTAATAACAATGTTACTCATTTGTTCCTGTAGTTGTTCATTAATGAAGGAACAGTATTCTAAACTGTTACCATCAAAACAAACAAATTGGAGTAAAATAACGTGCAATATAGTAAAAGTAAAGATTACATAATAAGTCAAGTCCATGCAGAGACCTTTCATATCACTCACTGTACTTTAAATGTTAATAGATTCCAGTCAAACTCTTATTACACCATTTGTAAACCTGTTATATTTAGAAGAACCCTTGTTGCTCCCACTCCAGTGTCATTTATCTCTTTTCCCGTGCTCATAACTCAACCCTTGACTTCCTTTAGGAGGAGAACCCACAAAGTACACACCCAGTACTCTCCAATCCTCTACACAGTTCATACACCCTAATTATAGGAAATGCACACTCAAAAGCACACTAACCTCATTTCAATTCCACTACAAATTACACTCCTGGAAGTCTTTAAGGGCCCAGTTGTGCCTCCAGGCGCGTGTTTGAGATTAAATTATGGAAACACCACAAAGGCCCTTGTATATTCCTGATCGATATTAACTCTTTATTACTCAAGCAAATGTCTTTAAATTAATATAGACCATTTCAAAAGATGTAAACAACACTGGTCCAGAAGCACTTCCTGTTTCAGTTTGTAACTGTTTTCTTTATTTCACATGTAAAGAAAACATCTTAAAGATGTTTGTTTAACTTTTTGATTCAGTTTTAAATGTTCTGTTGGTTGTATTTCATCCCAGCTTTTATGTAGTGTTAAAAAACTGAAACAGGAAGTGCTTCTGGACCAGTGTTGTTTACATCTTGTGAAATGGTCTATACACAACCTATAAGATACATAAGTGTGAAAATAATATATGACATGTTTTCTAAGCATATTTTTAAAAAGACTCAGAACACCCTATAGCAATACACTGTAAACAGCTTTCCCTATCCGATGTTTTTTTCCCCCTCGTTCTAAAAAAAAAGTCCGTAAACATGGCGGCGTCTCGAAAAATATCTGCGTACACACGAAACCACCTACCCTATCTCACGACCAATTCGTAAGAATTCAACGAATGATTAAAAAGTGTCTAATTCGTGCTAATTCGTACGACCTCACTCGTTTATTTGTATAAACCCACGTGATGGGTAGGTTTAGGGGCGGAGTAAGGGGTAGGTCATTCGTACGAATTCATACGAATTGGCCAATTCGTAAAATTTGTACGATTTTCCAAAATCGTACTAATTCGTACGAGTGAGGTCGTATGAATTCGTATCAATTAGCCCCTTTTTAATCATTCGTCGAATTCGTATGACTTGGTCGTGAGATCGAAACCGGCTCAAAACGATGTAGTATACATCCCAGACCAGTATGTGGTGCTGTAATTCTTCCATAGAGATACACTAAAAATGCGAGAAAAAGACTTAAAGCATGCGCATAAAACCTTGCGCACTGTAGGCAACTTTAGATGGTAAAACTAGGCTAATATTAGGCACAGTTGCTTCTACTCTTTTTTTTCTTTTTTTCAAGAGCGTTATTGAACAAACATAAATTGCCTGTTACAAAATAGGGAGTCACGATATTCGATTAGTTAGCGGACTCAGAAAGTTTACCACGAAGAACCGGCAAAAGTAACAAATGTGTCAAATATAGACATTTTAATTGTGTATTAATAAAATAGTGTTTTCTGTCATTCTTGACTGAAAAGATGAAGTTGACGATGCTAACTCGCCACTTTGCAGTATTGTGAACGTGCCTATGGAGTAGGCTAATGCACTTCATACAGAGGCTAGAGTTATCTGTTTCGTTTCGTTTTGAATTGTTGTTCGATGTTGTTTAAACGTAGACATTTCAAGCCTTCTATATATTTCTGAATTTCGGTTAATTTATGAGACAACACGTAGGCCTACAATAACCGAAATGTAATGTCGGAGTGGAAAATTACAGGGGTGTGTTTTTTTTTTAATAGCCGTAATAATCAAATAATTCCCATTGATCGTCCAATATTGTTTTTGCTTTAAATCCCCATCCCTACAAAATACGAAATGTCTTAATCGGACAACAGACCACCATAGCATACGAAATAAAGTATAGGCATAAATAAATAAAAAATATAAAAAATACCTTCAAGTAATAAATAGAGGAATAAAAGAGGCTCGCGCATTATATTATTATTATTATTATACAAGCAGTTCGGCAGTTGTTTTTGCTGTTATGTGACTGTCTGACTAGTCGACATGTGGGGTGATGACATCATCGTTTCACAAAATATACGGATTGGCCGTACAAACGAAAACGCAAGGGTGTCGTTTTCAGATTTACCCACCCTGGGACCCGGTTTCAAAAAAATAGTGGTTTTAGTGTCCCAAAATGCCAGATCCGTCTGGACGAAACGTCAATACGACAAAAAATGTGTACGTATACAGCTAAACGCGTCTCAGTGTTAACAGGGCCTAAAAACCACCCTGACTAGTCAGAACATCTTAGCAAATACAAAAGTGCAAAAATGGCAAATCTAGGCTATATATATATATATATATATATATATATATAACAGGGAAAATGAGCAATAACTAAACTCTGTTTAACTTTTATAATAATTTATGTTTAATTTATGTCTGTTATCAACTATTTTCTCCTTTTTTGTCCTTAACCTCCATTTCCTCTTAATCTCTATTTTATCTTTCTATTGGAGAGGTGTAGGGCCTCTCTCATGACATCACACAACTGGCTCACTGCCATAGCAACATCTGTGCAAACCTGAACCGCACGGAACCTGACCACAAACTCGCTTTCGCACACACACACACTGTTGTGTAAGCTATCTTGCCACGGTTTTGCCCCCCACTCATAGTTTAGGCTGCAGAATGATGTGTGTGATGGGATTTTTCCTCTGGGGACAAGAGGGAAACTTCCAGTGACAGAGATGAAAACCTGCAGGATCCCATAACACACAACTGTGTGAGCTTGTTTTTATGTAAGTGTTTGCTTTGTGTGAATACATGTAGCACAATTCGTTTTGTTAACAAAGAGGAAATTGCACTCTACTGATTGACATCAAAGACATTTTCCTGCTGATTGCAATTTGTGGATTGTGTGGTATGTGTCTCAATATAGTTATGTGTGCTTACAATCTCTCTGTATGATGAAATCTTATGCGCAATTGACCTCAAAGCAGTCAGATATGCACACACTAGACCCACATGCTCAATCAAGGTTTTCAGTGGCATATGCCTATAATTAGTGTGAAAAAAAGAGTATCAGGTTTTATAGACAATCTGATTATAACGGAAGGAAAGAGTGTAAGAGAGAAAGAGTGCACCTGTGGACACATCTTGAATCACCATAAAATTATGAAGCAAACCGGATCAGCATATCTGCCAAAAAAAAAAAAAAAAATATGAGCATGGGGAAGGATGCTAGCAGGAAACACCTTAACCTTTTCAAAATTAAACTTTACATTACTCTAAAGTGTTCATAAGCACATTTGTTTTTCCATTATGGTGGAAACTTCCCACTGACTACTATTGTTCTTATATTAGCAACTCAAGTGTGAGCTGCTTCAATGTCTATTGGCTATTTGGTAAGTGCCTTCATAAAAGTATCACATATAGTTTAACTTAAACTAAATGTCGATGCACATGAGTTGGTAAACTTTAGTGTCCTTTTTAAAGTACCTGCCTCCCATGAGATATACCAGAGACACCGGTTCGAGTGCCACTGGGGAGGGGTTATATTGGTGCCGTGACCCGGATGGGAGTGAGGTTTAGGGGGGTGAGTGTAATGCCAGGGACACACTACCGACTATCTGAAACATTCTAAGACTGAACTGAACACACTTACAGACTGTTTCCAGTGACTGGACCAGATTGAAACACCGACTGTGAACACTGACTGAATACAACTGTCTCTGACTCACCGTGTTTGGGCATGATCAATCGTAAATATCAAATTACACTTATAATCGGCCTTAAAGTCATTAAGTTTGTCCCTGACTTAACAGTGGCCAGCTAGTTGAAGCTGTGCATGTAAACCTCACTCCCTTGATCTCAAGAGGTCTTTAGTGTCCATGTTAGTGCCCACCTCTTATGCCGTGTTCCAGTAGGACCTGCACAGGTTGTTGCTGGGATCCTCCACCATAATGACATGTGGCGCTTCTCCACCTTCTGCTTGAGAATGCCCCTCAGGTGCTCAATAGGGTTCAGGTCTGGAGACATACCTGGCCACTCCATCACCTTCACCTTCAGCTTCCTCAGCATGGCAGCTGTCATCTTGGCGGAGTGTTTGGGGTCGTTATCATGCCGTTCGGCCCAGTTTAAGAAGGGAGGGCATCATGTTCTGCTTCAGAATGTCATGTTGAAATCCATGTTTTCCTCAATGAAGCTCCCCAGTACCACAGCCCATGATGCTCCCACCACCATGATCGACTGTAGGCAAGACACAATTTTCTTGGTACTCCTTACCAGGGCGTCGCCACACATGTTGTACACGATCTGAGACAAACAAGTTTATAGTCTCATCAGGCCACAGGACATGTTTCCAGTAATTCATGCTCTTGGACAGGTTGCTTTCAGCTAACTGTTTGCAGGCTTTCTTGTGAGCCAGCTGCAGAAGAGGCTTCCTTCTGGTACGACGGCCATGCAAACCGACTTGTTGCAGTGTGTGGTGTACGGTCTGAGCAACCCGGTCTCATCCCAAGACGTCATATAACTGACGTTTTGGGACGTCTTTTGACCATACGTCAATATTCGCCTTTTTAGGGCCCCCTTAAACGTTGGTAGATGAGGTTATGGGATCCTAACTCTACCCCAGACCTAAACCTAACCCGTCACCTAACTGACGTTAAAGGTAAAGCGTCAGTTGTATGACGGCCCGGGATCGCCATCTACCGACGTTTAAGGGGGCCCTAAAAAGGCGGATATTGACGTATGGTCAAAAGACGTCCCAAGACGTCAGTTATATGACTTTTTGGGATGAGACTGTGTTAGTCTAAGCACTGACAAGCTGACCTTCCGCTTCTACAACCTCTAAAGCAACGCTAGCAGTTCTCATGTGTCGGTTTTTTTGAAGCACGAGGACTCAACTTTCTTTGATTGACCCTTGCGAGGCCTGTTCCAAGTGGAACCCGTCTTGGAAAACCTCTGTATGAGCCTGGCCTGTTACCAAACGGAGCACTTCTACATTCCGATTGGTTGCCGCCAAAGCGCGTCATTGCTTATTATTACCATAAATTTGAACTGATTTCAACTCTCCTCGCCGCTCTCGCCATCCAAGACGTGCCGCGCCGCCCTTGCCAGAGCTCGCCGCCGGCTCTCATTGAAAATGAATGAATTCTGGCCACTTTGACCTTTGACGCTCTATAATCATCAGAGATGCACGCGATTACATTCGGAAATAGACAAGCTTTGTTTACATAAATGCCCCAAGCAAAGATATCCCATTAATTTTATAAACTTTTATAAACCCAGCCAGTATAATCACAATGAACACATCCAAAATGAATTATTTAACATATAACAACTGCAAAGCGTCTAATTTGTAAACAAAATTATTTACGGACTAAATCCAGCATAAACTCCGGCACAATTTGCATATTTAAAAAATCTCAAAACAGACGACATCCCAAACCACTCATCAATTGGCTGCCGACCGCATTTTTCGCTTGATATTTGCATAAAGTCAAGAAATGGACAACCTTTTTGATGCTTTTGGTCACTCTTAGCGCTTTCTCCGGTCCGCTGTCAATCCCATAATGCAATGCGCGAGCGTGAAGCTCGACTTACATACATAGGAATGAATTGAAAACGCTCGCTCCCCTCCGCTCGCACCGCGCTATGGGACATGGGACCGTTAGGGTGTGATCACTTTTGTTGCCAGCTATTTTGACGATAATGGCTGTATGTTGAGTTATTTTTAGAGGACAGTAAATCTTTGCTGCTAAACAAGCAGCACATTGACTACTCTAAAATATATCTAAGTTTTATTTCTACACTGTAAAAAAATATTGATGGTTTAACTTAAAAAAATAAGTAACCTGGTTGCCTTAAAATTTTAAAGTTAATTGACTGGAAAAAGTGAGTTAATACAATGAAGGAGATTGATTAAACCATCAGAAACTCAAAATTATATGTTATCTGAACTAAATAAATTATTTAAGTTGATTTGACAAAAGAAAAAATGTTGTGATTACTACTGTAAAAAAATATTGTTGGTTTAACTTAAAAAAAGTAAGTAACCTGGTTGCCTTAAAATTTTAAGTTGATTGAACTGGAAAAAGTGAGTTAATACAATGAAGGAGATTAATTTAATCATCAGAAACTCAAATTATTATAAAGTTGATTTGACAAAAGAAAATATGTTGTGAAAACAAATCTTGAAAATATTTTTTACAGTGTACAGTATTATCATTTGAGAAGATTTACTAAAATGTTTGTTGAAATGTGAATGATGTTCTCACTTATGTGAGATACTGTACATACTGTACATGGGCATCAATATTCAATTTAAGTTAGACTGCTTTGCAAAAAACAAAACTCTTTACAAAAAAACAGGAAATTTGAACAATGTATAAATGACTGTCTTTAGGCGTCTCACCTGTTCATTTAAATACTAGTATCCTCTTCAGTAAACCAACTGCATATCAAATGCACAACACACCTTCCCCAAAAAACACAATCACAGGATGTTTCATTGATTCATGGGCCATTTTTTTTTTTTAAACAAAAACATCTTTAAGAAGAGGAGCCAATTTGGATGAGACACTTTGGCTGGTTGTCAATAGTAGCAGTCAGATTTAGTGCATCTGGATTTAGTGCACAGTGTATTTCCTATTCTCACGGGTCACTGTATTTATTAATAAATGCACACACACACACACACACACACACTCAAGAGCCTCCCTGGACGTGTCAGAGTCAACTCAGTATCCGCTATTCTTTCCCAACAATGCCACTGTGGTGACCTTTGACCCTGGTGGGTCTGAGCTTACTTCCTCTGTTGTGTGTGTGTTTACTTTGATGTGACCAGAGGACATCTCTCTGCCAGCTTGTTTTCACACAGGAGACTAGGAGCTTCCTACTCTTCAAACAGACACACACACACACACACACACACTCACAGGATAAAGAAAGGGGCACAATTTATGCCATACTGGTAAAAGTTCACAATAGGAAAAGAGACAGTTGTTTTGTATCCTGCAGGATACAGCTTTTTAGAGCGTTTACACTTTCACTGTACCCTGACAACACATATAAACACACACACATTGTATAGCACATCCCAATATTCACTCTGAACCAGAAAGCAGTCATTAAAAACAAAAACATTTAAAAAACAAAACAAATCTGTCTTTATTTATTCAGACACCTTCAATGTTTCTCACATGATCACATCAGTTTATTTGCTATAATTTATAAAATGGTAATAAAATATGAGAGTAAATCAACTCAGAGTTAGTTATCAAATCAGCTGATATTTCACTGGCTTTGGCCATCCTTCTGTTAGACTGAATCATTTTTAGTTTGACTGTATTCATAATCATATAAATCAATATTAGCATCATTACTCCAGCCTTCAGTATCACATGACATATCACTTCAGAAATAATCATTTAAATATGCTGATTTGCTAAATAAACAGTTCAGCCATGAACCTCTATTCACGCTCTGCTTGGTTGTTTCAATGTAGCACAGCCAATCGATTTAATGTATCCATACTTCCTAACACACTATGCAAGTTCTCATCCTAACTCTCCACCTCCACAGCACCACCTATATCTTATGTGGGTAGTTTCCCTCTCTCTTGCAGACGCAGCGTGTTTGCCTTCAATTTATGTTCTGAGCATTTAGCAGAAGCACTATAGAGTTACTGCATGAGTCCCTTAGGGACCATGGAGACAGGATGGGGAGACAGGGTGTGTGTGCACATCAGGGTGTCTGCTCCTCCTCGTGCCACTGATATCTACCATATGTGTGTTACTCATCACCTTTTAGAGTACACACAAACACACACCCTCACATGCATACTTGCACACTGACACACTACTGAATGTGAAGCTCTGAAGCTCAAATCAATTCATTTCGAGGCATTACTTTGACTCATAACCTTTAATATCTAGCCTGAGGCCTCTGTCAGATGTCAGTGCAGGTTTATTGGAAGCCCACGGTGATTAATTGCTTTATTCCGGAGTCTTCCTCTGTTTATCACTTCTCTTATCTGCCACAGACAGACATGATGTCAGAGTCCAGGAGCTGCCATGCTGTGACAGCTCAACCGTCAAGCGTCATGCGAACGATTTAAACAGACATGTTTTTAGATAAAGCCTTTGCCAAGGTTTTAGCTCTACACTTCACGATGGGGATTTCAGTCAATTATCACACTTTGCTGAAAGGAAAGTCTTAGTCAACATCTCATAGGCCTCTTTTTTTTTTTTGTGCTAGTTCGTTCTCTAAGTCATAAATCATATCAAACATTTGAGAAATAATCGTTAGATCAAATGTACACTGTAAAAAATGAATACGCTTTATCTAATCAATAAAAATGTGCATGGCAACAGATTACAAAGAATATTATTAATTAAATTGAACAAATTAGAATTGAGTAAAAAAATAATCAAATTATTCTTTAAAAGTTAACCATTTAAAATGAGTAAAGTTTATAACAAAAAAATAATCAAAAATATGTGAATAACAGACAGACGTCAAAGATTAAGAACTCTTTATTTTATAACATTGAAGGCACCTGATGTTAACAAGCAGAATCACTGAAGGAGAAACCTAAATCACACTAAATCGACTTAAATCACATAATCAGATCAGATCATAATAATCACTTAAATGCATAATATTCACTTAAATGTAATTATGCATTTAAGTACAGAGTGATAGCAATAACCTACATGTACAGTAAATTATGCAAAATGTACTGTTTATACTATAGTAAGTACATCATGTAACAGACACCATGAAATAAACTGTTACTGAATTGTTATTGCAGCTATTTTAATATTAATATTACTTAATTTATTATTGAACATTAATTAACAATGTATAACAGTTAATCCATAACATTTATGAATAGTATAACATGCTATATGTTATATATATATATATATATATATATATATATATATATGATCTCTCTCTCTATATATATATATATATATATATATACACATGCAAAGATTAATTGCGATTAATCACATCCAAAATAAAAGTTTGTGTTTACATAATATATTTGTGCATGCTATGTATAATTATTTTGTATATATAAATACACACGCATGCATGTATATATTTAAGAAAATGTGTTATTCACGTGTAAAATATTTATATTTATATATAGTATAGATTATGTATATAAATATATCCATTTACGTGCATAATTCTTAAATACAAAATAATTATACACACACATACATTATGTAAACACAAACTATTATATATATATATATATATATATAGTATATATATAAAGATTTGGCAATTGTTAGTTCATATTATCTAAATTAGTTCATAGCACCTAAATCAACTACTTAATCTTTTTTGTTTAACAAACTGAACCTTACTGTCAAGTGTTGTTATTGTGTAACCTCTTTAATACATTTACATTACCTTTCATTAATTGATTTAATCAGTAAAGCTCATGAACTATCATGGCACGAGTTAGAAAATACAATCAAGAAATTCCAGAGATTCCTGAAGAGAGCAGTTCAGTTCTCCAGCATGTGGTTGTGCTGATCCTCCTCACAGCAGGAGTCTGAGTAGCTGGATCAGGTGTGTTTGTGTGGGGATCAAGCCAAAACCTGCAGGACCACCCCTTCTCGGACAGATCAAGATAATAACTTTAGATTCGGACCGTATCTCGGTTATTATATACTTGTGATCTCAGACAACAAACCCACCCATGAAAAGAAAGAAATAACAGAAATAACTCTTTCTTTTCAGGGTCGCATCTATGCTTCACATCTAATCTATCTGCTGCTCATCTCTCGTCTCAGTCTACAGGTCAAACAGCCCAATATAAAGAGTGGAGCTGTTAGGCGCCTCTGCCAACGAGGACCAATTGATTGAGTTAGACCTATAGAAATATGTGGTTATATCCTGAGGCATGTCTGTCTATTTACACAGGCAGGAACCTGCAAGACCTTGGGGTGAAGTAAAAGTGTCATACCATGATGCATAGCTTCAACATTTACGCTTCAAGCAAACCTGCCAAATATAACAGGTAATTGTATTATAGAACACAAAATAAGAAATGAAACCAGTGGATTATTGTAAATTAAAGGGATAGTTCACCCAAAAAATGAAAATTCTGTCAGTATTTACTCACCCTCATGTTGTTCCAACCCCGTAAGACCTTCGTTCATCTTCGGAACACAAATTAAGATATTTTTAATGAAATCTGAGAGCTGGATCACTCCTCCACAGGCTTCTTAAGGGATTGAAACTTGTTCCCCGAAAAGTTATTAAAGACATCATTAAAATAGGCCAAGTGACAACAGTGGCTCAATCCTAAGTTTATCAAGCAACAAGAACACTTTTTGTGCGCAAAAAACAAACAAAAATAACGACTTCATTCAACTATTAATTTCCCTCTCTGTGGGCCTCGAGTGAGATCACTAGTTTAACAGCGTAAGCTTCTGTTGTTGTACGTCACACGCATTACACACGACCAGCGTCGGCACATGATGAGTCTCGATTTCTGCTGCGACATTCGGATGGTATAGGGTCAGAATTTGGCGTCTACAACATGAAAGCACGGATCCATCCTGCCTTGTATCAACGGTTCAGGCTGGTGGTGGTGGTGTCATGGTGTGGGGAATATTTTCTTGGCACTCTTTGGGCCCCTTGGTACCAATTGAGCATCGTTGCAACGCCACAGCCTACCTGAGTATTGTTGCTGACCATGTCCATCCCTTTATGACCACAATGTACCCAACTTCTGATGGCTACTTTCAGCAGGATAATGCGCCATGTCATAAAGCTGGAATCATCTCAGACTGGTTTCTTGAACATGACAATGAGTTCGCTGTACTCAAATGGCCTCCACAGTCACCAGATCTCAATCCAATAGAGCATCTTTGGGATGTGGTGGAACGGGAGATTCGCATCATGGATGTGCAGCCGACAAATCTGCGGCAACTGTGTGATGCCATCATGTCAATATGGACCAAACTCCCTGAGGAATGCTTCCAGCACCTTGTTGAATCTATGCCACGAAGAATTGAGGCAGTTCTGAAGGCAAAAGGGGGTCCAACCCGTTACTAGCATGGGGTACCTAATAAAGTGGCCGGTGAGTGTATATTAACACAAAAATATTAAGCAGTGAAGCAACTGCTTTCAATATTGATCTAAAAAGATAAATGTTTCTTGGGCAGCAAATCTAAATACTAATTTCTGAAAGATCATGTGACACTGAAGACTGGAGAAAGGATGTGAAAAATTCAGCTTTCAATAACAGAAATGAATTACGTTTTACAAATTATTTTAAATAGTAATAATATTTCACAATTTTAGAACTAGTAAATGCAGCCTTGATGAGCATATAGACTCAAAACATAAATTCACACCCAAATCTTTTAAACACTTCAGGCTGTCACTAACCCTTTCAAAAGATACAGCGTTACCTAAAAAGTGGATATTTACACATTAAAGGTACATAAAAATATTTTTTTTTCTGAAAGAAGCCAACATGGTTGAGATCTCTCCATATTTCCACAATCACTCAGATTTTTGCTTTAACAAAAAGTAACAAAAAAAAAAAAAAAAAGCTATAATAACATCTTATCTGAATAATAGAAGTGGCAGAAATGGGAGGCGTGTGTTTGCAGAGCTTATACTCGTGCCAGTGAATATGATGGTCAGCAATAAAGCTCCAGTTGGCAGTTGTCACTGGTAATTTGTGACCAGAGACATGGGTTTAGACCTCAAACAGAAAAGAAAGAAAAGCTCTCTAATTTGCTACTTTGTACAGGCCATCGCAGATGACCCAAAGCATTAAGGTTTCGGTTTACAGCAGCCTCTTTGATGGCTTTTCTTGCGGTAATTGAAGCGCAGCAGTGACAGAAAACAGACACGTCCTGTGACCCAGTGGGAAACGGCGCCTTCGTCCAGCACAGCAAATATATAGTCTTATTAGAAGTGCTTTTATTTGTACAAAATCTACATAGATTTGACAGTCAGTTGTTGAGGATGATTAAATATTAGACTTACAAATCAAAGTTTTTGAGTAATTAAGAAAAAAAACAAAAAAACAGTGCTCCCATTAGTTCAGAGAAAGAAAAGAAAATTTTATAAGATGAAACTGAAACAGAATAGTGAATATTTCAGCTATTATTAAAATGTAACGTAAATTAAAATGACTCCCTATAACATTGAATCATGTCCAAAACAAACAAACAAAAAACCCCAGCACATTTTAGCTGTTTTGTAACATACTTCTCTCCACAGATGATGATTGTACAAGCATCTGTGAATCTAAATAAACTCCCAATGTAACAGGGCAAATGCAATGAATCTTATGTAAAGAATGTGCGCCATCTGGTGGCGTGAGATGGAGTAGGCTTCACGAAATATGACATATCTCTTCAGTTTCTCTCATATTAGCAACAAAATAAATACATGTTAAAGAGACAATCAAAAATAATTTCAACATCACATCTACCACATTTGTGCTTTTTTTTCTTTTGGTGTTTCATTAAATGTCACAAGAAACAAATTCAAAATGCATTTATTTTTTTGTGATTATGAAAAAAACTCAAGAAGTTAGCCAATACTTGTTACAGGGACAATAACCGAAAAGGGATAACTTTATACTTAATTTACCCCCCAAAAAAATGGTATATAATGTGTACACATCTTTTAGGGGTAGAAAAGGTATAAAAGTGTCCCATTTAAAGTACTGTGACATGCTCTCATGCCCCTAAAGGTATAATTTTTGCACACAAGTGAAGTTTAATGATATTACAACTTAAATTGCTTCTTATTTGTGTTTTCAGTACATTTGTATGCAGCCACTCACGATGGTAACAGACATGATGTTGAAACGATGCTCCATTGCTCTTAATATTATGTGTTGCACATGTTAAAATGGTTAAGTGATGCTGAAAAAGAATACAAACTCTTACAATAGTGGTCAAAAGAGTGTCTATATGTAAAACTGTTAGATGGGCGAATCACACATTTGTATCATTTCTTGCAAAATGACCGTACATTGTTAAGCAGCGAATAACACAATAACAAGCCAAACATATTCGATTATAAAGTCTGTTCTGCTTATGATTGAGGAATAATGGAAGAACTAATATCCAGATCCGTTTGTGGAGTTCCAGCACGGGAAAAAATAAGGAGGTCTGTGTATACGGTGACACCGAAATGTCTTTATATCATTTGATCCTTCTTGTCGTTACGCTTGCTATATTCCTGAAGTGAAGATACTGACGCCGAAGATTTTTCGAACTGTATTGATCGTCTCCAAAACATCCAAATACATTCACAGTTTTTTCCTCCCATGTTGCCCTGATGCATAAAGCGGCTGCTGGTTCCCAATACTGCATTCGATTTCTCCCTGAACGTTGAGGTCGGAGCTACAGGTACGTGTCCTCTGAACCCACGCTCTCAAATGAGTGACGTAAACCAGGAACTGCGGGAGCTGCGACCGAGTCTCCGTTCACAGGAAGAAGCGGAGTGGAGTCTGTAGTGGGTGGAGGATCTTTAAGGTGGGCTGAGTTGTTGGTGTTGTTTGAGTTTTTAGGGAAAGAAAGGGGTTCAGCTGTGACTTCCGGGTTGGAGGAGTGAGGGAGCTCGGTGGGGTGTGTGGGATTGGGGTCCGGTGAGATTCGAGGTGGCGGCGGGGTGCGAGAAAGACTTGGAGATGGATTTGGGGTTGGGATGACAGAGAGAGATGGATTTGGGATGGCAGAGTGACATGGATTTGGGTTTGGGATGGTTGGGATGTTGGAGAGAGCTGGATTTGGGATGGCAGAGGGAGATGGACTTGGGTCTGGAATGGTTGGGATGACGGAGAGAGATGGATTTGGGGTTGGGATGACGGAGAGAGATGGATTTGGGGTTGGGATGACGGAGAGAGATGGATTTGGGGTTGGGATGACAGAGAGAGATGGATTTGGGATTGGGATGGCAGAGGGACATGGATTTGGGTTTGGGATGGTTGGGATGACGGAGAGAGATGGATTTGGGATGTCAGAGAGAGATGGATTTGGGGTTGGGATGACGGAGAGAGATGGAGTTGGGATGACAGAAAGAGATGGATTTGGGGTTGGGATGATGGAGAGAGATGGATTTGGGATGGTAGAGGGAGATGGATTGGGGACAGAGGCTGGTGGATCAGAGCAAGGTTCTGTCTTCTCAGGTGTAGTGAGGAGGGATTGCTGTAGTGATGGAGTAGGACGGTTGGACTGTTTGTCTTGTGTTTTATTTTTAAGTGGGTCTGGTTTGGGGTCTGTTGGTAAGGCATACGGATTGGGGACGTCCAATGGAATGGGGGCTTTTCGGATAGTGCTTCTTTTCCTGAGGCGAGCGAAATCGGATTTAGTGTCAGAGTGCAGGGGATATTGAACGACGATGGTGGGGTTCTGACGGAGGTCTTGGCGGGAGTGTGGCTCAGCAGACATGATGGCCTGAGCGCCGTGCATTCTGGGAGGGGACTTGTAGCTGAGTTCGCCGTGGGTTTTCCGCCAGCGCTTAAGCTGCAAGCGGTGCTCTCGTTCAACATCCCGAGCGGATATAGGGAGCTCTAACACCTGTATGTGCAGAAGAGAAGATTCAACATCAACATAGTAGTCTTGTTGTTTTGAACTCAAACTCCAATGTCATGTTCATAAAAGTTCCTACCAATAAAACCTGTTTATTATCAGTTATTAATTGAATATCTGGTAAAAGAAAAGAAATGGTGCCATCTGTTGAATCTTTAAAGAATAGCACCCAAAAAGCAGCTTTCTTTTAAGGCAAGTAACTCACTTAGTTAATGCAATTATGTTCATATTAGTAACATTATGTAATTAAGACATTAAGTCAAAGCAACATTTGACGTGTTTGAGGAGTTTGATTTAAAACCAAACGGTTCGCTTTGATTCTTTGCTTTCTATTTGTGATGTCAATGTCTTAACCCAAAAATTCTGAGATTATGGCAATAAATATCCAGTCAGTTTTTTGGTACAAAATGAGTGTATGAATAGTTGATTGTTTCATGAACAAGTGAGCTTCAGATTTATAAAACCTAAACCTTTAGTTTAACATGAATGTTTATATTCATGCAAAGTTGATTTTTGATCTAAAATTATTATAGACTATTGTTAAAAAAATGTGGGGTTTGTAAGAATCGTTTTGTTTTTGTCAAAAATAAATGATTTTGACAATCATAACAAATGTTTCTTGAATGATTTCTGATGGATCATGCGACACTGAAGACTAGAATAATGGCTGCTGAAAATTAACCTGTCATCACAGGAATAAGTTACATTTTAAAATATATTAAAAAGGAAAACAATTTTACCATTTAAAATGCAAATATATTTAACAATATTACTGCATTTATGATGAAATAAGCCCTAAAATTTCAAATGAATGAATATTGATAGTATAGGATTACCATTATTTGTATTTGTTTTTTGTAGTTTTATTTTAGTTAAAAGCAAGACCAAAACAGAAAAGCTAAATTATTCTCATGGTTGGGTACTTGACAAAATTAATAAAAAACAAACAAACAGAAAAAAGCTCCAAAATATGCAAATAATTGAATAGTGGACACAGGTTACTTCATGCTCGAAATGAAACCCATGTGTTAAATATTGGTTCTACATATAAAGTATCATACACAAGTCAAAACATAATTGCTATATATTTCACTTGTATATCTACTCAAAACCCGAATGCAGTAAACCAGCGTGAGAGTGTGTGTTTGCTACCTGATGGACGAGAAAGCCCTCCTGCATGTACTGCGGCTCCAGGGCTCGAAGAAGCTCCATGGTCTCATACTGACCAGGACAAGCCTTCAGTTTCTCCCGAGATCCCAGCATACATTTGAGCAACACAAGCCCAACACGGAACATTATCTTCACTCCTTTTTAAAAGAAGGACAAATAAAAAACACAGTCAGAGAGTTGATGACAAGCCAGCCTGTGTGGTAATATGTGTTAAGTGAATCTGACCGTCACACAGGAACATGTCCCACACTCTGAGCACAGACGCCCAGGGTAGAGTTCTGGAAAATGCACACATGTACCACTCCGTCATGTAGAGGATGGGCTCTATCTTGTGTTTCTCAAGGTGCCGATACGCCGGAGGGCTCACACGCTTTAATAGCGCATTTAAGATCAGTCCATCCAACTGTATGGCTTCCTACAACAGAATTAAGACGGTGGAGGTTTTCTCGTTGACTTGAAAAGATGCCAATGTTTTTAATTATACAGGCATTGTTATATTATTTACAGCAGCAATTCTACATTTACATGCTTAAGGCGATAATAGATTATATTGAAATGAGTTTTTCCCTTTGGAAACCACAGATATTTAATTTACTACTCTACTCTTGTGCTGCTTACAACACATAGAACAAAAGAAGTTTTGTAGTGTTTTTACTGGCACCTATGGCACATGTTGTCTCAAAAACATGACTCAATGTTTGCAGATTGAAAACAAGGAACTTTAGATATGAACGCTATGAATAGAATGCAAACTATGAACCTGAGAATGTCTCTGAGGAAAACAGATCAGGTTTCGATTACCTAAAACTATGACGTCCATAATACTTAGTCTTCATCCACAATGCTCTTCACTGAAATGGTCTGGTAAATGGTTGTAAAATATAGGCACTTCATAATGTACAATTGCCATCTTACAACCAATAGATAACTTTTAAACACAATGTTGGGTAGATCTCGCAAGTAAAGTCACATTTATTTATATAGTGCTTTATATAATACAGAGAGTTGCAAAGCAGCCTTATATTAAT
Organism: Pimephales promelas; assembly: GCF_016745375.1. Next base: position 1,223,743 of record NW_024122003.1, on the reverse strand, counting down.
AATTGTGAAATAACTGGATATTAACTGTGAAAGGGTTAGTTCACCTAAAAATTTAAATTCTGTCATTTACTCACCCTCGTGTCGTTCCAAACCTGTATGACTTCCATTAATCTTTGGAACACAAATGAAAACTATATTTTTAATGAAATCTGAGAGCTTTCTGTCCCTCTATTTACAGTCCACGCAACTTACACTTTGATGCTTCAAAAAGTTCAAAAAGAGATTGTTAAACTAATCCAAATGAACTGAGCTGTTTTGTCCAAATGTTCCAAAGAGACTCTTTTGCTTTATATAATGAACAGATGTATTTAGGCTTTTAATCGCATAAACATTCATCAACTCACACATCAGTAAATGGAAGCTTAGCTCACAAATGTTTTCTTGACATGCGAGAACCAATGACGTTCATTCTTGTGTTACGCAGCACTAATGAGCTTCTGCATGAGGTTTGTTCTTGCACATCATGTAGGTTCGCTTAAGCTTCCGTTTATGTTCGCTGATCAATGTTTATTTGTGAATAAAAGCCTAAATTAAATCATATAAAATGTTCTTGTGTGTCGTGAAAATTTAGATTAAACCACTCACTATGGATTAAACTATGGATTAGCTTTGCAGTCTTTTTATTAACTTTTTGACGCAGCAAAGTATCAGATGCATTGGCTTTCAATGGAGTGATAGAAAGCGCTCAGATTTCAGTAAAAATAACTTAATTTGGGAAGATGAATTAAGTCTTATGGATTTGAAAAGACATTTCATTAGGTAAATAATGAAATTTTCATTCTTCGGTGAACGAACCCTTTAAAGTTGTAAAATTGATGAAATACTAAATAAATGCTCTACAAAAGACAAGTGTACAAAATGAATCCCTGTCCCGCCAAAGAATTGCCACCACTGAAGACCATTTTAACCCAGAAAAAACCCTGAACAGTGTAATTATTCAGCTCAAGCCAGTTCATACAATTCTGTATGTAAGTGTTGTTGGAAAATTAGTCTCATTACCCAGTTTAAATCTTGTTCTCACCTGACAAGCACTTTTTGTCTCCCCTTTATGGATTAGATTGAATAGAAATTTCTTAAATAGTAAGTAACAGGTCTTACCAGGCCTGCACTGTAGTATCCAGGGAGGTACTTCTCACAAATTTGAACCAGACCCCAAAATGCATCCTGAATACACAAAATAAACAAACACGATTTGTCATTTCAATCATTACTTAAGTATTGTGCAGTACACAAATGATCATTTTTACCTCAGCAGGCATGTGCATCAGAAGCACCGCTGCTATAGGAGCCTGAGCCTGACAGTAACCCTCATCCGGTCTGTACAGGGTGTAAGCCTTCAACACCCGGAACAGGTCCTGCTGCCTGCTCAAAGACACACAAACACAAGCAGTGGAACTGGTGGACTTTGCAAAAAACAGATATAACCAATATGGTTCCATACATCTCATTGAATAAATAAATAAATAAATATTGAATAAATTAATATATTTCAAAATTGTATTTATTCATGTGAAGACAAAAGCTGAGTTTTTAGCATTATTATTCCAGTCTTCAGTGAATCACATTAATATGATGTCACGTTTGAAAACTGTTGTGCTGCTTATTAATTTTTGTGTAAACAGTAATACATTATAGAAATTTCAAAAGAACAGTATTTATTTAAAATTGTAGTTTACTTACATTATAAATGCCTTAACTGTCACTTTTGACCAATTTAATGCATTTTCTGAATAGAAGTATTCATGTCTTAAAACCATATAAATATAAAATATAATACATTTAAATAAATAAACATGCACACATCTATATTTGTGTGTATAATGTGTAATAAAAAAAAAACATGAATAGAAAATTATGAAGACTAACCCATGACCTCCTCGGGACACAAACATCTCATGGAAGGGGAACTGTCTGTGTAGATCTCTCTCTATCACATCAATCCACTTTGGGTCTCCCTCCATGCTATCCAACTCCTATTCAACAACAACACAATCCACAAGTTCATCTCACAGTCATAAACAGTAAGACAGATCATATTGTAACCTATATATGTCATAAAACAGTTTAAGCAGAAGAAATGCACGGGTTTAACACATCTAGATATCGTAGTAAGGTTGCAGCTCCCAGGTTGAGAAGCTCTACAGTAAGGAATGCATAGTGACACATCTAATGCAACCACTTCATCAAGTATGTGTAGACCTGACTGACTCACTTTGAACTTCCCGACGTTTTGCTCTCTTTTCACTTTTCCACCTGACAGGTACAGCCAGGCCCTGCCTCGCAATGACGGTGGGATCCCTTTCTGACATCGCAGTCGCACCTGCGGGTGACAGAGGTCTGAACGTCACACACCGATGCAGTAATATTCAGATAAGCGGGGACAAGCAGGGACAAGCATGCACTCACAGCGATGATCATGTTATCTAAAAACATTTTTAAAAAAAGCTTTTTTTATATATATGATAAAGTATATTTAGGATAAAGAACTAGAGAATCCAACTTTTTCTATGATTATGTTATCGAAAAACATAAAAAAAAGGTTATTTTTTTATATTATAAACTTTATTCATGATAAAGAAGCAGAGAATTCAATTTTTTTGGAAAAGAAATTAATATTTGGCCCTTTTCTTCCTCATGCCATTCTAAACTGGCTTTCTTTAACAAAAAAAATACATTTTAAAATGTCTATTTTAATGGAGTTCAATGCTCATTTACCCAAATGTTCTTCAAAATATCGACGTGTGTGTTCAGAAAGAAATGCATAATGGTTTGGAAAGATATAAGGACTAATGACAGAATGAATAATGAATATAGGCTAAAATTCATCGTTCAAAAGACTGAAAATTTGTAAAAACAGCCTGCTAGACTGTGTGTTACCATCAATATAATACAATAAACGTATAATATTCAATAGAGTTTATATAAATGATATATACTCTTAACTATTTTTTAAAATAAATGTCTTACTTCCCTTGATTTTCCCCATAAAGTTTACATTAAATCAAATGAAACCTCGAGAAACAATTCCTTTGGCTATTTGAAACCTCTTTTACTGTCTATGTTCGAATCTTAGAAAGTAGGCTAACTAATATAATTTTAATTTAAGTAATTTCAATCTGGGATGTGAATGGACAAACCTCAACAGGAAATGCTATTCTTGATTCGCCATGAAAATGTCATGAAATGCATCTAGTTTCAGTCAGAACTGTTTCCAATTCCTAACCCTAGAACTGTGTCTCTGTTTTCAATCTCTGTGCGACACAAAGACGAGCACACACAGTAATACAGGCATGCAAACACAAAATGGCAACAAAGACTGGTAAGGCGGCCTCTGGCAAAACTCTTCCGTCGTCTTTACCTGAAGACGCCTCGCTCCCGGTGAAAGCTTTATAAAGCTTAAGAGAAAAACAGAGGTGAACACTTAGACTAATAGATACACACATCACTGAAGACCATATAAGGAAAGCTGCCGATATAAGGCTTGTCCAGACAGGGCCTCTTTGAAACGATTGTGTCATAATGTCATTCTGCTGAGGTTTTTAATTAATCCACACAGCAGTGGAACTGTCTGAGCAAGTCAAAATGGGGAAACACGAGAAGAAAGGGAATAAAAGAGAAGATAACAATAACCATTTAAAGCCCTAAGCCCTGATACATGGAGATGATTTCCTCATATTTTCACAGTTTGGTGGTGTACCTTCTCTTTTTCTATCTAGTGCGTACATGTAAGGCACTGGAAAACATCTGACATCACTGATCTGTTCCTGGGAACATGCTGTGAAAATGAACACAACTGACTGTCGATGGCAGCTCCTACCTTCTTGAACCTTTTACTGATCCATCTGTCCCAGTGGTTCAGCATATCCAACCATTTGATTTCCCTGTGCCTTAACACTTCCAAAGGCACTTCTTGAGCCCTGTGTTGGAGAGAGAGAGACATAAAGAAAAAACAACAACCCCAAATTAGTTCATCAAAGAAAATGCCACATGCTATTGGTTCTCATAACCCATCACACCACAACATCAAGTTAGAATATGCAAATGAGAGGTGAATGAATACAAATTAGAAATTACTGCAACTTTTACAATACTTTTATCCTACTATGGGCATTTACTATGATTTTATGGAAAATAGCAGCCAACAGAGTCTGCTTAACTTCTCTTTTTGTGTTCCACAAAAGAAAAAAAAATGAAGTCATAAGGGTTTGGAATGAAATGAAGGGGGAGTAAATAATGACAGAATGTTTATTTTTTGGTGAACTATTCATTTAATCTATAAAAACATACTAGGCTACATCAGAAAGAGTGTGCTTTTCACAGCAAAAAACTGTGCAACCACTAAACCAATGACCAAAATAGCTTCTTCAACAAAACCTCAAACATGCGTCATTCGTCACATTTACTTCCTTCATATAAATAAATACTTTATCACTTTAATAAAAAGTCACTTTATAATATCACTTTAATAAAACGTTTTTTAATTCAGATTACAACCACCTTACCGCATATTTGATATGGTATACTTTACTGTAACCAATGAAAATGTATGCACATTGCAAAATGTAAACAATGCAAGGAAAGACATCATGTTATCTAATATAATCTTCAATATGAGTTCCTCATTCACACACACCTCCATTTTATGATGAAACTTAATGAGGAAGGCAGGCATTACAAATTGTGAAATGTTTTTATGCACCACCATTAAATGTTTAGGGTGAGTAAGATTTTTTAGGGTTAAATTTCATTAAATTGATCACAAGTGACAGAAAAGAGATTTGTAATGTTACAAAAGATTTCCATTCCAGTTCTTCTGAACTTTATTTTCATCAAAGAATCCTGAAAAGAATTAAGCAGCACAATCATGTGACACTGAAGTAAAGATGCTGAAAATTCAGCTTTGATCAGAGAAATAAATTATTTTAAAATAGATTCAAATATTAATATTTTTTTAACAATATTCCAGTTTTTATTGTATTTTAATCAAGTAAATGCAGCCTTGGTGAACATTAGAGACATTCAAAACATTTTTTTTTTTAATCTTACAGACCACAAATTTATGAACAAGAAAAACAACTGGTGGAAACAAGCTTATATCAGAAATTTAAGGACAGAATTAACCTGAAACAATTTCAAGACTTATGTAAGCAGTTAAATAGCCATTTAGTAGATGACAACGGTAGACACTTTTATCCTGACTATTTTCAGGGAGATTCTTCCTGGGCTCTTAACCTGTGGTAAACTATTTTTCTTAAGGCTACAATGGTGATGGAAAAGGCCTGTACAATTTGCACCTGTGTTCCCCCAGAGTCAAATTTAAACCATTTAGCTTGTGGCCTAGATATTTACATAAATACCAGTTTGGCAGCACACCAACCACCAGATAGCTTCTCCTTTACTTAGACACTAATCTTTACCACTAGAAATTTGATCTGAAAGCAATGTTTCTTTCAATATTATTTGTCCTATTGAGCTAAAACTTAGGTATTACTTCCTTTTCATCTTCAAGAGCAATTCTGACCAAAAATGGAGGAACCAAGAACAGAATCCATGAGTTATGTTTGGGGCCGGTCTCTCTCTCTCCGGTAGCTGGCAGAGAGGGTGTAACCTCAGGGCTCCCAAAAACCACAGGAAACGGAAAGCAGCTGTACACTCAGTACAGAGGGACAACTATCACTTACTCATCTATTCCATTCTCTTTAACAATTCACAATGAATAGACCAGCCTGCCGCCGTCTCAGGCTACCGTTTAAAACCGTTAATTCTTAATAGTGATGTGGTGACCATCCCAGATCCAGGCGGCTCTGTAAATGACATGAATGTGTTGTCCTCTGTAGACTGGAGAGTCTTTGATAAAGACACTAACCTGAGGCAGATGTCTCGTTGATAAAAGACAGGAAGCTTTAACAAGATTGCAACTGGCTGCGGAGCAAGTGAGGATGAAACGCCCTGACGCTCCATTTAAACCACATCAATGAAAACCAACAAAAAACTGTTTATGCCCATGTCCAATGAAAAGAAAGTTGACAGTTTCTTACATCCGTCTGAACTGGTTCAACGAGTTGCCCAAAACAAATTCACTAAATCTACAAAAAGATTGGGTAATCACGATGAGTTGAAAAATACATGCTTTGATTTTGTTTGCTTAAGTTTGATCAGCCGCCAACCACCAATTTATATTTTTTTTTAAAGAGAGGAATTGTTGTGCTTAGCAAAAAGGATGTACCGATGTAGGAATGTATTGAGTAATATTTTAACAGTTCAATGACTAATTTTGTGTGGCCATTTTACTTGGCTGATGTAAACAGTTCAAGACCTGAGCTGTGTATAAACAGATCCGGTCAAAAGTTTGGAAACATTACTAATTTTTAATGTGTATGAAACAAGTCTCTTATGATCAATAACAGGGAAAAATAATAGTCATATAGTGCAATATTGTTACAATTTCAAATAATGGTTTACTAATTTTAATATACAGCATTTATCAATTTCAGAATCATTAATCTTTTCACAGTGGATGGATCTGACACCTGTGATCAGGCAGATATCAGGATTCATGCTTGTGCACGGAATATAATGAAAAAGACACCCAAAGTACTTATTTAATTACATAACAAATATCAATAATTTTTACTTTAATTAAAAACATGTTTTATAAAGGCTATATATTTTTTATAAACATATCGAATAACCCATAGAGATCACTGTCAGAGAGTTTGGGAATACTCAGACATAATTTATATTTAATTTTGATCAACGCAGTCGGTGGAGAGCAATTGCGCCGGACTGCAGAATCCGACACATCCGCCTTGCGATTGCGTGAGATTTTTGACATACGTCAGCATGAAATCAGAGCCAATCGGATCCCCAGTCGGACACATTTCTAAACGAAGCCTATCTTCATCTCAAACAAGCCTATTTTCCTTCGGTACTACGTCTGGGTTTGCTGTATATTCTTGGGTTTTCTTTTCTCCGATCAATTTTCTACCGGTCCAATCCGTGAACAGAGGGAGTGGCTGAGAATGACGACGTTGAGGTGCGCTAGTTTGAGTTGTAGACATACGTCTCGAGTCATCATGACCAAATATTAGCCATTGGTTATGGCAGATCCAGATAACTATGCTTATCTGGAGATCATAACAGACAATTATGCTCGCAAAAGTAAACACAATGAATGGCGACTGCAGAAAGCAAAAGCTGAATCCAGGACATCGACGGCCGGATATGTTCGGGAAAAGGAGGATGGTAACCCCTACTACTCAGCTTTCTCCAAAGAACAAGAGCCTGCTAGCTTAGCTTTCAAAAAAGATGTCTGACACTATGTGTTCATTCTGTGAGTGAGATCCCACCCTCTATGGGCGGGTTGAAAACATGCGGGACAGCCCCTACTACTGACTGTAGTCTTTAGCCTCTGGCCAAAAAAAATCCTCTGATGACGCAAAATGATGATTTTTGCATCATCGGAGGATTGTTTTCAGACAAAAATACTTAAAGTCCCCGTGAACCGGAAGTTGCAAACGATTTTTCTCCAGTGCTGTGACGTATTTCCAAGTGAAACGGAATATTGAACAGAGGGCAGGATTTTACTCTAGCGCTCCTCCTCTCCATCTCTCGCTCATAGCAAACTAACGGTTTGAGGGGAGTGGTTAAGCGTTTCCCCACCCAAACTGTGAAACCTACGTCATCAACCGTTCCAGACCGGAAGTAACTTTTCAGATTTTGATTAAAGATTACCAAGGTAAAACATTTTTTTAATATATATTTACTTGCGCGGATTAATTGTTCACCACAAGACTAGTAATATGCGCTAACAAAGTAAATAGGTTCAATTTTGATTTCACGGGGACTTTAATACATAAATCTCTCATCTCAGGGGGATATTAGGGTGGAAAGCATGATAATTTGAAAATACTATAGATTTTCTACTAATACAAAGCTTAATGCTAAATCCTGAAGTATCGCTTTAACGCTTGTCAATGGAGAGCGGCCAGACTCTCTGCAAAAATGAAATGTGTACAAGAGTCTGATAGGACCAGGCTAACTTATTCAGGATTCATTGATCAATAAAATTTTTTTAAAAAAGAACAGCATTTATTCAAAATAAAAATCTTTTGTAACAACATACCCCTTTACTAACACTTTTTTATCAATTTAACACATCCTTGCTGAATAAAACTATTCATTTCTTTCAACAAAAGAAAGAAAACAATACTGTCACCAAACATTACCCAAAAAAATAACAAATCAAACAAATAAAAACAAATCTTAATCATTATTATTATTAATTTAAATGGTTTCATTAACATTAACACTCGCTACCATGATTTCAAATATACTATAACCTTTAGAAAAGTCATGCTCTTTACTTTTCCTACCATTGGGCTACACAATTATTAATAAACACACACACACACACAGAGAGAGAGAGAGATAGAGAGAAATTAGGTTAAGCAACGGTAATTCATTCACACAGATTCCTTTGTTTTGAATTCTTCGGTTAAACTGTGTCAAGAATGTAAACTGCATTACTTTCAATTGCTTTCCTGCGTACTACTCACACACCCATTGAAGTCCAAGCATGCTCAATCACGTGACTTTGCCTTTCCCAGATCAAGCAACACAAACAGGATTTGATGAGATCCACTAAACCACTTACGATTCGGTTGAATACTTCTGGGCTCCTCCGATGAATCCATACTTGTCAGTTTGTCTCGAGCTCGTGAATCCGTTGATTTCAGAGTCCGACCCGAAAGAGCTCTCCTCGTCAAACTGACTGCCCAGAGTCATCACACTCATAGTATCATCAGACGACACACGTCCATTCTCCAGCTGAGCCATCATGATCCTGTACGAACACACCCCGCTGAGAAGTTCACTTACAGGACATCACCTGACCCCATCTGTAGGCATCCCACGAGAAAACGTCGAATTAATTTATTGTGACGTTTCACCTTTAACTGATTCCAAATCAGGCCAATCAAAACTAACAGACCCACCACGACTTTTTAAACTTTATTTCCAGCGTTTCGTATGCAAGTTAGGTGTTGTGCGTCTATTAAAGCTACAACGCCTTCTAAACCGGATTACTGTGCGTTTAAATCACTCGAGTTAAATGCTAAATTAGCTTAGCGCGCGACGTGTCACTATCCCAACCCACAGTTAATTTAATCCCAAAAAATGACGAATGAAAAAGTACTTTACATATGCAGAAAAACCGCCCGAAAAAACGTGTAAACAACCGGACGACCGAAACTACGCCTGAATTTCCTGAATCACATTTTTCCAGTCCACAGATTGTCAGGTCTCGCGCTCAAAGAGTCCAGCGGATTGTTTTCATTCAGCACGCCGTTGTTTGAGGGTGAAAAGAGAACAGATTCCCAGTTAAGATGCAGCAACAGAGATGTTTTCGTAGTTTAGGTCGAGATCCCATGGTTGAGAGGTAAATAATCAAGTAAATGTCACATCAGTCGAGCCGTGTTTTTAGTGTTAGGGTGGCGATGATTACATTAGCGCTGAGTTTCCATTCTTTCGCTGTTGCGTTTGACAGTTCTGCACATGCGCGTCTGTGTCACTTCCGGAATCCACAGGTTATATTTGCATGCATTGCATGTCGTATTTGTATGGAATCTGCGAAAGTTTGTCGAGGTCTAATTTGAATCATTGTAATCTTTATGTGACAGACTAGGAGGGGGAATATAAGTTAATAATAAAAATAATAAATATATTTTATATTAAAAGATTTAGACTGTTCGTTTTATTTTAATATTATAGAAAATGTTAGTTAGCCTAGCCTACTTTCTAATTTCAAAAAAATGACAGTAAAAGAGGATTCAAATAGCCAAAGGAATTTTTTCTCGAGGTTTAATTTGAATTAATGCAAACTTTACGGGAAAAATCAAGGGAAGAAAGACATTTATTATAAAAATTATAATAAGTAAGAGAGTATAGGCTAATTTAAACTCTATTAAATATTATTATTATTATATACATTTATTGTATTATATTAGTAGTAATACACAGTCTAGCAGGCTGTTTTTACAAATTTTCAGTCTTTTCAGTCTTCAACAATGAATTTTAGCCTATATTCATTATTCATTCAGTCATTAGTCTCATGTCGTTCCAAACCTTTATGCATTTCTTTCTGAACACAAACGTCGATATTTTGAAGAACATTTGGGTCAATAAGCATTGAACTCCATTAAAATAGACATTTTATTTTTTTTTTTTTTTTTGTTAAAGAAAGCCATACTAGTTAAGAATGGCATGAGGAAGAAAAGGGCCAAATATTAATTTATTTTCCAAAAAAGTTGGATTTGTTATTTTATCCTAAATAATAGTTTATCATATATAAAACATGTTATTTTAAATAGCACATTTTTTATTAATTTTTTATGCGCCATTAGTCCAAGAATTCAAGGGCCTGGCAAGCTCCAGTGGCCTAACTAAATGCAGTTCAACTAACTGTCTGTGGGGGGCAGCAATTACAGACATAATTCACAAGTGAGCAAATAGTCCACCCTTATGGTCTTTTCTAATGTTCAGTCATGTTCAGAAATAGTATGATAGTAATAATATGTATCTATTCTGCATATTAATTGAGTGTAATTTCATAAAACTGAAATAAATCAGCTGTAGCCTTCATGTAATATCATTTTTTCTCTCTCGATTATATACAGTCGAAGATCCTGTTTTGTGTTATGAATCACAATGTTGTCGTGCAGTGTACTGCTCATTAAAAGAAAACAAGCAACATTGGAAGTCATTGCCTTTATTATATCTAGCACTAAATGTCGTTTTAAAATTCAAAACAAAGATTTAAATAATGAAAGCTGATATACAAGAGGGTTGACATGAACACAATTCTTTATTCAAGACTCCTCTTTCTCATCCCCATGCGTGATAATGTAACAAAGTGATTTATAGTCAATATTCCCAGCCACGTCAATTGGAGCGACTGCAAAAGCCTGGTCAACCTGAAATAGAGTAAGCAGATTAGACCATCGCCTAAGTGATTCTTCTAAAAGTACACATTCTTATCACAGCGCAGGCTATTAAAAAATAAAATATTAATAAAATATTATAGAAAAATATTAATAAAGTTGAGAAACATTGTGGGTCTCTACTGATTTTTTAGTCGATTAATATTTTAAATGCAAATATTAACCTCGTCTGCTGTGAATTTATCAGCTTGGTTCATTAGCAGTCTCTTAAACCTGAAACAAAATGACACCAAATACATCAATAGTCTTTTAAAAAGCACAGTAAAATACAGTATTGTTTTGTACACTTACTCATCCTTATTGACAACTCCTGTAGCATTTGGGTCGAAGAGTTTAAAAGCGGCAAGAATGGTTTCCTCTGGGTCTGTTCCTGTTTTGGATATTACAAAGTTATAGTAAATCCTCTGCTCTTTTAAGACGTATATTTTTGTTATTCATCGAGACCTTGAAAGAACTTGTTTAGCCATCATACCATTGAGCTTTTCTCCGAAGAGAGTGAGAAAGACAGTGAAGTTGATGGGCCCTTTTCCTTCTGCTAACATTGACTCCAGCTCTTCGTCACTCACATTCAGCTTCCCTGCACAAACAAAGAACTCAATGTTTATATAAAAAGCTGTTTACTTATACGATGTTTTGTATTTAAGATGAAACTAGCAAATGCATTTTATATACCCAGTTGTCCATAAGTTTCCTTCAAGTCAGCTTTGTTAATAACTCCATCCCGGTTCTGATCTATGCAGCCAAATGCCTAGAGAGAAGCACATAATGTATAACACAAGATTATTTATTTGTTATATTGAAGCAAGCATGATATCAACTCCTGCTCCTATAGTTTTTTATCACATGTGACTATTTATCGTATCACATTTTCAAAGTACACATTGTTTCAAAGCAACTTTACAGAAAATCAAGATGTCAGATTATAATATCTTAATGCCTTCATGCCTTATTTGCATTTAGCTTGAGCTGGGCAATGATGTAATTATATTTTGCAATGATATAAATAAACAAGCAGTTGAGATTTGTTATAGAATATATAGATTTACACGAGTGGCATTATTTATGTCTGAGTACATGAGTATTTATATTGTCACAAAATGTAAACTAATGCACAGCTTATATTGGATATATATGTACAATATACATGTTGACACGTGAAATAATATAGTTTGACGGTATAAATAATCACGGAGCAGAGGTTTGATATTTTGCTTTACGTGATTGTAGTATACTTACTGTATACATCCATGTAATGTTTTGTTCAGTTTGGTTTTCATATAATATAAAGACTGACCTCCTTAAACTCCTGTATTTGTGATTGCTCAAACATGGAGAAGACATTAGAAGAGCCCCTTTGAGCAACTTTCCCCCTCTTAGATGCAGCTTTCTTACTTGCCTGTAAGTAATAAAGACAGAAAAAATCAATAAAAATCATAATTGGAAGCACCAGGTAGGCAGCCTATAACATTAAATCCACTGCAATAAATATACTGTAGTTCAGTGAAATTTCTTATTTGAGACTAATGTCACAGAATAAAAAATGTTCAAGAAAATGTTTATGCTTTTATTGGCTAAAATTCTCATATTAAATGACAATATTAATAGAAGAAGTAGTTCAATAGTGTATAGTGCTTCTATATACATCCATCCATTTACATTAACTGACTGTATATTCAAAAGCAAAACCATAGAAAAAAAGAAGCCGTATCCACTCACCATGTTCACTGTCTGCTTTGCTCTGTGTATGTGCTCCAGGGCCAGGGGTGTTGCTCATTGAGTCTTTATGTATGAGGACTCTTATCACTTGTCTCTCTATAAAGGTCTGCACTGCTTCTGTTAGTACCCTACATGGGCACCCAGAGCCTTCTAAATACAGGAGCCATGATAACAGCACAAGTACTTAGATTCCAGCAGGGACCGAGGACGTGTGGATGAGGAGGGGAGAGTAAATACTAGAGATTTTAAGGGATTAAATTGATGGATGGATGGATGGATGGATGGGTGGATGGATGCAATGAAACTGAGTGAATGTGAATGGAAGGAACAAAGGCCTGAGAATGTGAGTCTGAGTGGCAGTATTCAAACTAATTAGGGCAGCCCATGACATGGAGAACTACAAAGGTTCCATATTAATAGTGTACTTGAGCAAAGCTCTGGGACACACAGTCCCTGTGACTGAAATATTGAATAGGGTACTGTGTGCGAGGAAAACTGTTTATAGACTGTTTGACAGCACTGTGCACGGGGAGCCATTTTTAAACTGTACTCTTTATACTATTTTTTTTTTTTTCATAAAGTCCCATTTTAGAATTAGAGTTAGAAATGCCAGAATGGTGAATCAATCAGGAGTTATTGTTTTGGGTCATATGGGTTGGCATAATGGTTTTCTGGATCATTCAGACAGCTTACTTGTATTGATTTATTAGGGTCCCTTCATAAAGAACATGTTTTTGCCATAAAACACACCAGACACATGGCAGTAGAATAAGAGAAATTAAAATCAAAGATTTGATTTTAAAAGATGAACTTCTTTTAATTTGAGAACAGCATTTTTGGAATTAGCCCATGATATGGGCTTAAGGAATGGGTCCCAAAAGAGTTTGTCCATGGATTCCAATAGCTCATACAGGGCTACTTCAGATCGGCCGCAATTGAACCCATGGACACAGCAGTGTAAGTTCATTCCTTAAAGGGTTAGTTCACCCAAAAATGAAAATTAAGTCATTAATTACTCACCCCCATGCTGTACCAACCCCGTAAGACCTTCGTTCGTCTTCGGAACACAAATGAAGATATTTTTGATTAAATTTGAGAGCTGTATAACTACCACATTGGCTCCTAAAGGACTGCCTCTTGACGGCCCAGAAAGTCAATGAAGAAAATGTTTAAATATCCCAAGTGACTACCGTGGCTCAACTATATGTTTATCAAGCGATGCGAATACTTTTTGTGCGAAAAAACAAACAAAAATAACGAGTTTATTCGACTATTTCTTTTCTTCCTTGTAGGCCAGAACGAGACTTCCTTAGATTTCCACGACGCATGCGCGAGAATTGCGATCTGAAGTAGTGTAAGCTGGTGTGAGCAGATCGCAATTCTCGCGCATGCGTCGTGGAAATCTAAGGAAGTCGCGTTCTGGCCTACAAGGAAGAAAAGAAATAGTCGAATAAACTCGTTATTTTTGTTTGTTTTTTCGCACAAAAAGTATTCGCATCGCTTGATAAACATATAGTTGAGCCACGGTAGTCACTTGGGATATTTAAACATTTTCTTCATTGACTTTTTGGGCCGTCAAGAGGCAGTCCCTTAGGAGCCAATGTGGTAGTTATACAGCTCTCAAATTTAATCAAAAATATCTTCATTTGTGTTCCGAAGACGAATGAAGGTCTTACGGGGTTGGTACAGCATGGGGGTGAGTAATTAATGACTTAATTTTCATTTTTGGGTGAACTAACCCTTTAAGCTCATTTCGAGCCCAGATATGGGTGTATTGTGCAAGATGCTGCAAAAAGACACAAGATTTGACAGTCAAACATGTCCGTCTATCTACATAGTCACAGGCCGGGGCGGTTGACTGGCCCTTTACGCACCGCCCCTGTAACCCGTACCACCTTGAGGAGCTAACAGAGGACACCACTAGACAAGACAAGCAGATAACAGGTATAAAGTTCTTTATTGAATTTTTAAGCATTTCTTAAAATGAAATGTCGCACAATCGGCTTCTTCCTCTTTTCAGGCAGATCGAGGCAGCGGGAGATAAATGACTCACGTCCCTAACGGATCGGCTCCAGGCCGGCTCTCTCTCTCTCTGAAAAAAAATCTCTGATGGTATTTACCGTTGTTCAGACAATTTCTCAGGTAAAATCCCGTCGTTTTAATAGGAATCCATGTGATCGCTGTCATGTGTTAAAGGACACTTTTCCCCATGGACTTTCTTAGCTACCCTAAGCCTAAGAACAATTTCCCAGGGACTATGGCTAAATACGTATATTGATTGACTATGCCTTACTGCTGAGTAGTTCCTCATTTGCTATGGGGACTGCGAATGAGGAACCCTGCAATTCCACAGCACCCATCACATCAGAGTCAAATCATGTCAAGCTCGCCACGAAAGAGCCTCTTCACATCATGGCCGCCATTCCAGAGTCTCCCAATATGTCCCATGCTACGGCCAAGGCTATCCCTGAACTCATTGTGCCCCATGTCACGGCCACAGAGACCGTCCATGAACACCCTGTGCCCCATGCCACGGCCATGAATTCCAGCCACACCCGATCTGACTTCCATATTTCTGTACCCCCATAGCCTCCTAATCTCCAGTAGTCTGCTGCTCTGCCATGGTCTCCGGTTATCTAGTGGTCTTATGCTTTGCTGAGGAGGTCCACTCCTCCGCAAGCTCCCCCCTGGTGTTCCCCATCACCATGGCGCTCTACCATGGCCACCTGATCCACCATGGCTTTTTCCAGGCCCTGCAATGCTCCACGGCCCAGGTCCACCAGTGCTCCAGGTTGCAGGCCTGCCACTGTTTACTATCAATTGCTATTAAGATTGAATCTTTTAGAGATGGAGATTGTACCTTTAATGGCAAATGAATGTACATCTACATTAATGCTATACAACAATACTTAGTGCTTGCCTATAGAGTGAAAAATGGGGCAGGACCAGGATGCAGGCCTTATAAGATAAATTTTCTCGCTTTTACTGTCTGTATTATCTTTAAAAGTTGAATTGATAAGAAGTTGCTGCAGTGAACTATAATTTTTTTTTGTTCTTGACTATAAAAGGAGCTCTCAAGGTGCGCGATCAAACGAGCTTGACCCACTGTTTACCAGATTCCATATCAGATTCCACATCTTTTATTTTTATTATCTTTGGCCGATATAGTATTGCACCAACAGTAACAAGCATTTCTCTGTAATTCCATATTACAATATAAAATATCCTATTCCGTCACTCGTTTTCACCAAACAACACTCATACTCCTCCAATGTTTTCCTAAGTAATTTTGCCTCATTTAACAATTTCCTCTGGGCACTTAACCCAGGGTAAGCAAAGTATTTTCCATATCAGTAGTGTGTGGTCTTCACAGATATCCAAGGTGACGAGTTTGCCACGGCAACAAGAAGGGCCTGCGGTCTGAACTGGCGTAGAAGGAGACAGGTGTTGGTATTTTTCTACAAAACAGGAGGAAACAGTCCTTTTGTTGCCTAAGTTACATGGATTTGGGAGGGGGGAAATTATGAATGAAACCCATTTCCTCAATAGAGTGTTTCAAAGGATCGCAATTCTCAGATTTTTAGGTTAAAAGGCATAATGCAGTCATGATTCTGTAAGTTTAGTCATTATTTTATCATTGGGTCAGATAGCTTTAGTGGTGCATGGAAAGCTGGTTGGGCATCATTTTGATGGTACACCTCCAACGCCGGACAAGGATTTAGTAAACTGGAATGAAAATACTGACAAACTTAATCAGGCTATACAAAACTATTTGGACTTTGGTGTTGGGACACTTGGATGATTAAAAATGGACCACACAAAGGACTGACAATTGGAATATCCACAGTTGACCATGAAGAATGTTGGATAAGCTGATTGACGGTTTACGTATATATATTTTTCCATTTCATTTCAAGCATTTGCATTGAGCTGGAAGAACCAAGGAAAATCTACACCTTACGCACATTTCTCTTTGAAATGATGCGCCCATGAGGAAGACAAACCATGGACCTTCATACCATGAACAAGGTAAAGTATCTTCTTAAAATGTATGTTTAACTCTCTTCTTTTTTTGTCTTTTTTCTTGGGGCAGCATTTGTTGTCTAATTGGACTATCATTGATAGTTGCTTTACATACAATTCACTTTCAGAAATGTCCTTAACAAAAACTAAATCATACAAGTAGGAGTATAGTCTACCATTTGTATATCTAAACATAAACAGATTCACAGAAGTATAGTATCCCACAAAGTGATATTTATTTATACTTGTATAAAGTAGCCCATATTGCCAATTTTATTTTCTTAAATTAGATTTTTTTTTTTTTTTTTTATCTACACTTACTCTAATTGCACCTGGTTTCTGTCCAAGACATTGCCTGGAAAGCAGTGTTTATCAAAGCATGCTGCAATATCCTGCCAATATCTGCTCACCTTTTGTTGATCCTCCCCCTCACGCCACAGTAGATTTCTTTGTTGCGAGATTGCTCTTATGACTGTCATCCAATGGTTCATGACCTTGAACGAACTCCATGTGTGTGATGTGTCACTCTAGCTGCATCTTCAATACAGAGATTGATTACACAACACCGTTTTCAACTAAAAACTGAAAACTTTGTATTCGTTTTGGCCAATAACGGAATTCTGGGTGTCTGAAAATGCAAACGTTCGAAAACAGGATTCAAAGTGCAAGTTTTCGAAAAAGATAGCTTTATCGTTTCCATGTAAACTACAAAAACACGAATTTGTGAAAATGGTCATGCACATGCATATTACGTGTTCAGTCTATAGGTGCATAGTTTTTCTAAACAAAGTGACATCGCCAACTATACTGGCCTGGCAGCAGAATACAGCATTTTTAATCGTTTTCACAGATGTGTGTGAACGGGGATCGTTTTGACAATGTTATTGCCTGTACGCAAGAACGCAAATGAAAAACCTTTCCGTTTTTAGTACATCGTTGTTGTGTAAACGTACACAACAACGTGTTGTAAAACGGGTTTTTTTTATGATTTTGCTCAAGACTAATATCAGGGGTGATCTGTTAGTGTTTAATATTCTGTTATGTTGGTTATATTTATAAAGGTTTATGATATTGTGTTGAAGAGTTGAGTTAGTTGTTAGGTTGAGAATTTCCATGTTGCTTTATTTAAAAATCAATGGCTGTGTGCACTTCAACATGGATATACTCTATTTGCTATTAAGTACATGCAAGTGTTCTTGTACTATTGTTAACATGGAGTTAATGGTAAAACATTGGAGTTAAAGGCACAGTATGAAAGTTTAGCCGCTAGAGGTCACTTATTCAAAACAATAACAAAAGCTGATTGTAATGGTTTAACAAAATTTAAGGGTATGTTTACATGACAACAATGTACTAAAAACTGAAAAGTGTTTTTCGTATACAGACAACAACATTGTCAAAACGGTCCCCTTACACAAGGATTCAAGAAAACGATTAAAAACACTGTATTCCGCTGCCAGGCCAGTAGTTGGAAATGTCACTTTGTAAAGACACACTATGCGCCTATAGACTCAACACGTAATATGCATGTACGTGCCATCACCATTTTCACAAATTAATATTTTAGCAGTTTAACGATAACAGTATTGTTTTCAAAAACTTTTTCACGTTTTCAAAAAACATGTTTTCAAAAGTTTGCATTTTCAGGCTCCCAAAATGCTGTTGTCATGTAAATGAACAGCAAAAAGCACATACAAAGTTCCCTTTCGTAGTCACTCCGAGTTACGTCGGATGACGGAGAATGGGGTTTCGCCTAGAAAGCCAATCCTCTTCGAGTATTAAAAAACGAGCCAATGGCAAAGAAATGCCATGGGTCTGCGGAATTTGCATAGCGTATCCCCGCCTCACCACGTGGGTATAAAAGGAGGATGCGGACGCAAACGCAGCTATGTTTTCGCTTCAGAGCCAAGAGAACCTCTTCACTCCACAAGCCACAAGATCTGAGTATTCTACTGTGACTCACCTCTCGAGACGAGCGAACTCTCCAGTGTTGGTCTGACGGCGGTACCCAGCGAGTTCTCACATTGCCTGCGATCGGTGCAGTGGTCTGTCAGACTTCGTGTTTTCTCCCTGGTCGCCTCAGGATTGCAGAGTTTTTCCTCTCTAAAAGAGCTGCACGTGGCATGTCTTTTTAAAGATACAGTTAAAGATACAGTTTTTAAAGATATAATATTCTTCTGGTTGCGTCGAAACTTGTCGTCTTCTGATGGGCACAAGCGTTGTTTTGTGTGTCTGGGCTTTGAGCACGCTAAAGTAGCACTCGTGGATGACTCATTTTCCTCCTGTGGGAACATAACCATCGCAACACTAAGATTGAGACTCCGCCCTGTCCCGAGCACTCGCGGCTGGACGATTGGTTCAGCCCCCCCTTCCCGCACGCCCCCAGCAGCAGCCTTCACCCGCTGTGGAGGAAGCCGCGGGAAGGTGCCACAGCCCGCTCAGGCCCCACGCCCCCCCGGGTCTCACCACTCTCGTCCTCCTCTGTCTCTGAGGGCATGGATGACAGTGCGTGCCGTCTCCAGACCACACCACTCTCATCCCCCTCTCACCAGACCCCTGGTAGAGCAGACCCCCGTGGCATGCTGGTCCTTCCCTGGTCTCCTCTGTCAGGACGCGGAGCATGACCGCGCGCACGATCAGGGCCGCTTTGACACCCTTGCCTGGGCCAGTCAACAGCAAGGTTGACCATGCACCCTTAGTGTGACAGCACACTCCACCCCGAATGTGGCTTCCTCTTGGGCTCTAGCTCATGGCGCCTCGCTGGCAGACATCTGTAGTGCTGCAGGCTGGGCAACACCCAACACATTAGCCAGATTCTACAATCTCCGAGTGGAGCCTGTGTCCTCTCTTGTACTTGCTCATCCGGTCAGTACTGGACCGGTTCAGGTGTCTTCGCTTGCTCGCCATTCCACTCCACGGACTGGATAAATGCGATTTTTCCTCAGCTGAACCTTCGATTGAAGCCCCGAGTTCCTCCAGCACTGTTGACGCTGACGCCAGTGTATTGCTTGGACGTCGGTTAGGTGCCTCCGTGTGAATGGTTCCTTCTAGTAACCCCCACATGTGTATTTCCATTGTAAGCCTCTCTGAGCATGTGTCTTCCCTCGGCAAGCCACCTTGCCACCCCTGGAGTTGAATTTTAGCCACCCTATGGGTTGGTCACTTCAGTGTTCCTCCATATGAAGTCCCCTTGGGCCATATGTGTATTCTTAAGTCCTCCCTACGGGTAGGCATACTGCGGCATATTTCCTCTGAGATATCCTCCCCAGTGTACCTTGGTATTCCTGTGCTAAGTAGGATTCCTTGTCCGTACTAAGTTTCACGACAGGGAATCGGAATTTCGCAGGGCACTGGAAGACAGCTGTGAAAGTGGCGTGATTACATGGGGGAGCCCCATTCTCCGTCATCCGACGTAACTCGGTTATGACTACGAAAGGTTACGTATGTAACCCTCGTTCTCTGAGTAGGTAAGGGAGACGTTCTGCTGTACCGCTGGGTAGACGCCTGAGTTCAGTCTCAGCTCCTCAGCGAAGACATAGCTGCGTTTGCATCCGCATCCTCCTTTCATACCCACGTGGTGAGGCGGGGATACGCTATGCACATTCCGCAGACCCATGGCATTTCTTTGCCATTGGCTCGTTTTTTACTACTCGAAGAAGATTGGCTTTCTAGGCGAAACCCCCATTCTCCGTCATCCGACGTAACGTCTCCGTTCCCTACTCGGGGAACGAGGGTTACAAACATAACCGAGACGTTTTCCATTTATAATTGAAAACTGTGTCGTGTAAACGGCCCCTTACTTTCAGCAACACAAACACATAAATTTTACAATTTAATATTATGTGGACTCAAATGGATTGCACTGAAGTGGACTCAAATACTCATAAATTAGTTTTTAAACTTTGGTTTAAGGCAATCCGTTTCCTCAAATGGTTTGTGTCACCTTAACTCGTTGGGATTGCATTCAATGCAAAATTGATGAAATGCCAATGAAACAGTTCAGTACAAAAACTGATAAATGATTAACTCTAACTACAGTTATCACACTCTCTCATAAAATGATTAAAATTTAACTTATATATATATTTTTTTTACGAATAAGCCTAGACAACATACAGAAGCCATGGCTGTAAAAAATATTGATGATAGCTGTCTGTCTTTATTACTTTAGACTCAGGACAGGTTTGCTAGTAATGCAGTCTAAATTTGCAATGTGCATTTAATAACACAAAATCTGCTCCCACGTGATGATTCA
Organism: Pimephales promelas; assembly: GCF_016745375.1. The sequence continues at coordinate 1,202,749 of NW_024122003.1, read as the reverse complement.
ATGCACTATAGTTGTACAACTTATAGTGTTATTTTGTTGTCATTTAAATGCAAATGATTATTATGATAAAGATTATTGTGGGGGAATTTCTATGGTATTTTAGAAGATTAATGCGCAGTTCTTTGGCTAAATTATCTAAAGCATTTGAATCCAAGAATAGATGTCCAAAAATAAAGTTTGTTTGCACTGATAAGCACCTTTCGCAATGTTAGTAGTATACTGTGACCGTAACCTGTTGTGGGAGTTCAGGGGGTGTTTGATCACCTTTTTGACCTCAGAGTACATGTCTTTTATGATCTTGACACACATAATTGTGTGTGTGTGTGTGTGTTACTTTATGTAACTAACCCAAGTATGAAGATTGTATCTAACATACACTACAAAACCAAAGGCATGTGCCTTTTAATATGGATCTTGCTTTGTCTTGCTGGAACAAAAAAAGGCTTTCCACAAACCGTCTCAATAAAGTTCGAGCTCTGAAGCACATAGTTGTTTATGATGTCATTTTATGATGTGGCATTAGGATTTTTATAGGGCCTAGACCTAGTCATACCTGGAAATAAGAAATGTGGGCCACGTGTACAATCAAAAGACTCATGTTATCAGCCGTCAGCACAAAACTCACCAAGGCTGCAGAGCCACATTTTCTAAACCGCAGTTCTATAAAACAAACTTATACTAAATAATTTATGTAATTGTGCAGTAAAATTGCAACATCTCTTGGCATTTTTGAACTTGATAAAGTGATAAAATGTCAATATATATATGAAGAGTTCAGATGCAAAAGCCTCTAAGTGCCATTTGAAATTTTCTTCTAATATGATCATTTTTATCAAGCTTATATATTTAAGTTCAGTAATTTCACTTAAATGACAATGAAGGTTACCTATGAATTGCCATTTAAGTGAAATTACCGAACTTAAATATACAAGCTTGATAAAAAATGATCATTCTAAAAGAAAATTTCAAATGGCACTTAGAGGCTTTTGCATCTGAACTCTTCATATATTTTTATGTTATTTTTAAAATATTTTTTATGCTTTAGGACTAATTTAATTGAATTTTAACAGATTTGAACATAATCTTTTTTTTTCTTTTTTTTTTTTTGCCTTTGTCTGACCACTTAGGTAACATTTAGAGTACAATGAACTTTTAGATTTTTGGACTTTCCCGCAGATCACATTCCTGCAGACCTATTTCAGGATACATGCTTGGCCTGTGCAAACTAAGTCATCTATATTTATAAAGGGTTTAAGTTCAGTAGCTATTTTTGAATTTAACCTTAATCGTTTAAAAAAAAATCCTGAAATTACACTAACTACGATAAATCAATATAATATAATATAATATAATATAATATAATATAATATAATATAATATAATATAATATAATCAATTTGATGGCGGATCCGTTCAAACGAACAGATTCACCCACTGTAAAATGCAAAAGACTTTGTTTGGACTTCAGAGTGGCTACAGAAAAAAGAGTGGATGTTATTACTAGTTCAGATGACATTTTCAGGTGAAAATTATTATGTTGATTATACTTCCAAAAAGAATAATCTGTGATTCTGAATGCCAGTATCGACACCGGCGCGGTGATTGACAGCCTCACACTCTCCTCAAACATTGTGTTCATCGTTCATCCGCGTTGTGCCGTGTAGAGGGTGTTGAAGTACAACTCAGGTAAAGTTAAAAATTCTGCGAATGACTGCAATTGCAGATTTCGAACAGAGATGGCGACAAAGAGGAAAAACTGCAGACTGCAGCTTTAATTGTATCAACCACAATTTGAACTTCTCAGGTCATGTTCACTGTGAAGCGCATTATCACACATGTGGCCTTGACACCTATAGGTTGCCAAGGTGATGGTTGAGATTAAACGTGTGTGTGTGTGTGTGTGTGTGTGTGTTTGATAAGGAGTGTGTGTCTGTCTGTCTGTCTGTCTCTGTGTGTGTATGTGTGTACTGAGGGCAATGATCTCTTTGACCACACCTCTCCACCGGAGCATAAAAACAGCTGAGCATCTCCATGCACCTCACAGACAATCAAACTTTAGCAAATCAACGCTCATCCTACACTTGTTTGGAAAGACTTGCAAATATGCCGTGTCCTTCTTCAGGCCGTAGGCAGAGGATACCGAGTGACTTTGACTCAGTACTGGAAAGAATTCTCATGGTAAGAGACTTGACTTTTGAGGGTGCCCAAATATGATTCATTATACCTGCTAATTTCGGGTCATTGGCGACTACTGTGATTGTTACAAACACATTTTGAGATCATCTTAATCATATATTAATATCAAATGATGTATTCTCAGAAAAAGCTATAGTCAAAAACTATTCACTTATTTGAGTCTCTCTCTCTCTCTCTCTCTCTCTCTCTCTCTCTCTCTCTCTCTCTCTCTGACATATTCTACAGGTGGACCAAATTCTGTCTGAATTCCATCTGAGTAAAGAAGACCTAGAGGAAGTGATGAGGAGAATGCGAAGAGAGATGGAGAGGGGACTGCGTGTGGAAACACATGATGAAGCCAGTGTCAAAATGCTGCCCACTTATGTCCGCTCCACACCTGAAGGCTCTGGTAAGATACTAGTTCTAAATACAACATAGTCAAATGAACCAAAAAAAGTGCAGTATTTATTTTATTTTTTTCAGTGGTTGAGTGGCATAATGTATATGCTGCATTTTATAATTTAATGTTCGCCTCATGAGACATTAGTCAAAGACTGTAAATCGGTGTTTACAGGCCAATAAAATATTTGATATGCGTCTTATCAGCTTTCTCTAAAACTTATCCAAATTCATTTGACATGATTGTAAAAGAGGCTTCATAAAACACATCATTTTAGAGATATTATCTATAGATTTAAAATGATGCATGACCACAATTGTGGCTACAATTTAGTTATAAGTTGCAATCCTACATTCACATACTATTTTAATAGATTTAAAAAATATATTATTAATATTTGTTGTTTTTGTTTATATTTGAGCTTATATATATTAATATTTATAACAGTCTATATCATTTTGAGTCTTGAATTGGAAACTCTCAAGGGTTGGCTTTTTAAATATATATGAGTTATGTGTCTATATTCAGAATGACTTATGAGCAGAAACCTTTTTTATTTTTTGGTATGCATCGCTTGCCAAAATTGGGGCTGACTAGAAAGGGATTGACAAATGTATTTTATAAATAAAACAAGTTTTAATTTTTATATTTTATGGCATATTTAAAAAAAAAAATGTTGTTGTGTTGCATCAGATATTTGATGGTGTTATCAAGCACATATTCAGCTTTAAAGGGTCTGTTTGTCATCTATTGATTCTGTCCTAATTTTCTCGCCCTTATTCCAAATCTTTATGACTTTTTTTCTTTACAAAAGAAGATATTTTGAAGAATATGGTTTACCCATTTTCTTCAAAATATCGTATTTTGTGTTCAGCAGAAGAAAGAAATTCATACAGGTTTAAAACAATCTGTATGCAAAAACGAAGAATTCAAATTTTGGGGTCAATCATTATCAGTTTCTTTTAGATTAGTTTATGTAACAATAGAAGGGGTACATTGACGAAAAGTCAAAATAAATTGTCTTTTCCTGGAAGCTGATGTTGATTCATGTGACTCATCTCAGAAGTGGGTGATTTCCTGGCACTGGATCTTGGAGGGACAAACTTTCGAGTGATGCTGGTGAAAGTGGGTGAGGATGAAGAGCGAGGCTGGAAGGTGGAGACCAAGAATCACATGTACTCCATCCCTGAAGACGCAATGACCGGCACAGCTGAAATGGTGAGATATTAAAAAGGTCAAACACTATATAGCCTACATGGAATATAGAAATACACATATTTTGACATTTTAGTCTCCTCCGTCTCAGTCTGTACCCCATATTCTCTCCATAAAGTTGTTTGACTACATTGCCGAGTGCATATCTGACTTCCTGGACAAACATAATCTGAAACATAAGAAGCTTCCACTGGGATTCACCTTCTCTTTTCCAGTCCGTCATGAGGATTTGGACAAGGTCAGTGTCTGCATTCATTCTGAAACCACTTAAAGTCAGATCACAATCTGACAATAGAGAAATTTTGACGTTATATCCGGGTGAAACGGTGTCTCGAACAAGAATAAATGTAGGGTGGGACTAGATTTTGTCCATTGGGAATTGATTGGATGGTTGTGGTTTGCTAGTACAGTGATGTCATGTGAGTGACAGGTTGTCCCGCCCTCTCACTAAACATGTCATCATTAAAGAGAAGAGATTTGCATTTTAACGTGCACGTGCTTTTTCAACGTTGTGTGACATATTGTTTTTATGTTTATATTGTAATAGGGCATTCTGCTTAACTGGACTAAAGGCTTCAAGGCCTCTGGCGCTGAGGGCAATAACATTGTGGGTCTACTGAGAGATGCCATTAAAAGGAGAGGGGTTAGTATGCATGAGTTACCTTTCATACTATGCACAAATAGTACTGTTCTGGGATCTTTTCTAACTGGTAATGGAAAACTGCTCTCAAACTAAAATTAGACATCTTAAAAGGTTATAATAAACGGCTGTCCTATAAAAGTGATCGAATTATTTTATTAGGACTTTGAAATGGATGTGGTAGCCATGGTGAATGACACAGTAGCCACCATGATCTCCTGCTACTATGAAGACCGCAGCTGTGAAGTTGGCATGATAGTAGGTAAGAGAGTGGCCGCACACATTTACGTAGACCCATGTAAATACAATTAGAGCTCGGACATAAACTTTATAACAGGAAGATGAGATATTTTTACAGCCATTCCGGGGAGAAAAACAACATGGCTATAAAGCAATATGCCTGAAGCTTTTAGTCTAATGTTTTTTTTTTTGTGTGTGTGTGTGTTGTTTTCATTTTCCTCAGGGACTGGCTGTAATGCGTGTTATATGGAGGAGATGCGTAAGGTGGAGCTGGTGGAAGGAGAGGAGGGGAGGATGTGTGTGAACACGGAGTGGGGGGCGTTCGGGGACAACGGTGAACTGGAGGACTTCCGCCTGGAATACGATCGGGTTGTTGATGAGACGTCACTAAACCCTGGACATCAGCTGTGAGTGATCTGGAACAATTCTGGGCAAATTGGTATTTAAATCTGGAAATTAACAAAAAAATAAATAAATAAAAACAAAGGAATGGTATGAGGTAAAATGAATAGACAGAATACTTTGCTTCGACTTAAGCACAAAATGCTCTTTAGAGCATGATATTATGATATAACATGTAGTCATTTTTCTATTATAAAAATGTAAAATAAAAGCCATTGAGACCATGTTGGTAATCTGAAATTCAAATTCATATTTAAAACCGGAAATAACTAAAGTTACATTTGAAGGACGTTTAGGAGATAAAACGAATATGAAATATGTCTTAAATATTTCTCCACTATTTATTGCTCCCATTGAAGCACAAGATGCTACTTAGAACCTGACATTTAAAAAAAATTATCTACAATATGAAAATGTATATTTAGAAGTCACAGAGACCGCTTTGATATTCTGGAATACTAATTTCTAAAATATTTCTTAAATATTATATATAGAATATAGAATGATATTATACGTCATCATTTTTACTAAATAGAGACCACGTTGATAATCAGAAGTTCACATACATATTTAAATCTGAAAATAAGCACAGTTACTTTAAAAAAAAGGAAGGTTAAAAAATGTAAAACAAAGGAAGATTATGAGATAAAACGACATTTAATTAAAAAAATATATATATATTTCAGCACAAGTTATTGCATCCACTGAAGCACAAGATGCTATTTAGAACATTATAATGAAATAACGTCATAAAAATGTAAAATAGAAGCCACTGGGACCACTCTGATATTCTGGAATTTAAATTCATATTTAAATCGGAAATAAACAAAGCTCTACGATTTAAAAAAAAGAACTGAAAAAAAAAATTATTCACTATTGCTTCCATTTAAGCATTTTTAGTGATCTCAGACCTTTTGGGTCCCACCAAGTTCTGGCATGAAACTGTATGACGCAGGTGTCCTTAACACATTTGGTAACAAATGCATACTAAACTGATACTGTTGCATCAGTGCCAATAAACATTCAAATACTGGCAGTGTCAAATACTGGCAGAAACCCTCCACCTTCCCCAGCTCCACAATAGATCTGCTAGGTTATTAATGTATGTTAGATGTGCATGAGAAGCATGTCTTATGATCACATCAGTGTCTGTGAACAGTTTGGCAGTAAAACGTCTCGGTACCTGCTCTGCAGTAGATCTATTCCACCAAGATCAAATACATTAACCGCTACCATGCTAATCGCTAAGAGAGTTGTCATGACAGAACTTCAGTAAGCTAAAATTTCTTAAAGTTCAGAAAACAACTAACAATTAAGTTTCATTTAAACATACTTTTAACTTTTTGTTATATTCAAAGATACATGCACAATTTTCTCAGAGATCATATTGTAACTAAACTTTTTGAGCATCAGTTTGATCAGTGGCCGAATCTGAAACGCCGATGTCCTTACATGCTTCCAAATTCATGAAGAGCTTAGTCAGATCAGCAGCCTGGAGCTCTTATGTGGTGTCCAGGTGACAAGGGTTGTTTTTCTGTACATGTGGAGACACTGACGGTAGCCACGTCAGTGCTGGAATACACACGGCTGGATTAATGGCCAGGGAAGGAGATCATTAGTGAAGCTGCTGGCTTAATGGGTATTTACAGTGTATGTTAGAAGATTCAGTGGAGGTCAACGGGCTGCTACTCTGTCCATGTCACTTAGGCCATTTGTATTTCATGATTATCCTCAGGCTTCTATCAATCACTTTTTTTTCTTTTTGCTGCTGAACTTGAGCCACTTGATATTCTAATATGCTCATATTCTTCTCTCATATCTCTAGATTTGAGAAGCTGATTGGTGGGAAGTATATGGGGGAGCTTGTGCGTCTTGTGCTGCTAAAACTGGTGAATGAGGATCTGCTGTTTAACGGCGAAGCCTCAGACCAGCTGAAAACACGAGGAGCTTTTGAAACCCGCTTTGTCTCCCAGATTGAGAGGTAGGATTGAACTGCAGATCATAAAAAGAGATTTTTTTTATATTGAAACATTCCTAAAGCAAGATAAATTCACTTGAAAAGCAAAATGACTTGTGATATAAGGTTTTTTATTCTGAAAAAAGCAGTTTTTAGAATCTCTAACAGTCCTTGTGAAGAACACTTAATTGTATTGAATGTGCGCTTGTAGTATTAAAAGGAATGAAAAAAATATACTTGTAGATCATATAATTTTACCGAAAGTGAAGTTTACACTGTAAATAAATATAATATATTGGAAATATTTATTGTATTTTTACTATTTAGTTTATTTTACTGTTTATTTTGTTTTGGCTTATTTATTTCATGCATTTTAATTTATATTCATTTATAGTAAGAGTCCCTGATTATATTGCATTTTCTCTTGTTGTTTAAAAAAAGACAAACCATCCATTTTTGTAAAAAAAAAAAAATATAGATTCATAGCGTTTTGAAAAAATAAAATAAAATTGACTCTGAATTTATCATCAACAATATTGTCTTAATATGATTGTATCAATATCATTGTATGAATATGATTGTTCAACATGTTCAGACGAAGCAAAAAAACAACAACAAACAAACAAAAAAAAAACAGGATATTTTAACAGGATAAATTCAATATTCACAAAATGTGTGGGTCTAGGTAAAAAATGTAATTTTCCTGAAAACTATTGTATTTTCCTGTAAAGTATTGTAATTTCCTGAAAACTAATGTAATGGCTATCAAGATGTGAAGAGACTTTCAAGCAGCATAAAAAAAAATGTTTCTGGAACAAATCACCTTCCCTGACTTTAAGTGTCCAAAAACATTACATTCAGTTCGCAAGTATCTTCTTTTCAAAGTGTACTTTTCACAAGGGAGATGCCGAGAATGAAAATATTATAATAATTATTCATTTTATTTTTCATTTCAGTGACACAGGGGACAGAAAGCAGATTTATAACATCCTAAGTTCACTGGGAATCTTGCCGTCCGAGCTGGACTGTGACATTGTGCGTCTGGCATGTGAGAGTGTGTCTACGCGAGCCGCGCACATGTGCGGAGCCGGACTCTCTGGCGTCATCAACCAAATGAGGGAACGGCGTTGTCAAGAGGAACTGAAGATCACTGTGGGAGTCGATGGCTCTGTCTACAAACTACATCCTTGGTGAGTACAAGAGGAGAGAGAGGCAAGGCAAACAAAGATAAATGAGGGGGAAATTAAGAGGAAGCAGTTTGACATGATGAGTAAGGGATATAAACACAATTAAAATGTGTGTTTCCTGCTTTAACCCTCCGATTCTTCCATTCAGTTTCAAGGAGAGGTTCCATAAGCTTGTGTGGGAAATGACTCCTCACTGCAAAATTACCTTCATCCAATCAGAAGAAGGGAGCGGTCGTGGCGCAGCTCTCATTTCTGCTGTGGCGTGCAAGATGGCCGCCTGCATGCTGGCACCATGAGAAACCCCGTGAATCGTCTTTGTGAGGTGGAACTGTAGAAACACCACTGACCCGCAATGTTAGAGCAGTCACGGAAAGCCTTCGTTTGGGTGAAAGTGCTTTTCTTCTTTCGTGGGCGGCTACGGGGTTGTTTGGCAACATTAACTACGTGCATGCAGCCCATTGAAATTTTTAACATATGCTATGTATCATTTAAAGCCATGATATTTACAGTTAAATGTGCTTTTAGACACAACATACGTTGTTTATTATCGCTATTGTCCTGAGCACATTCAGGTAATGTCACCTTCATGGCTGTTTTGGAGGTTAGGAGAGAAGTGGAGGAAAATAGATGTGAGTGTATATATATATATATATATAATGAACTGTTCAGGTCCAGCAAGGTAATTGTGCACTGTTTATTGTTTGTTTTATTTATGAACTATTAAATTATGTTTATATACAGTGGTAATCAGAACTGTTAAATTATTTAATGCAGGACTTTAATATACTTTGTACATGTGAAAATGATTAATTATTGTAAATAAAGCTGTTGTACCATTGACTGATACACTCAAATTGCTGTTTTTTACGAGTGTGTGATCCTATGAAGTTTACATGAACATTACACTCAAAGACAAAAAGTAAATAAAAAATACGTATTACAATAAATTAAAAGATCTATCCTGATGCAGCCTTTTAAGGCTAAAGCTGTGAAAATTTAATGCATCTTGTTATTGGTGGAGCAACTTTCTTTAAATTATTTTTAAAAATAAATTATAATAAAAGGGTCTTTTGTTTAAAATAAAATAGAAACATTTTACAATAGCGTTCATTATTAACATTCAACATTAGTTAATCTATTAACCCCTTTTCACCTTCAGAACTGCCTTAATTCTACATGGCATTGATTCAACAAGATGCTGAAAGCATTCAGAAATGTTGGGATGCACACATCCAGGGCACGAAGCTCCCGTTCCACCACATCCCAAAGATGCTCTATTGGGTTGAGATCTGGTGACTGTGGGGGCCATTTTAGTACAGTGAACTCATCGTCATGTTCAAGAAACCAATTTGAAATGATTCAAGCTTTGTGACATGGTGCATTATCCTGCTGGAAGTAGACATCAGAGGATGGTGGCCATAAAGGGATGTACATGCACAATGGAAGCAAGGCATAATGGATCCATGATCATTTCATGTCATTCCATGTTGTCCATGATCCATGTTCTCATTCTGTTTACGCCAAATTCTGACTCTACCATCTGAATGTCTGAACAGAAATCGAGACTCATCAGACCAGACGACATTTTTCCAGTCTTCAACTGTCCAATTTTGGTGAGCTCTTGCAAATTGTTCCTATTTGTAGTGGAGATGAGTGGTACCCGGTATCCGCCTCAAGGTTGTGTGTGTTGTGGATTCACAAATGCTTTGCTGCATACCTCGGTTGTAACGGGTTATTTTAGTATTATACCATGGTCTAGGTGAATACTCGATTCTGATTGGCTGCAGGGTGTCCGTTAAAAAGTGATAGAGGACACCTAGTAAAGTAGTTCTGGTGAAACTGCCTGTTTACCATTCGAAATTAATAAATAAATGCGCTGCCTACAACAGCTGTGAGTAACCATAGCAACAGGCAGTCAAAGTATTCTTTCTCATTATTTGGCTCATTGGGAGCATGCAGGTTGAATAGGAGTGGCGCAAGAACCGAACCATGAGGGACTCCACAAGTCATGGATGTCCACTTAGACTTATGTTCTCCTATACTCACACAAAATAACCTCTCCCTTCTAAGTATGACCTGAACCATTTTAGGACTATCCCAGAAAGCCCCACCCAAATTTCCAGCCTGTCAAGAAGCATGTTGTGATCAACAGTGTCAAATGCAGCACTGAGGTCGAGTAGTACCAGCACTGATAATTTGCCTGTATCAGTGTTTAAGCGAATATCGTTTATTATCTTTATGAGCGCTGTCTCTGTGCTGTGATGCGATCGGAAACCGGATTGAAAATTGTCAAAGTATCCATTTGAGCTTAAGAATTTATTCAGCTGATTGAAGACAACTTTTACCATGATCTTGCTGAACTTATAAACACAAGGTGATGGTATCAATTTAACTTGCAATACAAAGATCAGGACAGGTTTGTGACATTTACCTTAGTTAAAATAATTCACACTACTACACTTCTTTGGTATGGGAAATCTAGATTTTAATACATTTGTAACCCTACAGTGTGTTTGTACACCCTTTGGCTTAACTTTAGGATCCAGAGTATGTGAGTGGATTGGAGCGCGAGCGAGCGGGGTTATAACTTTTAAGTTTGAGCCATTTTTTTTATTCTCCCACCTCCACCCCCCCTCTACGGAGGACAACTTTATTTATTTATTATTTATTTAATTAATATTACTATTATTATTATTATTATTATTAATTAAATTATAAAGAAACTGTGATATCTTTTTTTAGGTACATACACAATATGTTTGAGCCAATTTTTATTTTATTATTCTTATTTTTTTAATTCTCCTACCTTCACCCCCCCCCCCCCCCCCTCTTCGGAGGACAACTTTATTTATTTATTTATTTATTATTATTTTTAAATTATACAGAAACTGTGATATCTTTTTTTAGGTACATACACAATATGTTATAACTTTTAAGTTTGAGCCAATTTTTATTTTATATATTTTATTTTATTCTTATTTTTTTATTCTCCCACCTCCACCCCCCCCCCCCCCTCTTCGGAGGACAACTTTATTTATTTATTCATTTAATATTATTAATATTAATTAAATTACACAGAAACTGTGATATCTCTTTTAGGTACATACACAATATGTTATAACTTTTAAGTTTGAGCCAATTTTTATTTTATTTTATTTATTATTATTTTTTTATTCTCCCACCTCCACCCCCCCTCTTCGGAGGACAACTTTATTTATTTATTATTTTTTTAATTATACAGAAACTGTGATATCTTTTTTAGGTACATACAAAATATGTTATAACTTTTAAGTTTGAGACAATTTTTATTTTATTTTATTATTATTATTTTATTCTCCCACCTCCACCCCCCCTCTTCGGAGGACAACTTTATTTATTTATTTATTTAATATCATTATTATTGATTAAATTATACAGAAACTGTGATATCTTTTTTAGGTACATACACAATATGTTATAACTTTTAAGTTTGAGCCAATTTTTATTTTATTTTATTATTATGTTTTTATTCTCCCACCTCCACCCCCCCTCTTCGGAGGACAACTTTATTTATTTATTTATTATTATTATTATTATTATTTTTAAATTATACAGAAACTGTGGTATGTTTTTGTTTAGGTACATACACAATATGTTATAACTTTTAAGTTTGAGACAATTTTTATTTTATATATTTTATTTTATAATTTTTTTTTATTCTCCCACCTCCACCCCCCCTCTTCGGAGGACAACTTTATTTATTTATTTATTTATTTATTTAATATTATTAATATTAATTAAATTACACAGAAACTGTGATATCTCTTTTAGGTACATACACAATATGTTATAACTTTTAAGTTTGAGCCAATTTTTATTTTATTTTATTATTTTATTCTCCCACCTCCACCCCCCCTCTTCGGAGGACAACTTTATTTATTTATTTATTTAATATCATTATTATTGATTAAATTATACAGAAACTGTGATATCTTTTTTAGGTACATACACAATATGTTATAACTTTTAAGTTTGAGCCAATTTTTATTTTATTTTATTATTATGTTTTTATTCTCCCACCTCCACCCCCCCTCTTCGGAGGACAACTTTATTTATTTATTTATTTATTATTATTATTATTATTTTTAAATTATACAGAAACTGTGGTATCTTTTTGTTTAGGTACATACACAATATGTTATAACTTTTAAGTTTGAGCCAATTTTTATTTTATATATTTTATTTTATTTTATTTTTTTTACTCTCCCACCTCCACCCCCCCTCTTCGGAGGACAACTTTATTTATTTATTTAATATTATTAATATTAATTAAATAACACAGAAACTGTGATATCTCTTTTAGGTACATACACAATATGTTATAACTTTTAAGTTTGAGCCAATTTTTATTTTATTTTATTATTTTATTCTCCCACCTCCACCCCCCCTCTTCGGAGGACAACTTTATTTATTTATTTATTTATTTATTATCATTATTATTGATTAAATTATACAGAAACTGTGATATCTTTTTTAGGTACATACACAATATGTTATAACTTTTAAGTTTGAGCCAATTTTTATTTTATTTTATTATTATGTTTTTATTCTCCGACCTCCACCCCCCCTCTTCGGAGGACAACTTTATTTATTTATTTATTTATTTATTTATTATTATTTTTAAATTATACAGAAACTGTGGTATCTTTTTTTAGGTACATACACAATATGTTATAACTTTTAAGTTTGAGCCAATTTTTATTTTATATATTTTATTTTATTATTTTTTTTTTATTCTCCCACCTCCACCCCCCCTCTTCGGAGGACAACTTTATTTATTTATTTATTTAATATCATTATTATTGATTAAATTATACAGAAACTGTGATATCTTTTTTAGGTACATACACAATATGTTATAACTTTTAAGTTTGAGCCAATTTTTATTTTATTTTATTATTATGTTTTTATTCTCCCACCTCCACCGCCCCTCTTCGGAGGACAACTTTATTTATTTATTTTTATTATTATTATTATTATTTTTAAATTATACAGAAACTGTGGTATCTTTTTGTTTAGGTACATACACAATATGTTATAACTTTTAAGTTTGAGCCAATTTTTATTTTATATATTTAATTTTTTTTTTTTTATTCTCCCACCTCCACCCCCCCTCTTCGGAGGACAACTTTATTTATTTATTTATTTAATATTATTAATATTAATTAAATTACACAGAAACTGTGATATCTCTTTTAGGTACATACACAATATGTTATAACTTTTAAGTTTGAGCCAATTTTTATTTTATTTTATTATTTTATTCTCCCACCTCCACCCCCCCTCTTCGGAGGACAACTTTATTTATTTATTTATTTAATATCATTATTATTGATTAAATTATACAGAAACTGTGATATCTTTTTTAGGTACTACATACACAATATGTTATAACTTTTAAGTTTGAGCCAATTTTTATTTTATTTTATTATTATGTTTTTATTCTCCCACCTCCACCCCCCCTCTTCGGAGGACAACTTTATTTATTTATTTATTATTATTATTATTATTATTATTAAATTATACAGAAACTGTGATATCTTTTTTTAGGTACATACACAATATGTTATAACTTTTAAGTTTGAGCCAATTTTAATTTTATTTATTTAATTTTAATTTTTTTTATTCTCCCACCTCCACCCATGACAACTTTATTAAAGGACAACTTTATTTATTTATTTATTTATTTTTTATATTTTTTTACATTATACAGAAACTGTGAAATCTTTTTTTTAGGTACATACACAATATGTTATAACTTTTAAGTTTGAGCAAATTTTATTTTATTTATTTTATTATTATTTTTTTATTCTCCCACCTCCACCCCCCCTCTTCGGAGGACAACTTTATTTATTTATTTATTTATTATTATTTTTTAAATTATCCAGAAACTGTGATATCTTTTTTTAGGTACATACGCAATATGTTATCTTCAGATTACATTCAGACTGTGAAGTTTGAGCCAATTTAAATTGTTATCCACGTGCTCTCCGCGCAAAAGTTCAGTTAGATATAAGTCTGGTGGCCTAATAGTTCATTTACTTTAATATAATTTAACACTTATATAACATTTATATAATTAGGCCCATTGATTCATTTAATTTTACAGCTTTTTTTGTGTACAATTGATATAGGCCTATAAGCCAATTTAAATTTTAATAGTGTGCGCTACGCTAAAGTTCAGTTAGGCTTATCAAACTCTGACCTAATAATTAATTACTTTTAAACATTTATGTATGTATTTTTTTTTTTACATTTTTGTGTATATAATTTTTGGTTATATTATTACAGCCATTTATTCATTTAATTTTACAGCAGTTTAAGCCAATTTAAATTTTTATCGTGCGCGTTGAGCAAAAGTTCAGCTATCAAAATTCTGGCCTATAGTTAATTTACTTTTATTACTTTTATTTACGTATATTTTTGTTTCATATAATTTTTATTCATATTATTAGGCCCATTTATTCATTTAATTTTACAGGACTTTTTGTGTAGGCTACATTCCTGTTCTTACGTAGGCTAGTCCTAATTTGTAATTTGAAATGAAACATTTAAACATTTGCGGCCTGGTGTGGCTTTGAGCTGCGGAGCGGAGGGGTGAACAGTTCCGTGAGCGCTCACCGCTCCACTCCGCTCATCCCAAATTTTCCTTGATTGAAGTACTGTCCGCAAGATCCCTCGTGTTGCCAGGCTCTGAGCTCTCTGGTGTGGCAGCGTGAGTTCCCTGGCGAGTTGGATTTCGAGCTTCGGGTCACGTCACGAGCTCAAGCCCTCCACCAAGGACAGCAAGTTTGTTATTTCCTATCCAATACAAACATTATAAGAACATGTCAACACAGAAAAGTTTTTACAGCACAATTGAATTCTGTTTGCATTATTTTCCTGTTAAATATCATGAAGCTGCATGAAACAATATGTACTGTATAAAGCACTAATGAAAGAAGGTGACTAGACTATGACAACAACATTCAAATAAACTCTGTTCACTCCACAAATGTGAAAATAGATAAATGATAACAACAAATGATAATAATCCTACTCTGTCTGACTGTTATACTTCCTCACACCTGAAATCTCCTGAACTTGTTCAATCTACAAGAAGATCATTTTCTAATCCATTGATGCTGTAAGATCTGCTTTAACGTCGGCCGTTTAGCGGGATCCTTTGTAAGGCACTGGCTAATCAGATCACGGCATTCTGTACCAATATTAATAAGAAGAGAGCTGGTTAGTCATGATGATCATGTAAGGTAACATGTTCTTTATCTTTACTTTAAAGGTGAAGTATGCAGTTTCTGCATCAAAAGGAGCATATTTTCAAAAGACCTTGCATGCTTCACGCCTTCTTCCAACTCAAACATCACAAAGGCAAAGAAATCTTACATAGAGTACTTCACCTTTAACTGTTTCTGTACAGAGCCTTTGCTTTATGTGTGTGCTTATCAAAGATTTCAATATTATTCACTCACCTTTGGATAAGTTGGAGTTCACAAACATAACTTTGCCTCGTATGATTTCCATTTTATTGTCAAAAGGAGGATAATCGTTCGTCATCTCGTATAACAACACTCCTAGAGCCCAGACATTAGTTGGGACGGCGTGGAATCTCGTGTCAGTGAAGACTTCAGGTGGGCGGTAGGTATGTATTCCTGTAAGAAAGACATTTGCGAGTTGTTGAGCTTTTTTGTTTTTCCAAAATGTCAAATAATCAGTAGGTCACTACATTCAGGTTTCCACACTGCCAAAATGCTCACCAAGGTACACTCCGCTCTCGTAGCCGTCGCTACTAAGAAGCTGACCGCAGCCAAAGTCAATCAGCTTGAGCTCTAGTGTGTTTTTCTTTATCAGGAAGTTTCCGGCATGAACGTCGTTGTGAAAAACGCCACGTTCGATGCAGTGTTGTACTGCCAGCACAGCCTGTCTAATGATGACCCGTGTCGTAGGTTCATCCAGTTCAGGGTTACGGTTGATAAAGGCCAGCAAGCTCTCGCAAGGTTCGGGGTACTCCATGACGAGAGTGAATTTTCGAGGGTGTTCAAACCACTCGTGCAGCTGTATGACGTAGGGGCTTCTGGGTTTTTGCCTCATCATTAGAAGCAGCGCCACTTCTGTTACGAGAGGTTCGGGATGACCAGGCTAGAGAAAAGTAGCAGAGAGAAGATTAGCTGGGTACAAATATCATTTTTTATGTAGATACAGAGCCTTTTCAGCTTAAAGTTATTTGGTGCTTCTAGGTTTATTTGTCTGTAACATGAACAGCGAATGCTTCCTACAGGTGTATTGACTACACTACAGTAATCAGCACTTAAACAACTAAATACACATTCAACAACTTACTATAGCAAGATAACGATTGTTGTCAATCTTGCTGATCTGCTTGATGGCAACCTGCAAAAAAACAAACAAAAAATGTTTCATTAACAGTAACAGTATTCAGGCAGGCACCTGACCTTGCACTAGGTATCAAACCATCTGTAAATTGTTTTGCAAAAATGTTTGTACAGTTCGGTAATATTTACCTTTTTGCCATCAAATCTCCGTATCCCCTCGTACACCCTGCCAAATCCCCCGCAACCAATCATCTTTCCTACCTTGAAGAGAGAAGCGAAGGACTCTGAAAAACAGAAACAATATTATAAATACAGAATCTTGCAAGATCCTTTGAAAATATTAATAAAAGGTTACACTTTATTTGAAGGTGACATACTCACATTTTACTGACTCAGATAAGAACAGGGTAATATTAACTGACTACATGTACTTACTATAGAGTTAAGGTTAGGATTAGTTACTTGTAAGAATGCATCATTTACTGTTGTTACTATAGTAAGTAGATGATGTACTAACGTTTAACTACGTCACCTTAAAATAAAGTGTTACCAGTAGCACTTTATTTCACAGTCCTGTTCCCCATGTACTTATTAAAGTTATTACAATAACTGGGTAATAACTAGGTACGCACCTTCACCTAAACCTAATCTTAACCCCTGTAGTTACCTTTTATGACATTAATATGGGGATGAGAAATTTTTAGAGGAAAACAAGACGACAATACTGTTTAAAATCATCATGATCTAGAAATAATGACTGTGAATTTACCATTATTGTGCTTGACGGCTGAGTGATCTGGGTCAGGCTCTGGGTCCAGATCCGGTGGAGGGACGAAAGGCTCCACAACAGTCATGGCACTACAGTGACAACCGCAGCCGAAATGACGTTTCAGAGCCTTCCACACGCTCCTGAAGAAACCAGAAAGTCCTTTCTTCTCCCTATATTTTGTAGGTTTTGCTGAAATGTAGAAAAACAATTGAAAAGACAACTATTAGAAACATCTCTGACCTCAAATTAAACAATGAAAAAATTACACACATTACTGTTCGATTTTTATCTGTAATGTTACAAATCCAAGTAATGCAAATATTATATGACGGCCTTGCTTCTGCTTAATGCCTGCATAAATGTCCCAAAGTCTTATTTCACAATATTTAGTATTGAGTATTAAAAAAAAAAAAATTCTTGCAAATGCAAATGTTGAGGGAACATTCTGTTTTATAATTTTGCAAACATTATGGAAACATTTTTTTTTTTTTTTTTTAAAAAGAACATTTTAGCTAAATTATGCTGAGCAACGGTAAATATGACTAGAGATTAACCTGTTAAAAACTTGAAGCAGTCTTATGCATGAAATAGCAAAATCAGTACACTTTACACCCCTCACTCCTATTTCAATCTCACCTGCTGAGCTCTTGTTCGCAGGAGACGCCTCCACGGCACCCTGAGCTGGCAGGCCAATGGAAGCCACTGTTGGCTCCACAGGAACCTGACCTGGCAGCGGAGAACACATCATCTCGAGGCTGTCGGACATGGACGAACTCCAGTGGCCACAACTGTCCTGCTCACTTGGGCCGTCCGATCCGTGGCCACTCCACCTCCACTCAACGATGTACGACCCGCTGCTGCTAAGACTCAACTTTCCGACTCTCCGACTGGGTCTGAAGCGGCCTGACACTGGAATATTTCAAACATCAAAAACAGTTGTTGTTTTTTAAATAATATAAATAATCAATGTCAGTGGTCACTTGTTATAAGTATATTGTTATAATAGAAGTGGACGCACATCCACCATCTGGGCTCTGCTGGCTGCCGCTCTGCCTCTTCCAGTGATGCTGACCTGTTAACACAGAACCAGAAAACTCAGAAGACAGAGGAGCTAAACTGTCAGAACTGGGTGTCCAAACCTCCAGATCAGCCGTCTGAGTGGAAGCAGCTCTCCCGGGTCTGGAGGGACCTGAGGCTGGAATATTTCAGACACACATAGTTAGTAATGTTTTGATATTAATCAATGTTCAATGTCAGCAGTCAGTTACAAATTGCTACTGTATAGTTACTCAAAATTAAAAGGTTTATTTTACGTACAACAAGGAATCAAATACACGTGATCATTGTGAAATTTGGCGGATCAAATAAGTTATCTCGCATAAGTTTCTGCACATTAATTTAGTCCATCATCATCATCAGCAGCAGCAGCAGCATACCATAACATACCATCAACAAATGAAAAGTAGAGCACTCACCTCGTCTTTCACTGGCCATCAACGTCCTCTTAACCTGCAATAGAAACAAGAAGTTAATTTCAAAATACAATACAAAAAAATAACACAGTACAACCCCCCTCAGAAATACTACCAAAATAAATCAAATAAATAAATAGAAATGATAAAAAAAATAAAAAAATAAAACAAAAACAACAAAAATTAAATACAAAATTAAATAAAACAACAAACTCCTAGTTTAACTCCCAGATAATAACAATTAGATTGAAGCCTCCAAAAAATTACGATAAATGTAAAGAAAAGAGGGGAAAAAGGGAAAGGATCCTCCGATCTACTCCTCCTAGAATATGATCACTGATCAGTTTTTTCGCTGAAATTCTCCAAATAGCTTGCGCAGAAAATACTCGGCCAAACTCTCTGAATTCGCCTCGTCTCTCGAGCAGCAACAGATTGCGATGTTTGAATGTAAACAAACAAATTCAAAACCCAACACGCGTCGTTATAGCAACTAAAATTCGAATCATCATGCATTATGCAGACCTGAAGTCGTCGTCAATTAATTTACATTTAGGCTACTTGCAAAACATCCCGATGTACGAGCGAAAATGTCATCAAATCAAATAAAACTATCCGGACATAAATAATCCTCTGGGCTTCTTTGTAAATTGGGTAACACTTCCTCCCGTTCAAAAATGGACGAAGCCTGAAATTTAACTTTATTTTTTCCCAGGATAGCCTAACCATTGAAATATAGTTTTGTTCTATAATATTTTGTGATTATTATTAAAAAGTTTTTGAGCTTTTTATGATACTTGGAATATATATATATATATATATATATATATATATATATATAAAAAAAACAATATATGCAACATTTCGCATCAAAATACAGTGCCAGCCTACTAAAAATTTTCAACTAGAAGAGCGCCACCTAGTGGCTTTAAAAGATAGTTACATGTGTGCAATGTCTTGTACCAGCCTGTAGGCTGCCTTTTAGCTTCCTATATAAAGACATAGAAAGGCTTTTTGATTCCTTTTGTTGTTTTAGACATGATTTCTCGATCTTATTCAGGGTTTGTTTTTTATTTAGATACATTTAAACTTTTTTAGATACGTATCAGATTTTGCATTATGATTACAATCAATTAAACTGCATTTGAGAGAGTTTTTTTTTCATTTATTGATTTTATTTTGCATATTCTACATTTTTTTTGTTGCAGTCTTACCAGTTATTCTCTCTCTCTCTCTCTCTCTCTCTCTCTCTCTCTCTCTCTCTCAGTGTGTGTGTCCGTGTGTGCATTTGTGCAAGATTTTTTTTTTCATTTATTGATTTAATTTTGCATATTCAGTACACAGTACACCACCAAAAGTTTCTCTGAGTTTTCCTATTTTTTCGCATTTCCCATTCATTTCCTATGTCGGTCATTTTTGACCGGGAGGAAGCTAAGTAAAAAGTTACTTGAATCAATGATCAGCACTAATAAAGAAAATCGAGAAAAAATATATTAATATATATATATAAATATATATTTTTTTGTGTGTTTTCTTATTTATTTTAAGACATTTGGGTATGTTTATGATGCTCGACAGATAATAATTTTATAACTTCTATTGCGCTCTTGGCTTCCGATTTCTCATATGAACACAACTGCCCTGAAATGATAGACGGACAGGAAGTCTGAAAAAAAAAAAAAAAAAAAACCATAAAAGTTTTCGGTCATTTTCGGATGAAGAAGCCCAGAGGAATACAAAAGATAGAGTACTTGCATGCTAATAATGACTAGTGACTTTAAAAGCCAGACACACACGCTTCTGAAAAGCTTGTTGTGTGTGTGAGAGAAAGTTGTGTGTGGCGCAATATTTCTATAGGCCAAAAGATTGTGCTTTCCGCGTCCGCATAAGATTGAAGTGGTATTAGTATGGAAGCTTGTTTCCGCCACAAAATACAATAAAATTAAAACAGGCTTCGAGCCCTCTTTAGGTAAGCTACAAGTCAATGCTTTTTCGTTGTTCAATGTGCACAGGCCTGGGTCGAATCCAGTTGAAGCTCTTAATTTTGAGCTCTCAATGTGCTGCAGATTGATGCATTTAACCTTAAAATGTACCAAATTTTCTTGCGGGGGAGCATGCCCCCGAACCCCCCTAGAGGGACAGGGATCTACGTAACATGCCCAAATTTAAATGACACATCCATCCCCCACACTTTTCAAAAGCTTGCTATGCCTCTGAGTCACACCACCATATGGAAAGAAGAGTAAATGGATGGAGAAGCACAGTTTACTGTAAAGCTACGTCTTAGCTTACCTTGGTGAAAGCCAAATATACAGTAAATCAGCATGAAGTTTTAACATCTCGTTAGCCTCAAGTCATTTTTTTTGCCAAATTGTGATATCTGCCTATCTTTACTGTCCTTCCACTGCATCATCCTGCCTTTCTGCCAATGTCCTTAGCCAATCACAACACTTATTAGGATCCAAAAACACTATCGGCCTTAGTCATCTTTTTGACGTAAGCAGTTTTGATACAAACAAAATGGCAAAAAACGTGGAAAGACACTTAATGTCCAGAAGTGATGTATTAGCTCTTCTGTTTGATTCGTTTTCATCTGAGTTCATATTTCTTAAATATTCCAGACACTAAATGTAATTTCAGTCAATCAAAGGGATAATAAACTGTGTATTTAAACTTGAAATCACATTTTTTGCTACAAGATAAGTAGGCTAGCAAACACTAACTAAACATTACCTAATTTCTGATTAGGAACATCACCATAAAAATACATTTAGGTAAATTTGGGCAAGTTAAGTAATTTTTCAAGCATTTACTTTTTATTTTAGGGGCAAAAAGATTTGTTTTAGAAATTAGACATTTAAAAATTAGACATTTTGACTAGACATAAGAAGTATTTGGTAAGATTTAGATTTTTTTGGGTAACACTTTACAATAAGGTTAATTATAGTTAACTACATTAATTAACATTAACTAATATAATGAACTGCACTCATACAGCATTTGTTTTTCTTTCTTCATGTTAATTTCCGTATTTAATGCTTTATTAAAATTGTGTCAATATACTTTAATGCTCTGTGAAGGCATGAACAAACAATGAACAGCTTTATTTCTATTAAATAACATTTACAAAGATGAATAAATACTGTAACAAATGTATTACTTATTGCAAGTTCATGTTAGTTAATAAATGTTTTATAAATTAACCTTTTTGTAAAGAGTTACCTTTATCAGTGAACACATGAATTGTGTTAAAATATTCAACAGCACTTTATGTTCTGCTTTATTGTTAGGAAATGTAGTGGAGTTAGAGGATTTAGATGAGAGTAGACCTGAGAAAGAAGGTAAAGACGTAGACATAAGGCAACAGATAGAAGAGGAAATAGCCAGTAAAGCCTCCAGAGCTGAATCAGATCCTGATATATCGTCAAATAGTGAAATCGATGACACTGTCTTGGATGAGGACTATAGACCTGAGAAAGATGACAGCCCAGATAATGGTAGTGATACAGACACAGCTGCCTCAGCGAATCAACATCCACAAAGAACCTTCCACTGGGTCCCAGTCTTTCCTGCCCAATTAATCTCAGGAAATTCAATGACGTGCAGGCAATGACACCAGTACTACCAAGAGTGGCCCACCAGTACTGTGACAACCTCCCTCATCAATAGACAGTGTAAAAATGAGTATGCAGAGCACCCGAGTAGAACTTGGTGGGAAAGGAAAAGTGGTTGGTTAGACATTAAGAAACAACTTGATTAGGGTTAAGTTACACATCTTGGTTTAGGAGGGAAAAACAACTTTTGTTATATTATGTTTGCATTTATATGTAAGAGAAAAAATGCCTAAGTCATGGCATGTTCTGCCTAAGTCACTCTTATTTGGCAGGCACTTGGTGGTGGATCTTTTTCTTTTTGCATACTCGTTCACACATCTGGTTGAATGTACTGTTATAATATCAATAAACAAATCATAATGTGATTTCTAAATATTGTGTTTTTTTCGTGTTTTCCAAAAACATTGAAATATGACTTAGGCAATTATGCTATGAGGCTAACGATCTACTCTCGTGTAATGGAAATCATGGATAACACCAAAACACGACCTGCTATGAGCACAACAGAGACTCCAACACAAACAACATAAATATAAAAAAGTCCTGCTTGTCCATATACGCACACCTAACGGATTATTAGGAACACCATAATACTGTGTTTAACTAGCATGAACTAACAATGAGCAATAGATTTGTTACAGTATTTAAAATCTTTGTTCATTTTAGTTAATAGAAAAACACCTGTGTTTACATTATTTTACAGTGTATTGAGAACAAAGCATGTTAACTATGAACCTTATTGCAAAGTGTTAACAATAAAATAAAATGCACTTCTCCACGAGATAATACCAGGGATTCTCAGAGATAATTTTTAATTGCTATGAAGTTGTTATCATTTTAGCCTACATCATGGATCAGGAATCTTTTGATGATAAGGAAAGTGTTGTGGAGGTGTAAAAACTATGGGAGACGTTAAACACTTATTGTTAACTAGTTAACAATATTTAATTAAATTACAATAATCGTAACATCAGGTGGCTGGCTACTTGATACCTCCCAGCAAACACAAAAACGTTGTATAAACGTTTTTCCACGTCGTCAAAAAGTTGTCACAACGTTTTTATCCGACGTATTTAATACAATCAATCAGTTCCACAAAACCTGTCGGTAGAAAAAGATTAAACCCAATCTATGAATTCAGGTGGATGAAACGTGAAGTGATGTGTTACTGCCACCTGGTGCTTCTTGCATTTAAATATT
Organism: Pimephales promelas; assembly: GCF_016745375.1. The sequence goes on along the minus strand of NW_024122003.1, from coordinate 1,179,112 downwards.
TATATTCATACATAGCCTACTGTAGATAGAGACCTCATCATTAGTGGCTGTTTCTGTGGGCTATGCACAAGCAATCTGCCATATTGGTACGGTCAAAGCCGGCCCGTCAACGCTCGAGCAAGCTTGACTGTGCATCTGCAACATCTGTGCATCTGAAATGCATAAACCGCTCCGAGTATAACATTCTCTTACATATTACAGTATGCCGTGAACGCAAAATAAGCTCGTTGTTTTGGTTCATGAGGAACTGTAAAAGGCGCATGCTGTTTGGTGCTCGGACAGTGACTGACGTCTAACTCTAACTCATAGCATGAAATGCCCTGACGCAATGTCTGTTCACATCTTATGCATTCATGTGTTGATGTGTCGCTTAAGGAACAAGTGAAGCTAAATCATTTAATTTCATTCTACGTTGTCATCTACTGCTGATAAGGTAGAATTATATTATGAAAATCACATGCCATGGTAAAAAGACTATTCCATGCACTCACTGATTTTACACGAGAAGGGACACAATCAATACATGTGAGTGATGAGACCACTGTTCAAGTTTCCAACTAGTTGTTCCATATTTTAAAATATCGACCCTTTAAGGAACATTATCTGGTCCATACACAACACACCATGCTAACATTACTCTTTACATTTTGTGAGCTCTAGCCTTTAACACCTTCTTTCATTTTTATTGACATTGTTTAATATCTTAAGCAATAGAAAAATAAGCTTGTTGCCTGAAACAAGTGCAGGCAGACTGCTACATTTAGCATTGCAAAGTGCAATCTGCAGCATGGGAGAACCGGTAATTTTGGCTTTAGGCTACATATATTGCTAAATGTGTATGATTACGTCACTGAAAGTAAAAGCCTGTGGCCATGGGCCGTTTCTTACTCTTCCATTTCTGCTTTTCTCTGATGTCAGACCATCAGAAGCAGAACTGTGATTATGAAGAAAATTGATGTAATGGGCAACTTGCAAAAATAAATCACCCTCTGCATGTGTCAATCAATTGTTTGATGTCTCTGTGAATCATTTTTGTATTAAATTGCAGAGTTAAAAATATGTTATAGTGTCACTGTCTAACAGCAGTGTGACATACTGCATATTGTTTGATTTCAAACTAATTATTGTGGGGAAAAAATGTAATAAACAGAAATGTAAGTTACATTTAAGGTAATTGTTCCATTGTCCCTCCAATATTATTATATAAAAAATGTAAAATGACTGTAGCCTACATAAATGGCGCTGTACATAATATTAATTTAATATATAAATATTTTGTAAATAATGGTAGTATTTAATGTTGGTAATATTATTTATTTATTTGTTTGTTTTTTAAAGAGCAAGCTTTATTTGCAACAGTTTTATACAATGTGCAACAGAGGGTTCCTGGAACTAGATGGCAGTGTAACACAATACGAACCATAATTGTATCACAGAGTATTTTACCCCTGTGCGACCATTGTAATGGACATCACATAGCTTTTTATTTTATATTTTTATAATATGTGTACTGCCTGGTTACTGATTAGCCCCTGATTAACCAATCACAATGAAAGTATGACCAATAACTTAATCTGATTGAGCGTTTTAAGGCATCACAAAAGACATTATGGCTAACCAACAAGACAGGAGGAGGAGGAGCTCCTTTTTTACGTTTTATATGCAGATTTTGTTCATAGCATCATCAACTTACACCTAGTATTATCCTAATTGTATCAAGTGATAATATTTGAACATCTTTTAGAGCTGTAGAACACAGGGTTTATTAAAAGTGTGATGTCCATTGCAATAATTAGACATTAGGTTTTAATTAAATTAATTATTAACATTTTATTCTGATTGTATGCATTCAATGATCATCAACTGTCATTAGGTTTTTCATTAGTTTTAGTTAAACAGAAACAGAGAATTAGTCTTCTTCACCTCCGCATCCTCTTCCTCCTCCTCTTCCTCATACTTCTTCACCTCCACATCCTCTTCCTCCTCCTTTTCCTCCTAATAAATAAAAGTCCATGGTCTATTTTTTTAACCTTCAATACTAAAGTAGCCTACTATACATTTTGTAGCATACTTTCTTGAGTAAAAATAAGAAAGTACTAGATTTGCACTGTAATTAAGTATTAAATGAAATTAAAAATTAAACAGTGCAGATGGCATGTTGTGAAATGGAAAGTGATAAAGTACAGATAAAAATAATTAAAAAATACTTCACCACTCTCCACCTCAGAATGTTTCGAATCGAAAAGAGGAATTTAAGATTTTGCAGTTCTCTACACTCGTAACCAAGTCAATACCCCCTAAAGGTTAAGAAAGTCTCTATAGATTTATGGGATGAACATACCATTTAAATCGCTTTCAGCTCACATCTGTCAAGACATATTGTGAAAGAGCATTATGAAAAAGTTTCTTGCAGAAACGACTCCCACCATAAAATAAATAAATAAATAAATAAATAAATAAAAATCGCGGATTGAGGCGGATTGTTGCCCCGCCCACTAGATTTATGAACCCCGGCCACTGTAACGTTTTTTACATTGTTTCGTTTGAGTATCATTCGCCCTCGTCACACTGGGCCCCTCGTGATGATTGAGGAAAGACACTCACAAACACGCTGAAACATGTGGACGGAGGTGAGAAACAGCAACAACAGCTCTCTTCACGAAGAACCACAGGACCACAATCTCAAACAGGTAAATCTAACTCATGAGAAACAATGCAATGCATTTGTTCTGCAGAGTGTGTTATAAGCTCCACCTGTTGAAAGGCTTTTTAAAGACAGTATCTTTTTAAGATGAGAAAAGTAGTACTTTTTCATTGCAAATATACAAAATAGGTCATTGTATCAGAATATCATTTTTTGTTAGTATATTCACTGACATAAGTTACATTTTGCAAGACGAATGACTGCATTTACAGCACAGATCAACTGTTGTTTTGAGGAGCAAAACTACTTCTTGGAAAACATATCTCTCTCTCACCCTCCCTCTCTCTCACATTTCCTGTCTTCCAGCATGTTTTGGAAACTTTCAGTCATGGCATAGTTTCTTATCTTTGTTAAACAGTGCAGGGACATGCCCCCTCGCTCTCTGTCCTTAAGCCACCATGAAATCAAACTGGACTATTCTTTATATATATATATATATATATATATATATATATATATATATATATATATATATATATATATAGAATGTTGCCGTATTTATTATTTTAAAAAAAAATCTTTCCAAATTCACTTACCCATTTAATCTTTACTCAAAATAATTTCCCCTCCCTACAATTGCAATAGGGAAGAAATGACCATCATAACTTTGTTTCATGCTCACTTTGAACACACATCAGTGAAAATGGCCTATACATTTTTTATTATTTATTATTCTTTATTTTATTTTTTATTATGTTTTATTCTACATGATATGGGGCAGGTCCCCCCTCACGGGAGCTGCCCTATTGGAATCACATGACTAGCCAAATACTACCCGCTTTATCTCCATAACCAGATGTGTTCTTATACAGAATAAATCTGTCATGGCAGAGAAATATATGCTACTTGTGTGAAGGTAATTTCAAAAACGATATATGTAGCTGTCTTACACTTACAACAGGACTTAATATCAATGTAATGCAATGTCACCTTATGCTTATTTATTTAACCCCTCCCTCACCCCCTCTATTATAGTATTTAACTCACACTTTTCCCAATTCACTCAATTCTTGAAAGGTAAAATCATCCCCACCCATTCCTTTCTCACTGAATAACCTGTTGTTTTATCTCCCCAGATAGTTTCCCAAGTGTCTTTATGGCTCCCCTTCAACTCTAATAGAAATGGTAATGCATTAAACAGCCTTAATTACATCATGCTAATGATAGTGTGTAGATGCTTAAACATAATCTTCATTGTCTCCACAGGCTCAGTAACTGCCAGTCCACCCCCTCTTGCTGAGACCCCCGTGAACAGACCGAGTGGAATCGTACCGGGTAGAGTTTCACTCTCTGATTCCCCGAGGTCACAATAGAGTCCAAAACTGACCGCCTTTTCAGCTACACTACCATTCAGTCAGTTATTTATTAATACTTTTATTCAGCAAGGATAGATAAAAGTGATCATATATAATGTTACAAAAATTATTTTTAAATTAATGCTGTTTATATATATATATATATATATATATATATATATATATTAGATTAATTTGACAAAAGAAATACAGTTATACATGTTGTCATGTCTTTCTTAAATAAAATAAAACTTTAGGGAACATGATTTATCTGAAAGCTTCCCTTTCTAAATGCTCTTGTTCCTATGGATCACATTTTTTGTTTTTCTCTTCATGTCTCTTCAGAGATTGAACTTTTGCCTGAAATACAACAAGAGGTTACTGTATTTTTGTAGAAATATTAAAGTCAATGAATTCTCAAAAAAACAACAAAAAAAAAACACCATACTGTATGTATAAACAACATTTCTAGTGGCGTGTGTGTGTGGAATCGTTATTAAACACTTGGAGTTTCTGGATAAGGGCAGAATTTCAGAGGCTGAGCTGATCATTTGAAATGAGGACATAACCTAATTTGTTTGCAAAATGTTTCTGAAAATGTCATTTATTGACTACACGTGCAGTAGGTTGTCCCCAGAAGTATTTTGACTCCTATATCAGACTTAAACATTTCAATATTTTATTCCATTACATAAAATATTAAATCATGTAACTCACTTGGAAAGAAATGTTGCCAGAGCCTGTCTCACAACTAATATAATTTTGTTTTGGGTACAATACAAATTTTTCACATTTATGGAATATGAAGTGTTAAATCATTACTCAGGGCTGATTTTCCTTTTACCCTCTCACAGATTTAACAGGTTTCCATGTCATCACTGGAATTTTCCTCCTCAATGGTTCCTCAGAGTATATATCTTTTTAAACACAGGGTTTATGCCTTTCTATGTCTTGATTCTAATTAAAACTGACTGTTCTAACTGTTTGTGAGACCCTTGACCTTTTACAGGCCTAAGATATGTATCCAAGTTGCATTTTTCACGATAAAGACCAGTGACGTTGGATTGCGGACAATGAAACTGCGGCCTCTCATTCGGTCACACTCTATATCAGTGTTCATGATCCAGATTATGTGCCTCTTCAGACAAATGTTTTCAAGACTACAGACAGCTCTTTAACAGGTGTCTGGTGTGTTTACAGGTGCGATCGCTGCAGCAGTGTTCATAGGCCTTCTGTTAGCCTTCTATGCTGTTCTTTGGAAATGCATGATTACGCGACCGAAAAGGTATGAGCCAGACAAACCTTTCACAAGGTGCAAGTGCATTGCTACTTTTTTGTTTTGTTGCAGTTTGCTTAGCATTTGACTTTTTTGTTTTGTTTTGCAAACGAAAAGGTATGAACCAAACAAACCTTTCATGTTTTTTTTTTTTAGCTTTTTACTTTATTTTTGTTTAGATTTTGTTTTGATTTTGTTGTAATTTGTTTAGCATTTTACTTGTTTTGTTCTGCTTATTGTGGGGTCCAAAAGTACACCAACCGAAAAGTAATAAACCAAACAAACCTTTCACAAGGTGCAAGTGCAATGCTACTTTTTTGTTTTGTTGCAGTTTACTTAGCATTTGACTTTTTTGTTTTGTTTTGCAAACGAAAAGGTATGAACCAAACAAACCTTTCATGTTTTGTTTAGCTTTTTACTTTATTTTTGTTTTGATTTTGTTGTAATTTGTTTAGCATTTTACTTATGTTTTGTTCTGCTTATTCTGGGGTCCAAAAGTACCCCAACCGAAACGTAATAAACCAAACAAACCTTTCACAAGGTGCGAGTGCAATGTTACTTTTTTGTTTAGTTGCAGTTTGCTTAGCATTTGACTTTTTTTGTTTTGTTTTGCAAATGAAAAGATATGAACCAAACATCATGTTTTGTTTTGCTTTTTACTTGATTTTTGTTTAGATTTTGTTGTAATTTGTTTAGCATTTTACTTATTTGTTTTGTTCTGCTTATTGTGGGATCCAAAAGTACACCAACCGAAAAGTAATAAACCAAACAAACCTTCACAAGGTGCAAGTACAATGCTACTTTTTGTTTTGCATATTGCTTGCCTCTTTTTTGCACCTGAAAAGGTATGGACCAAACAAACCCTTCACAAGGTACAAGTGCAATGCAGTGTTTTGTTGCATTTTGTTTAGAATTTTGCAGTTTTTGTTTTGATTTGCATTGTTGCATTTTGTTTAGGATTTAACTTTTTGTTTGTTTGTTTGTTTGTTTTGTTTTCATATTGTGCGGTCCAAAAGTACCTCAACCGAAAAGGTATAAACCAAACAAATCCTTCACAAGGTGCAAATGCAATGCTGTTTTATTGCATTTTGTTTAGAATTATGTTTTGAACTTTGTTTTTTGTTTGTTTTGTTTAGCATTTTACTTTTTTTTTTTGCATTTTGTTTAGCATTTTATTTTGTTTTATTTAGCAAATTGGGGGAGTACCCCAACTGAAAAGGTTTGAACCATACAAACTTTTCACTATGGTGAAATTGTAATGCTGTGCATTTTGTTCTGCAATTTTTGTTTTGTTTTTGTTGTTGCAGTTTGCGGGATTCAAAAGTAAAACAAATCAACATTATAACATTACATGAATGTAGCATTCATTCAAAAAACTGTTGATCTCATTAAGAAAAGGAGGACAAATCAAATTGTATGACATTTTGAAATAGTTAAACTTTTTCTAGTTGTTATACTTATATCATTAAAAAAAAGTAATTAGTATTTAAAAAATTAGTATTTACTTTAGAAAAGTAAACCAGCAGTAATTTCGGATCAACTGTAAAAATAATGAAACCATGGTATTTTAATAACAATTTTTCGTTTTGTTTCAGTGTCTCTGTTAGAAGAAAAAAAAGAACAAGTCTGAAAGCTCGTGAACAGCCGTCTCTTATGTGCTGACCCCTGGACAGGACGTCCGCCAGTCTACCAGAGATTCTGAGTTACTGATCTTAGGTCAGATCAGATCTTCTCCTGCTCTTTATTAGCATCCTCATGAACTGTTTAGGTCTTAACACACACTATTTGAGGAAACATTTTGAAGTGCTTCTGTTTTGCAGTTCTACATGGTCCTCAACTAATCTATATATATATCTGCGGTCTTTCATAAGTCACCCATCAGGTTCTCAATCGGTCTGCTTGGCTGATCACCAGACGTTATCCAATTGGACAGGGGGAGTTACATTGTTACATTTTGGAAAATTGTCTTGATAATGTGGAACTTAGTCATTAAACTGAATAATTTTGTGTATATTATATGTATATATAGAAAATAATAAGCCCATATGTGCTCTTGAGCTACATATGAATAGTGTACTTGACTATTGTATATTTCCAGAGTGTCTCATGTTGGTTTAGCGATACTAAGGCACAAGACAAATGTCCACCAGATGGCAGAGGACCCTTGTGTTATTTCACTTGATGAAACAAGGAAATCGTCGTACATATATGGTGTAGGTTTATCTTTATAGATATGTTTATTTTATTGCTGATAGCGCTATGCTAATTAATGCATCGAAGATATAATAATTGTTAAGAGACCAGGCCCTTGTTTTCCTCCAAACTTCCCCTTTGACCACAGTGAACTCTGCACCAGTGAATGAGTACGCGTGCTGAGTTTGAGAGATTTCCCTTATTGCAGCAGTATTGGCAAGCACAGCACATTTCTGGGTTAAAAGTCTTAGAGTTGCAGATTGCAAAAATTTTATCGCAGGTCCTTTGTTTGCACAATTGCCGTAGTGTTACTTATTTTATTTTTTGTTTTAGTTCCAATGGTTTTCATTGTGAAGGTTGGATTTCCTTTTATTTTTGATGAATGTGTCACAGTATAAGACTCTGTCGTGTAGTACGCTCTACAAAAAAAAATATTTGTATGGACTAACCACTCGGCGTCAGGCCTTACAATGTTCTTAATCACTGTAAACCACTGCTTCATGGGGATTATTGCTTTATTTAATAACAGGCTTAACCATTTTAATACTTGCTAGATAGCATTCATGTGAGAAAAGGCAATATTACAGTATAGTTTATTATCTAATTCATATCATTTCCTAACCGACATACAACTATTTTCATTTAATGTGTCATTCGACAGTGTTCGAGAGTATTACAATCATGTTTTTAAATATTTACTCTGTAATAAATATCCTTTTGAATTGAAAAAATTGTTTCCTTAATTGCCTCTGAAATAAAATATTGTCATTAAAGTGCTTATAGTTAGTTTAACAGTAAGGGTTAACTTTGAATGCAAAGTTAATCTATTGAACATTCAATGAATTTTTGCAGAATGTAGAAATACACACAGTGCATTTAATATTACTACAGTAATGCTTATAATACAAGAGCTGACACTCTTTAAACTGGAGTGTTATTTGAGCTACATTTTCCTCCTTTCAGAGTTTAGTTTCTATCATGAAAAAGACAATTACCATCATGCAAAAATGACAATATAAAACATAAACAACAATGATTAAATATAACATTCAACAAATATTACATGATAAAAAAAGTAAAATAATTCTAATCTATTGTAGTCATTACCTTATTTATAAAACAGTGGAATTGAGCTCTTCATTTGTATCCATATCACTTTGTCTCAGGCTTGACCTGGGCAAGTCGATCTCACTCATGAACATCTTCAGAAGGAGATGGACAGGTTGACAGTAGTCACGCAATGCTATCGAGAATCCCACATAAGAAGGTATAGAGCTGAAATACTGTAGCATGAGGTGATTCTGCTTGGAAAGTTTATGCAGTAGTGTATGTAATGGCAATGCCAAATCAGTGTAAAAGGTAAATGAACTGGAAGAAAGAGGAAGAGCAGTTTGTAAGAGGTCTTAGGCTACAATACGGCAATATCCCATTGGTTGGGTTTTTGGCTGGTGTTTGGGATAACGTCGGCCGTTACTGGACACGAAGGCCCTACTGGGATTTCACCGTTTGTCTTCTCATGGTTTTCGAAGCTAACATTGTCATATGTGGCTTTGCTTTTGAGCTCCATCTCCTTTTCTTTTTTCTCTTGAATCTGCAGCAGAAGTGCATTGTTCACACCAGGACCTGAGCAACAAAGACAGTAAATTTTAATAAAACCATTCCATTTTGTTTAATCCAAACCTGTTCTAACACACACACACACATCACACACTATACATTTACATTTATAAAAATACATTATAATAATACACAATACATTTATAAAACATATATACACGTGTATATATAAGTTATATGATAATCAGTGTATTTGAAAAATGTATTTATATACAATTATGTTCTCATTTGCCAATTTCTAACACATAATATATACAAAGAAGCACACACAAAGTTGTTTGGTCTGGTTTGTTCAGGTGTTTGGAATTGCATATAGTTTAGACTGTATCTTTTTTATTTTTTTAACATTATCCCTTTTATATTTCTTTATCAATTACACTATGTATTTTCTCTTTACTTAGATACTTTTTTGCACAATTTAGATTTCATAAAACTATTTGTATGTACTTAGCTCAGCTCCAAGTACAACACAAATGTACAAATATTAAAAAAATATATATACTTTCTTGAATACAGTTTGAATAACAACTTGAATAACAGGCCATTTCAAACCCATTACAAATTTAACCCTTTTGAGTAAACTGTATGTAACCAGTCCTAATTGATCCACTCTGAGCGGGATTTGAACCAGCGTCTCCAGCATGAGAGGCAGGCACACTTACAAGGACGCTAAAGCCCGCTCTAGCTCACCTCTTGAGACCAGGTGGGTGAGGTTTACATCCGGGTCACGGCACCGGATGGAACCCGTCCTACTTATAGACTGTAAAGAAAATATGGACATAGTGTCCGTGACGTCACCCGTAGGTTTCTGAAGAGCTTTTTCGAAACCTAAAGTGGGCGGAGACCGCCGTCGCCAACATGGCAGCGCGCTTCACCAAAGTCCTTTTAGGCAAGTCATGCCACACAGCCGCCATCTTGGCAACACCTCGGGGCAGCTATTTCGGACTAACAAGACCAGGTTCCTATCTAAATGAATGGGCAGAGACTCTGCACTTTCACTGGTCACCGGGACTTAAAAACTGCATGTATAGAAACAGTAATAAAATATGATGAAAATATCTGAAAAAGTTTGATGACTTTGCCCCAAAATAAGGTCTAAAACGCCTTTTTCCCCACAGGTTATACTTTTACTGCGCATGCGCAAGGGTTCTCTCGCTCTCTGTCGTGCGCGTGCTACACGGGTCTTGCTCGCTCGCTCTAGATTCCAGGAGATTTGAACTAATTCGTGGTCATCAGGGAGCCGCTATAAATCTGCGGGAGACACCTGGAACTTCCGGGAGACTTGCGATGTCTGATATTTACACAACTAACACATATAAAATCTGCCGCCTTTTCAAACAGTAACATATTTTCCGCTGTCGCAAACCACTGTGCACATGCGTCGGTGGAACCAGAAGATAGGCTTAAATGTTTACCGGCTTGACTGTTAAAAGCAGACGATTGGCTTTCCAGCGGTAGGGGTGGGGCATGTGCATACAACCGCCATTGTTGGTGTTACGGGTTTTCCCTAGTTGTATTAAGGATTGAGGAAGTGGCATGTCTCTATATAAATAGTCTCTGGCTTCACTCCCGGATAACAGAAAATGGACAAAAAGGCGGGATTAGCTGGTTATGTGATGGCTAACAGTCAGCAGACAAACGGCTAGTAGTGATTAGAAGGGCAAAATTAGCTATATAGGCCAAAAACACTTTTTTTTTACCAGACTGTAAACATTTATTTCTGCTGTAAAGTTGGGCATTTTAACATGGGGGTATATGGGATTGACTCTCTTTTGCAGCCTGTCTCTAGCGGCCAGTCGACGAATTCCAGTTTAAGTCACTTCCATGTTGGATTCTAGAGAGAGATCGGAAGGTTGCCGCTTGACCCTGCTCGAGATTGATTCAAACTACCATCTCCGGCATGGGAGGCAGCCACATTAACAATGATGGTTGAGACCCTGGTCTCCAGCATCATTAGCTACCTGACCTCTTGAGGCCAGGTGAATCTGAACATAGCCTTTGTTTAGAATTAGAACCAGTCTCTTTGAACTTGATTAAGCACCAATGACATGAAGACTGAATATAGTTATGTGCTTGCAGTCATGTTTGCAACATACCGAGGAAACTGAGCAACACAGGCAGAAATATGAGGCCGTGGGCCATGCCGAGTAGAGTGATGACCAAATTGAGTCTGAAGAAGAAGATCTGGATGAGTTGGGCTTTAGCAAATGCCAAAACAATGATTCCAGGTAGGTTGGTCATTGCAACTCCAGCAAACACCTGGAAAAGAGAACATAGACATACAGTATGTAATGGCACCACAACTAGACTGGAATAGCATAGCTGAGCATGTCTTAAAAATCCATCAAGTCTACTGTAGCATCTTTGTTGTTCTGGTACTCACAGCACTGCCCATGTTAGCTGTGGCTTCTTTTGCTCTTTCCACCTTTGTGTGGCCAATGCTGAGAGCAAATGAGCGTGTTATATGGGATACAAACTCCACCGATATACCAACAGCCTGCAAAACAAACCATCCGTTAATAATGTCGGGGATCGCTAATGACACTCATTGGGTTTATGAAATGCAAACTTGCTAATGCGTTTCTCCGACACACTCACAGTCACAAGGTTAATAAGCGACACAGCGTTGAAATCGATACCCCACAACGTCATGACGCCAACCGTATCCACGGTGATCATCACTATGGTGAGCAGGTTGAGAAAGCCTGATCTCAAGTCCATGCCGAGCAGGATACAACACACAAAGAATGTGGGGAGAAGACACATGGCAATGTTGAACAGGCCCTCGTTCACGATGGTCAGGTACTGTTCGTAATACACGTACGTCACACTGCGAAAAGAAAGAGCATAGAGATTCTTCTGCATTTAATGAAAACTTTAACATGTCTTTTACTTGTATAAAGAACTATGAAGAATTTATTTTAACAAATTAATAAGAAGTTTATTCTCTTGGACACCCTTGTGAAAAAGAAGCACACTTTAGCATACTTTTAAAAAGAGCTGTTATTATGGTTTAAATTAATGCGAATGAGTTTTTGGACACTTAATTAACTGCATGTCATTTTCTCATTGGCAACATTTAATTTGTACTGAAACATGTATGTCATGTATTTATAGATACACATTTATAATTATGAAGTTGCAATTTAGTACATTAAAAATATATTACATTGATGTGATATTGAATAACAAACTACAGTTAAAATGAAAATCAATTATTTTGCGTGTGCTTTAACATATGTTTGTAAACATATCAAAAATAAATGTACTTCTGTAAAGCTTTTAATTTGGAATTATTACAAAGTGTACTTTCTAAAAGTGTTTTTAATTGTGTCAAGAAACAGGCAATGAAAGTGTAATATCGTTAAAGTACACCTGAGGGGACTTTTATTTCATTAACAATATATTAAAAGTACATATAAAAATATATACTTCGGAGATCTGACGTACTCTGCAAGTGCACATTCAACATAATTAAGTGCACCAAGTGAGCCACCATGACTTTGTTTTTTAAACAGGAAGAAAACGGCTCAGAAAAAAAATCACTTTACCCTTAATAATAAACAATAAACCTGCACATATCTGTTAACATGTCTAAAAAAAATCTCTAAAAAGGTTTTATTCTGCATTCGCCAGAAATGTATGAAGTATCTCAAGGATTCGTGCAATTTTGCAATTTATAAAGTAGCTCAAGGACGCGTTATCATTCAATAAAATTACATTTCCCGATTATCGCATCTTATCTTATGCCGTTGAAGAAACGGCAAAGGTGAGGATGGTGAGATAAAGGAGGATTAGAAGTCGACACCTACGTGTAAGGGAAGACCTCAAAGTCAGGAGAGGTGCCGTTGACTTTCCTCATGGTCAGCGTTATGTTACGTGCCAGTTCTCTAGCCTTCTCCAGGGCACCCGTGAACTCCTGCGAGTTGACCAGAGGAGTGTGGTATGCCATAAACCGAGAAGCTGTAAATGGAGAGATGTCATGATGAATTATATGGACTGAAACACTTCAATGTGTCTTAAATGAGTTGTATGTTGGCCCTTAAACCTGGAAGAGAATTAGCATTTTACCAACTAGCGGTTTTAAGTTTATGAGTAAAATAGAGTCTGTGGCTTGGTCACATAATTTTATTCTATAACATAAATTACAGTCATACCTCAAACATTATGAACAATTAAAGGACAACTCCGGCGCAAAATGAACATTTGGTCTAATTACACATTGTTACCTATTCAACCGTTATCTGAGATTTGTTTTCATGATTGCTGAATGTAAATAGTTTTATCTCTAAAAACAGTTTAGCCTATAATGCTAGTATAACGCTAGTATATGGGGCATAGAGTAATGACAAATAAAAATCGCTTGTTATTACCACTAACAAGGCTCAAAATAGCCCCACACTAAGACGATAGCATAATAAGGGTCCCTACATTCAAACCGAAGCATTGAGAACTTTAGCCGTTTCTCAATATGCGTACTTGTCTGTACTTGTGTTCTTGTGGACTTGTGAAACGTCATCAGTCGCTGCCCAAGTACTGTTCCAATTCAAAGTTCACATCTAGCCAAGACCACTTCAAATCCCCGGATGCGTTCTTATTCAAAACCAATTTTGAGTAAGCCAACAAATTGACGTTCTGATTTAACAGCTCCATAGAACCTTGTCAATATTTTTGACACTAACATTGTCCACAACAACATTTTGAAGCCCCCGTGACTTTTCCAGTTGTACCGGATAAAATTAAGTAACACAGTCTCATCCCAAGAAAGACGTCATAAAACTGACGTCTTGGGACGTCTTTTGACGATACGTCAACATCCGCCGTTTTAGGGTACCCTTTAACGTCAGTTACATGACGACTGGGACATCATACAACAGACGCTTTACCTTTAACGTCAGTTTGGTGACGAGGTAGGTTTAGGTCTGTGGTAGGGTTAGGATCCAATAACGTCATCTAACCGATGTGTAAGGGTACCCTAAAACGTATGGTCAAAAGACGTCGCAGATGAGACTGCGCTGAATTAAGGGCATAATATTTTTATTCACAATTTCTACTCAACAAAATATCTTTATTATCTTTTTTTTTGTAATATCTTTAAAATATTTTAAAAATGCACATTTCCTTTTGATATTTCATTAATTACCATAACCATTTCCAAGTCTAGAAATCACACTATTAAAATTACTTCATAAAATATGTCCATGTTTTCAAAAACCGTTGAGGCGGTAAATTAAAATAAGAAAGAACCTGTTTTATTATTGGTTTTTTTTTGTCTTATTTTAAATCATTAAAAGGGTCATGAAACCCCCCTCTTTCAGCTCAAGTCTAGCTCACAATCTTTTTGAAAAAAGCAACTTAAATGGGCGTGGATGGCTTTGAGAAGAAGGGAGAGAGTGGGTGTGGTATGGCCATCACTGTCATCGCCAACGTCCCATGCATATCAATTGTCACTAAAAAGCAGTGGTAAACCGTAAGGAAATGATAGATTTTTTTTTACTAGCCCCTGCTAAATTACTAGCCCCGGCCATAGACAGTATAAGAAATGGACAGATCTCATTGGAACTCCATTGAGACAAGTAAAGCTTAGTTTTAGCGATTTTTTTAGCACTTCCGTTCCTGACGCGCAGACTCAAACCGACTCAAAAAGAGCTTGACGACGTAGATGTGACGTGAGCAACCCTTCTGTCTTCTAGTGGCTGTGGCATGGGAAATCTGAATCATTCCAATCCGAAACTCAGTCATTTTGCCTCCACGTTTCCCCGATTGCCAGCAAGCTTCTCCTCCTGTCTATACGGTAATCGCTCTACTGTGCGACAGAGAGTCGCGTGGTTATGATGCAATCGTTAGCCTACTTTTACAAAAACTGCTTCTATGGGGCCATAACATGAGCTACAAGGTAATCGAGCATTTTATACATTGTCGTGTTTCTTTAAAAATAAATAAAGGACAAATGGGATCTTCACACGCCTTAGATGTAAAGTTATTCGCTGTCAAAGTGACGCCAAAATGAATGGGAGTCGATGGAAATGCTAACGCAAGTGAAGTTCTGCTACAAGATGGCAGCTCCCGCGAGACTTCAGCTTCCGGTCGATGGATTACCCCCTTGGCCCCAGCCCGGCAGGTGTTGTAATACCAGTTTTGGCCATGGGAGGCGGTACGCGGGCGGGCAACATAACCACCAGCCAAACTGCAATACACGAGTAACTCGCACGGCTTGTGTGTGTACTTGAACCTGATGTCAATCGTGTGGAAAGTACAGCCACATTTCCGTTCAGGGAAGAGTTAGAAAAATGATTGGTCGACATTATGCATGAGGAATACATTTTGGTAAGTTGTAGCATACTGTATCTTTCAACAGTGTTTGTGTTCTTTTACCATTAGCTAGTAGAGATGATCGGTTCACGTGCGCTAGGGCAGTTGCAGTTACTCAAGTAATGTAGTGTAACACGACCTAGGACGGTGACACAAAATAGAACGTTGTAAAATAACTCGGCGCAGTAATATCATCACTCGTAAAACGTCCTCTCCCCCCTCTCCCCGGAGTGATGATATTACTGCATAGACTGTAAAAAAATATGGACAAAGCGTCTGTGACGTCACCCATAGACTCTCTGAAGAACGGGTTTGAAGCTGTTTATGGGGGGTATGGGCGGCGCCATACTGGAAAATCTTGGAAAATACAGAATACAAAAGTTTCAGAAAGGATACAGAGGTGGTATGATGTGTTGTGTCAGATCATGGCCGAGACATCAAATTCACTAGGCGCAGCCTGTTATCAGCTGTCAATCAAAGTTAACCGCCCTTATTTGTCATACGTTTTATATCTAAATATGATCTAAACTAACGAGTTAGAAAAAAATTCACCCCCCTCACAGTTGTCAGGCACGCAGAACATATTGAAGATTACAATAAAAGTCCATGGGACCAAACTGTAAACATATGAATTTATGCTGTGAAAACGGACATTATAACATGACGTCTATGGATATTTGCTCCCTTTTGGGACCGGCCTCTAGCGAATTTTAGATGTATTGCAGTTTAACGCACTTCTGGGTAGGCTTCATCTTTCAGATTAGAATGTTGCCACTTGTATTACTGCGCCGAGTCCATCGATAAATATGCACCGAGTTGAAGTGCCCCCAAGAACTTGCTATGGTATTCCACCATACAATATAGTTATCCATTTTACACGCTTAGAAAAGCGCAACGTTTTATTTTGTGTCACCGTCCTAGGTCGAGTTACACTACTCGAGTAACTGTATTTAAATAGGTAAGACGTGGAGATGTTTGGTCGCTTCTCTGCTTGGCCCATATTGAATGAACTGGGCTAGTTAAGTGCGATCAAAGTGTCTCGCGTGCCAGAGCGATTGAGTGCACGCACTGAGGTATTTATCAACACGTCTTAGTTAAGGGAATAACATAGTTTGATATGAAAAAAATGGTAGAGTATCCCTTTAAAGTCATCCCGGAAGCCCCATTGGAAGGCCACGAGTCTCTGGCCCTGTTAAAGGATTAGTTCACTTTTGAAAAAACTTTTGCTGATGATTTACTCACCCCCATGTCATCCAAGATGTCCATGTCATTCTTTCTTCAGTCGAAAAAGAAATTAAGGTTTTTAATGAAAACGTTCCAGGATTTTTCTCCATATAATGGACTTCAATGGGAACTAGACGGTTCAAGGTCCAAAAGAAACTTTAAGTACAAACTTCAGTTTTATAAGATCAAACGCTCGCCTTGCTCTGTTCTTTGGTGCACGTTCGTGACTCTCCTGTTCGAACTCGTTCAACAAAATGAACAAATCTTTTTCCGAATCAATTCGTTCGTTTCTTTCGCCGAATGAACCAAATGACTCGGAAAAATATTTGTTCATTGTGATGAACGAGTTCGAACAGGAGTGCGTTACAGAACAGAGCAAGGCGAGCGTTTGAGCTTATAAAACTTAAACTTTTTTCATTTATTTTTTAAATGAGCGATCGTTTCGCTTGATAAGACCCTTATTCATCGTCTGGAATCGTTTAAAGCCCTTTGAACAAGTTTGCAGTTTGTACTTGAAGTTTCTTTTGGACCTTGAACCGTTTGGTTCCCATTGAAGTGCATTATATGGAGAAAATCCTTGAATGTTTTCATCAAAAACCTTAATTTCTTTTCGACTGAAGAAAGAAAGGCATGGACATCTTGGATGACATGGGGGTGAATAAATTATCAGCAAAAGTTTTTTCAAAAGTGAACTACTCCTTTAAGAACCACTATAGAGAGTGAGTGCAAAATGTTACATGTACAAATTGATGTATCTCACCTATTACTTCCCCAGTTTCTTTGTCTCTAATTACAGCTTTATCATAAGCTCCCAAACCACTGTAAATGAAATAAAAACATTTTTAGTACGTGTTTTATTCTAGACATTCAAAGCTTCTATTCAGTCCTTTAGATGACCATGTGTATAAGTATTTCTTACCCTTTCGGACACTGTAGGTCAGGTCTGTTGCTCAGAAAGTCTGGCAAGAATCTGTAAAACTCTTCAACACTAGGCCGCAGAACACCGTCATCGGGCTGTTCCATACACTTCTGTCTACACAAATTATTCGCTGCCAAAAAGTTTAAAATTGAGTTCATTGAACCATACACATAAACAACAAGGCTTTAGTTAACTGGCAATTTATACATAAACTCTTACTCTCATTGGCTGGACAAAATGTTCCAATGTTTGGGCCACTTGTATAGATCCGACAGCATTTGGAACCAGGGTTAAGCCAATCAATAAAGTCATCCACCCAGGAGGATGCTGGGACAGCCAAATAAGATCTAGAGCAATCAGAGAGATGGTGATGTTAGAATATGTGCTGATCAGCATATTAGAATGATTTTTCTGAAGGATCATGTGATACTGAACACTAGAGTAATGATTCTGAAAATGTAGCATTGCCATCACATGAATACTTATATATTCAAATAGAAAAACAAAACAACTAATAGAAATGTTGTCACTGCATCCTTGCTAAACAAAAGAGACTTCTTCCAAAAATATTAAAACATCTTTCCCAAACCTTTGTATGGTAGTAAAGCCATAATTAATAATTTATCTGGCTCTTTATCAGTATTATAAAGATATTTGTCTCTAATCTAACATTATAATTAGACTGAGGCAGTTTTCAAAGAATACTAAGAGGCTTTTTTGTCATAGTCAGTTCATTGTATAATTCTCAATTGTTGATGGTATCTTGCCAGGACCATGTCACTGTGTACTTTCAAGATCGATAACGCAAATCTGTAAGTTCAAGGTCTGATGTGATGCAAAGTGAGGTAAACAGTAGAGGAGTGCAGAACACAAAATTACATTTTTTATTGAAAGCGGAAAGACATATAGTGGAGATACACAGGGGAGATATATAGCGCTCACCGGTCAGAGTACTCGGTAGCATATCGTATCTTCTGGGTGAAGGAGAACTGGTCACATCCCACGCTAGAACACACTGCATTTAAGCCCTCCGCACTGGTGAAATTGAACCCTTTGGTCGTGATAAAATATGTTGGCACGCCGACCTCAAAATACTTATTGAGGTATGCGAAGTAGTTCAACATGTAGGAATCCTGGTAATATTTACACACAGGGGAAGAGAGAGACAACACTGTAAGTAATTATTGAATAAATGAAAGTGTTTTTAATTGGCATTTTTATGTAAGCAATAAGGTACGAGAGGCTGTGCTGTATCGTGAAACGGCAGCCGTTACTTATTCACGATACAGCACTTGCCTCGAGTACCTTATTGCTTTTATAAAACGGTTGCCACACAATATTAAAAGTAAAAAACAATGCATTAGTGCAACTTTCTTGAAGTAAAATCACTAAAGCCTCCCTTCCGCTAGAAAAAATAGTCCCTGAGCGTGAACAGCAACAACGTTCCAATGTGTAAAATGCATGAAAGCTCAAATAAAAACATACATAGGACCGCAGTGTTGCGCAGCGATCAATAGAACAGTTGGATGAAGCGGTCATAGCCGTGTTTTATCGTGAATAAAGCACAGCTATTGACCAATCAGAATCAAGGATTCGAACTAACCGTTTTATAATGTTAAATAAACTTCTGTACTTACAGATGGCATGGCCAGTTCCTGATCTAAGCCCACTTTTACATTGAACCCGAGGAACACAGAGGCACAGAACATCACAAGGAACACCAAAATCTAAGAGAACAAGACATGATATTATTACTAATTGCATTATATAAAAGCATGTAAAGAACAACAACAACAACAACAACAACAACAAAAAACACTATAGCTTCTTTTTTTGGAAAGATATGCATGAAATTCTAGTATGGGTGGGTATTTTAAACAATGGATACTTGTTTTAGTTATGTACACATAATATTTACATTTATACAAGAATAAAATGTCTGATTCCTTCATTCAGTTATGGTTGATTTAATATTTTTATGAGGCCTAAAAATAGTAAAAATTAAATGAATGAACATTTTGAGAAAATGACGGGTTTTTTTAATAACTGCATTAGTGTCAAAATTGTTTGTTGTGTTGGAAATCACGTCAAGGACAGCTGAGGAATTTGTAAAATGTATATAAATGGTAAAACCTAACTGAAAGCCTTTATATATGATTCATTATAAAATTATTTTAGTGCATTAATTATGCCTTGTATTGTCAATATAAATAATTGTAAAAACAGTTACATTTATAACGCATATCTATTCATTGTTAAACCTTTAGAAAGCATTCAAACACGACAACCACTTTCAGATTTAACAAGAAATCTGCAAACAATATAAAAATAATTATTTATTTTTTTATGAAAAAATTTAATGCATTATAATGTGCATTATGAATCCCTTTATAATGCATTATACATAAAGGCTTTAAGTGATACCATAAAGTTTTTATTACTATAGCTTTAAAAATGTACTATTACAGTATATATCTTTTTTTATGACTTTTTTTTATGTTTTATGGCTGAAAGTCTAGAACTGGGATAAAGGTAAATCCATTGAATCTATAAATAAAAGACATTTGAAAAGTAGCAATTCTAATAAAAAATCATAAAATGACTTTACAATTAAAGAAACCATAATACTGTAAAGTAGGAACGTACCACTATTACCCTGCTGACAGGGTTGAGCAGTGCTGGGGCGTAGTATTTTTTCATTAACGGGAGCAGGAACCCCTGGTTGGGTTTGGATGGGCGTGGAGTTCTCACAGTAACACAGCAAGCTATCTCACAACGGTTTGCATCTTGTCGTCGGGCATCAAGTGAGAGCAGAGCCACAAAGGCAGTCATCTGTAGAATGAAGTCCATGAGCACAGCCAATGCCGCGTACAGGGCAAACGACTTCACCGCCGGCATAGTGCTCAAAGCACCTGCAAAGAGACAATGAGGGTGTGTTAAGTCAGCCATATACCGTATGTTTACTCATGGAATTAATCTGAACCCATTGACTGCATTATATATGACTCATTATTGCCACTATACATCAGTCATATCTCTATTTAATTAGGGTGGTACATATCTGATGCTTTATGTTTCGCTGACATGCACAAGTAAATAAAGGTCAGGCAATATAATACATGTTCCTCATTTCTATTCATAATTGTATAAACATTCTCTTGGGGTTCTCTTGTTCTTGTCTTTTATGGGATGAAGCAGAGTGGGAAATTCTCACCCAAGAAGAAACAAACAGATTCAGACAAACTGCAAAGGAGCATGCTGGGAGCCACATTTCCAAGAACTCTCCCGATGTGTTCCTCCCTCTCCTCTCCTGGTCTGCGCATATCTCTCTGATTGAGATTCAACATGGAAAAGAATTATATTCAGTTATATTAAAAAAGTTATATTCAGTAGTGTGGAGAGTATCATCTACTTGTAATATATGCATGCATATATGAAGAGTTCAGATGCAAAAGCCTCTAAGTGTCATTTGAAATTTTCTTCTAAAATGATCATTTTTATCAAGCTTTTATATTTAAGTTCACTGATTTCACTTAAATGGCAATGAAGATTACATATTAATTGTCATTTAAGTGAAATTACTGAACTTAAATATACAAGCTTGATAAAAATGATCATTCTAGAAGAAAATTTCAAATGGCATTTAGAGGCTTTTGCATCTGAACTCTTCATATATATATATATATATATACAGTGTTGGGAGTAACGCATTACAAAAGTAATACATTACAGTAACATATTACTTTTTGCTGTAACGCAGTAGTGTAAGGCATTACTAATCAATTTTCAGTAATATTTTACTCGTTACATGTTTAGTGAGGCTTGTATTACAGTTGTATTACAGTGTATTGTCTGCTTTTACTTCTTAAAGGCAACAGACTACGTGAACGTTTTAAAACAGTCTTTTAGTGCCAGTTCAGAGCGGTCGCGTCTGTAACATTGTTTTTTCCTCATAAATGCGAACATGAAAACTAAAATAAAATGAATATTTTAAGTTCTATGGAGACTGCAGAGCCAACCCTTCCTCATCCGATTTGCGCAGTGTAATTAACAGAATTACAAAAAATATCTTTTAATTACAAATAAAATGTCTTTTCCCTAATATGAAAAATAAAACATAGACTGATATTTGTCTAATGCCTGGAGTCCTTTAAGGAAGTAGCCTATATATGTTTCAATATAAGTATTTTCTGAGAATTTTTATTTCAAGTTTTGACTGCAAATGTCATGTCCATAATGCTGGACTTCCCAAATTTTAAATAATTTATCCTCAACTAGTTTTGTGGTGTAGGTCTACGTATTTTATAATGTTAACTTCAAATAATACTAATAGCCTAATTTAAAGATAAGGCAGCATTGGATCTGGACGGTAAGGAGAATAACGCTGGAGTTGGAAGAGGTGTGTCGCGATTCTGTAGGTTCGTGGATCTGAGTCGTGTGGCGAATCGCGATTTCGGTTTCATATTGCTTATCGTTACAGCCCAAAAGTTAAGTTCTACTTAGTTATTTTGGTGAAAGTAACTCAAAAGTAATACACGAGTAATGTAACGCATTACAATTCTGGGACAGTAATATTGTAAGGTAATGAATTACTTTTAAATAACAGTAACAAGTAATACCTAATGTATTACAGTTTGGAAGTAACTTGCACAACACTGTATATATATATATATATATATATATATATATTAGGGCTTTGAAACGATTAATCGCATCCAAAATAAAAGTTTGTGTTTACATAATGTATGTGTGTGAACTGTGTAATATTTTTTTATATATAAATACACACACATATGTATATGTTTAAGAAAAATGTGTTATTTATATACAAAATATTTCTTAAATATATACATGTGTGTGTGTGTGTGTGTGTGTATTTAAATATACAAAGTAACTATACACAGTTCACACACATGTATTATGTAAAAACAAACTTTCATTTTGGATGCGATTAATTGCGATTAATCGTTTCACAGCCCTATTGCATGCATGCATGTGTATGTACTGTATATGTACTGCATATTTATGTATATGTATGTGTATTTTGGATCAGATATACACTACCATTTAAAAGTTTGGGGTTGGTAAGATTTTTTAAGATTTTTTTTTTCATGCTCAAGAAGGTATATTTGATCAAAAAGAAAGTAAAATTACTCTTTTCTTCTTGAATATATTTTACAATGTAATTTATTTCTGTGAAGGCAGAGCTGAATTTTCAGCATCATTACTCAGCACAAATCAGTCACACGATTCTCCAGAAATCATTATAATATGATGATTTGATGCACAATAAATATGTTATATTATCAACACAGTTAAAAACTTTTGTACTGCTTTTTTGCACATTTATTTTAATTTAATGTTGGAAAAAAGTATACATTTATTTAAAAAAAAAACATAAAAAAAACAACATTTGAACAATAAGAACTGTGAAAGAAGTCTGTATTTAGAGTATTAGCGTGACCATTTAAAGCTGACCCCTAGAAGGTATGTCAGAAAGATAAGCTACAAAGAAAAACAGAATGAAGAAAGAAACATACCTGATATTCTAGAACAAAAATGAAGATGTTATCAGCTCCCACAGCAAGCACGAGGAAGGGCACCACCTGCAGAATGACCAGTGAGGACGGAAGCCCAATCCAGGCATAGAAACCCATTGAGGCTAAGACAGAGCAGCCGACGACCACAATACCACCCAGTCCGACCAAGAACTTTGAATCTACCTAAGATGACAATCACACAAGCATGGTTTGCAGAAGCAGCATTAGAATGTATTTACTTGTCAAACTAGGCCAATGGATATTTCATCTAAAATACTTTTGGAAAGTGTAGATGTGTATACTCAATCTAAAACTAAGCTTATAATTTTTTTCTGACCTCCAAAGTACATCAACTGAGACACAAATCTGAAATATTTTGAGAAAAAGCCATTTAAAAAAAATAGAAAACGTTTTTAAAAATGGGCATGTGAGTTCGTTCTTGATTTCCAGACTGTCTCATTTGAATTACTCAGAACAGTTAAAACATGCTGGAGTTTCCTTTAGGCCATTGGAAAATATTATTCCGTTATTCCATAAATTGGGACTTTCCCAGTAAGCCATTAACCACTCGGTTACTCACTCACCAGGATACGCTTCCAGGATGAATATTCCCCAAGAGCCACAGCAATGTAGAGGAATATGACAGCATAGCTTATCATGAATATGGGGATATCCTCTGCAGTCGTTCTGTTAATCTCATCTTCCAAAGACCTCTGCGGAGCACCAGATCATTCGATTACGACACTGTTAAACACTGACATCTTTGATAGCTATATACAGCATATGGTCAACCAGAATCTCACCTCAGCCATGTAGGCAAATGTGAAGTTTGTGTTTGGGTTTTTCTGATATTCCTGGACAATTTTGAGGAACATGCTTTCCCACTGTTGAACCACCTTAAATTTAACGTCGGATCGTCCGTAATTATTCAGGGAGAAGGTGAGGATCAGGGCCTCGGCAACGGTGTATGCCTCATCTGAAAATGTAATGGAAAGCTGAAAGTCAGCACAGTAAACCTTTAAGACAAAGATGAGATGCTAGCAGGCAGTTTTGTGCCTTACTCTCATATCCTCCTACAGCCAGGAAGGGGAAGACAGGACCTCCATAGTCTGACATGCAACTCATGCCAAGAGCTGTGATGTCTTTAAATGATAATGGAGAGCTGTGGGCAAACAGAATGTAATTATGTTATGCGTGACATTGTTTTCATAAAACCGTTCAGTAAAAATTTCTAAAAGAAGCTCAATAGGTGCTGAATGAAATTGGCTTTATGCACAGCTTCACTACTTCCTGAATTTCAGCCAGCTCCTTGTTTCCTCTCTGCCATTATTGGACACATTGATTAATTCAGGTGTGCTTGACCTCAGTAGTCATGACAACAATAATCAGACACACCTGAATTAATCAATTTTGCCCAATAATGGCAGACAGGAAACAAGGAGCTGGCTGAAGTTCAGGAAGTAGTGCAGCTGTGCATAAAGTCCATTGAATGATTCAATGACTCTCTCATAAAGACTTTGTTTGAAATAGCATACTACTCTTACTATTTATTTTATATAATAGTAGTAGTATGCTATATAGTCTCTGGCTTAAACAAAAATGCATGCTTCCACTATTGTAAAAATAGTGGATGAAAAGAGCAGTGTTCAAATTCACAAAACAGTGTGCACATGGAAGAGCACATCTTATGGATACTTTACAATGCCATGAGTCCATAGAAGTGGATTTGTGAATGGTCATGTAGTGACACAACTAATAATGGTAGGTCATATGACAATATGAGGAAAGTAGTATTTCATCCATTTGAATTACATTCAGACAAAAACATTTATTTTTAAAAGTTTCAGAGTAATTACTTATTTAAAAGAAGTCCCTCCTCAGAGTATGCGAGTATGTCATAAAGACTGTGACTGAATTCGAAGTAGCAATTAGTTATATTAGTATAAAATATTGCATATTGTAGAAGTAGTACATATTAGCATTAGAGAAGAGTATCCTACAAAATTCTGAATTGAACCAGTTCTAATTTTGTTCCTGAATAAATCATGTATTTGAATCATTCGGTGAGCAATTGATTAAATGACTGACACATAAAGAGTCAGTTGATGCAGTTTATGATGTAAAGCGTTTAGCATGCTAAGCGTGAAAAGTCCCAGTGCTTGAAACAACAACTTGTTCAGTGGAACTTGGAAATGTAACAGCTACAGATATGGATATGTGACTTACTTTACACAGTAGATGAAATGGTCCCTCCAATCCACCTCCTTAGTCACGCCGAGCTCTGTCATGTTTGCTTTGGCGTTTAGGTTGTCAATGCTATTTTGGAAGTACTGCGGTAGACTGTTGACAGCACAGTCTGTTAAAGAGGGGTTGTCTGGATTGAGTGGCGCATAGCAAACATCTTTAAGGCTTGCAGTTCGGTTTAGATCGTCTGACCAGAATTCAATTGCCTGGATTCTCTTCTGAAGCTCCAGCAGCTCTATGATCAAATCTGTGAGGAGAGAGAGAGAGAGAAAAAAAACATACTCAGTAGGCCTATATTTTAATGACTGAAACCTAAACCTAAAATTCAGGGGGAACAGAACATTCTCAAAAAAGAAAATATTGCTACATAACACACTGAATAGGACTGCATGAGGCTAAGGTTACACAATCCAACTTCACAGTGGTTATTCCAATTGTGAATGAGTTATATACAGAAAGCTACTGTATAAGCAAAACCTTTTTCCAGTGAAATTCTCACTGGTTAAGGACAGTATGCTGGACTTTTGCAGTCATGTGGTACAATGGACTGATCTATCTCCATTCAATCAACAACTACACTGTAAAAAAATATTGATGGTTTAACTTAAAAAAGTAAGTAACCTGGTTGCCTTAAAATTTTAAGTTAATTGAACTGGAAAAAGTGAGTTAATACAATGAAGGAGATTAATTTAACCATCAGAAAGTCAAAATTATAAGTTATCTGAACTAAATAAATTATTTAAGTTGATTTGACAAAAGAAAAAATGTTGTGATTACTACACTGTAAAAAAAATATTGTTGGTTTAACTTAAAAAAGTAAGTAACCTGGGTTGCCTTAAAATTTTAAATTGATTAAACTGGAAAAAGTGAGTTAATACAATGAAGTAGATTAACTTAACCATCAGAAACTCAAAATAATAAGTTATCTCAACTAAATAAATTATTATAAAGTTGATTTGACAAAAGAAAATATGTTGTGATAACAAATCTTGAAAATATTTTTTACAGGTAGAACCCATCCTACACCTTTTTTCGATAATCCACTGTAGATTACAATACGGAAAAGATCGGTGCCTTCTTCTCGTCAAATCAAGTCAATTTACTGTAATAACAGTATGCGTAATATATAGATATGGATGGATGGATGGATGGATGGATAGATCTAAATATGCGTAATATATTACCAACCATATTGGTAATAAGAATTTGATCACAAACAAATTATTCTGACACACAATTTAAACAATAGGAAGTTTTACCTTTAGAGATGATGCCACTGAAGTTCTGTTGGCCAAAGAGTAAGGAGTCATAGGAGTGGCTGGGCCGGTTTGGAGCGGTCAAGATCAGCTGATTGGTGCGGTAAAATGGATCAAAATGTGTATCATGGAAGTTCTTCTCACGCATGGCACGACTTTCGGGTGCTGACCAGAGCTGGACGGGATCGGTGGTCAGTTCTATGTCTTTTATTCCCACTGTGAATGCTATCACAACCACAAGGCAGACCAGAAGCACAGACAGAGGATACCGTGCCATTAAAGTTCCCCAGGTCTGAAAAAGAGACCCAAGGAAGTCCTGAGTGGCAAGACTGGCTTTGTCAGAGCACTTAACATCTTTAGGACTGATTTTACGGTTAATCTCATTTTCGTTTTGGTCCTTGGTGCTCTTGCCCTTCCGAGCGCTCCTTGACTTTTGGTAGCAGCTAGTGCACTCTAAAACTAAGTAACACATAAAAAGGAAAAAGATGCAGGCAAAGACTGCGACACAGATGACAAGGACGCCGTTAAGTCTACCAATCATGAAAGGTTTTGGTATAGGTGGTGGCGGTGGTATAGCTGGACAGGATTGCTCACAGTCCTGACAGGAACAGGCCTCACCCCCTGTAGGTGTCATCTCGTTGCAATTCAGAGCCTTCCCTGCAAACGGATATGTTCCTTGTGGAAGTCCAGCCGTCTGTCCTTCAGGCAAGAGCATGAAATTAATATCCAAAGGAGCCAGTCCATTGCTTGAGTCACCCTGGAAATCATACCAGCGTTGCGGTGTGCACAGAGTCGCACCATAGCGGCCACACATTGTGGCAATAGCGAACCCTCCGGTGGACGGGATTCTTACGTTTCTGCAGGATCTAAACGAAGCATCTGAGAAGTTGGTGGACATGTAAGCCTCGTAACCGACCACAGCCTCCTTGGCAATGCCAGACGGCTGCGTGATGTTCACGGTTTTGGTGATTGTTAAGATCTGACTTTGGTTGGGGCTGCAGGTGGTGGCACAGTGGAGATGTGCAAAGTTGTCCGCGCAGGATGGGCATCGGACCAGCAAGGCTCTGGACAGCGTCAGGCTTCCCTCTAGAGATTTGAGCTGCGTGTAGGAGCAGCATCCCAGTGTTTGACCATCACCGTTGGCTAACATTGGGCACACAGATTTGAAAAGTTCATAGTGGGCTCCCGTCACATTAACGGCTTTTCTGTAGTCCTTACAGGGTACCCTCGGGGGAATAAGAGCCCCCTCCACAGCAGGGTTTCGGCCACAGTCCTCATAAAACGAGCAGTAGCCTGGTTCATGTTGAGCACCGGTGAGAACCTGCAAAAGACAGAGATAACATAGATAGGGATGTAACAATCTGTAGTTTAGTCAAGTGTCTTAGATCTGTATCGAATCTTTAGCACTCAGAACTCAATAAGGATTTTTCCTGCCGAGTTCAGTTTTTTGCCTGCATTTACATAAAACATTTTTCAATGTTTTTTGTATGAAAAAAAATAAAAAAATAAAAAAAATATATTCCTGTGAATTTTCCGCATCATTACTCCAGTCTTCAGTCACACGATCCTTCAGAAATTATCTGATTTGCTGCTCAAAAAACATTTCTCATTATTATCAATGTTGGAAGCAGTATTGCTTAATATTTTTGTCGACATATTTTTTTTTAGGATTCGTTGTATTTTACAAAAAAATATTGTTGGTTTAACTTAAAAGAAGTAACCTGGTTGCCTTAAAATTTTAAGTTCATTGAAATGGAAAAAAAAATTTAGTTAATGCAATGAAGGAGATTGATTTAATCATCAGAAACTCAAAATATTATGTTATCTGAACCACATAAATTAAGTTGATTTGACAAAAGAAACAATTTTGTGATTACAAATCATGAAAATATATATTTTTACAGTGTATAGCAACAGTTTGATTTTAATATATCCTTGCTGAAAAGTATTAATTATTAATCCCAAACTTTTGAATGGTAATGTATTTAATCTGTAAATAATAATAATAATAATAATAATAAAATGATAATGAAAGCAAAGTAAATGTTTTCTTTATAATAGTAGCAAATCATTGACTCTGGCTCACACACATTCCACAGCGAGAAAAAGAAAAAGTGTGATCGGATGAGGTGATTCACAAAAATCACAAACTATACACAAATAAATAAAATGAGATTAGCAAGCATACATTGATAAATGTAAAGTGTTTCATGTCAATGCTTCTGACCAATCAACCAATCATATTTTGTACCACAATTATATCCAGAAAACTTTTAATAAAGCTAGGTGGCGGATCTAGATGGGTAAAGAAGCATAACGTCAACTGTTCTGAATTTAATGACAACCAGAATCCATCGGCAAAAAAACATGGGCATGAATATTTAAACCTGAAATTATCATTTTTCATTTATTATAGATGATATTCATTCTACCTTTCAGACGATTCAGATATGCAAAATATGACAAGTGAAGACTTACCACGCAAACAGCAAGTGACAACAATGTAACGGACCATTCCCAGCCCTTTCTTTGGGAATACATTTCTCTTCTCTTCTGTATGAGGAGTGTTAGTTCCAGTGGAGAGATGAAGGCAGGAGGAACGTCAGGAGCTCTCGGGTAGCTCTACCTCTGCCTGTGCTGATACTGTAAGACAGGAGGAAATGAAAGGCTTTCTCACTCTCATTGGCTGAACGTAGGTGATACTGATGATGATCAGAGTCTTATCTGGCCTGATATTTCCTCCACCAACTAGAACGGACAAAAGCGAATCCAGTGCAGTGATCATTAACTAGATGGGCAGACTAAACCAAAGGTGTGTTATACAAATGCTATGGAATTTCGAAAGAACAAAACACATCACACCCACCAATATAACCACTTGATGACTCTCATTAATAAAATGGGCATAAAACTGGTCTGAGCAACTGCAAAACAACTACAATTCTATTTCCCCTTTTCAGTGAATCGTATTTGTACACAATGTGTGACGTGCAGTTGTGACCCTCCAGTGCTTGCTCTTTTTTTTGTATTTAAAAAATAAAATAAAAGACGCAAAATAAATAAATAAATAAAATTACAGTGTTTTTTTTTTCTTGCAGTGAAATCACATAAAAAAGAGACTCTAGAGACTCTAATGAAAGTCATCATCAGTGCTGAAAAACATGTAATGTAATATTTATAACAAGACTAAAGAAGCTTGAAGGTTTTGTTTGGCCATGAAATCACAATTGACCTTATCATATTGTACACTATAAACCATTCAAAAGTCTTTAAAATATAATGTTTTTGAAAGAAGTCTCTTATGCTCACCAAAAAAAAATAAAAAAAATAATAATAATCCTGTGGTGACGAAGCTGCATTTTCAGCATCATTACTGATTTGATGCTCTTTTGTGGAAATATATACATTTTTTTTTTTCAGGAGTCTTTCTTTGATTAATATAAAGTTCAAAAGATCAGCATTTCTTTTTTCTGTAACATTATAAATGTATTTACTGTCACATTTGATCGATTTAAAGCATTCTTGCTGAACAAAAATGCATTAATTAAAAACAAATATTGGACAATAATTATAATTGAATTAATAATATGCCATGTCTTTTGAAATTGAGCATTTATGGCATACTTCTAAGCAGAAGTATTAATATAAATAGTTATAACAATAGTTATTAGTTATTTGGTAAGAAGAAGCTAAATCACTTTTGTTCTAACATTCCTCATTTCAAATGCCTTCAAATTAAAGGGTTTGCTAAAGGAATAAATATGTAAAAGGTATGGGGGACAAGCAAAATAATCCAAATAGATTTAAAAAATCAACAAATGACAAGAAAGAAAGCATAAATGGAAAGAAATGATCAAGCACGACTGAAAGCGTTTGAGGAACAGAGAGAGTCCATGTGTAAAAGTATGCAGTACACCATATGTGCAACATGTGATCTGAACCGCAGGTGTTTGGAAGAAATCTATCAGCAGAATTATTTTGCAATCTATCAGTTTTCGGAAATCTAACTGGTTTCTGCTAGTTATTGAAAGATTTAACATTTCAAAAAAATATAATGTCATGGTAAAAACATTCAAAACTTTTTTACAAATAAAATTGTGCATTCACTCATTAATGAGAAGTTATTGATCAGATACAAAATAGTTGAAAAATATTAAGTTATGTGTATAAGCTTATTTTCTACACGGTCTAAACAGACCAAGAAATGCAACAGAATCATAGGGTTTTTTCATGTATTACAATGGGTAATTGATTCCAAATATGTTTGCAAGCTTAATGTTTGCATGTTCATTATCAGTTGACGAAATTGCATGTTTAATCTTATCTTCAATCTGAAGTTACATTATCCGATTGCTTTAAGTAAATGATTTTCCTGAAGGACAACTGTGGAAACCTTTGTCCTATCTGGTACTGGTGCTTCAAATCTGTTATTTTTCAAACACAAAATTAAAAACATATTAATGGTTTATAACCTCACATCCTCACTACTGGAAACTTTTTCATTGGCCATCAAAAAAACTAAAAATTCCTAACAACTTTTGCTAACAAAACAACATCAGTACTACTCTGAATTGTTTTCAAACAATATATTTATTTTACTTGCATAAACGGGGGAAAAAAAGATGATAAACAGCCTGAATCTTCTTTTCATGCTGCAACAGTTCATCCTTAGGTGGCAGCATTTTGTGAAATGTGTTCATCTTTCCTTTTTTAAATTTAGAGGCCTATTTGGTCTATGAACTTTTAATACAACATGTTATTTTAATTTCAGAATTATTGTGTGTGTGTGTGCGTGTGCAAGCAAGTTTATAAACAAAAAACAGGCAGAGTGGGAAGGAAATACTTTGCCTGTAACTGTAGGAAAAACTAAATATTTTACAGAAGTAATTTGAGACAAATCCAACTAATAGATGGATAATCAGAAAAACAGAGCAACATTTTTTTCCATGAAAAATTCTCATAATTCTGAGATAATTAAGTCATTAATTCAGAAAAACAGCAAAAACTTTTTTCCATGAAAAATGATCTCGTAATTCTGAGATAATTAACTCGTCAATTCAGAAAAACAGAGCAAAAATTTTTTCCATGAAAAATGATCTCGTAATTCTGAGATAATTAACTCGTTAATTCAGAAAAACAGAGGAAAAACTTTTTCCATGAAAAATGATCTCGTAATTCTGAGATAATTAACTCGTTAATTCAGAAAAACAGAGCAATTTTTTTTCCATGAAAAATGATCTCGTAATTCTGAGATAATTAACTTGATAATTCAGAAAAACAGAGCAAATTTTTTTCCATGAAAAATTATCTCGTAATTCTGAGATAATTAACTTGATAATTCAGAAAAACAGAGCAAATTTTTTATTTTTCATGAAAAACGATCTCGTAATTCTGAGATAATTAACTCATTAATTCAGAAAAACAAGTGAATGCAATAACAAGTGAATGCAATACGCTTCCGTACAATGCGGACGTGGACAATTCTGAATCGATTCACAAATGTCCAAAAATCGATTTTCAAAAAAAAAAAATAATAATAATAAAGACGGAACACTAAAGCACGGAAGTGTAGACGACGGTACGTCTGTGGCGCACATATAACCATACGCTGATTTCAAGCAACCGCCATTTTGAAATCGAAAGCGAGGCTCCAGTGGGAAGAACCCCAGAAGTACAGATGTCTTGGACTATCAACCTGAAGCTGCTGCCGCGATTTATATTATTGGATGTTAATATCACTATAGGATATGTATATAGTTCGTTCCTGCTTCTTTTTTTATGTTCTGAATTATATATAAAAAATATATACATTTCTAAATGAATTTCACTGTATATTGTCTAAAGTATGAAATAAATGTATGTACATTTTTAGAATAACTAATTTCCTCATTAAACATAACAATACGCCATTCGCGACTCTCCTTTGATTAAAGGCGACACTTCTAGTTTTCTTGCCACCGAAGCCATTTTAAAAAGGCATCTGCATTAAATCAGAATATAGACATGCCTTTATGCCTCCACGTAGGGACGAGACCGCCTATGCCAAGTTTTCAAATACAATCGAGTCCGAGTCAAGACCGAGTCTTCGAGGAAGCAAGTCCGAGTCGAGATTTTGTCCCGACATATCAGTTTTGATATTCATAATTTACTGTAATATCACCAGTTAATAATCAACAGTTAGGCCTACAGACTTGGGAATTGTTTAGAGCAGTCATCTTAACGTCTTAAAGGGATAGTTAACTTTTAAATTAATTTTTGGTATGTTTTAACTTACAAGGGCACCCAAGATGTAGGTGTCTTTGGCAGACTCGCTGCTCATCTTGCCACTGCTCACATAAGGCAGCAACTGAAGATACTGATGGCTTTGACGGCAGTAGGCTATCTTTGCATTGCACCATGGGATGTCATTTCCAAATAATGCCCGTCAACATTGCATTTCATTATTATTGTTGTTATGTGTTGTGTGTTTTTTTTATTTGAACATAAAAAAAATGCACTGGAAAAAAAAAATCTTGAGGAAAATTACGAGTCCTTCTCCTCCCACTGTGGTCCGAGACCGAGTCTTTGAAGGAACAAGTCGAGACGAGTCCGAGAAAGCAGAAATCGGTCTCGAGTCTGAGACCAGACTTGAGTACTACATCACTACCTCCACGTCCCCCCGATTGCCTGTGAGCTTCTCCTCCTGTCTATACGGTCATTTCTCTACTGTGTGACGGAGAGTCGATTCGTTATGACACAAGCAAAAACTGCTTCTATGGGGCCATAAGAGACAAGATAATGGAGCCTTTTTATACATTGTCATGTTTCTTTAGAAATAAATAATGGACAAATGAAGTCTTTGGACGCCTCAGATGTAAAGTTATTCGCTGTCAAAGTGACGCCAAAATGAATGGGAGTCAATGGAATGCTAACAGCAGGTGAAGATCTGCTACAATGGCGGCTCCCGCGAGGCTTCAACTTCCGACTGGTGGATTACCCCCTTGCACATAACAGAGACGCGATGGCTGAGCGCGAAATCCAAACACCCAAGCTGAAGTTTGGAAATATTTTGGCTTCTATGAAGTTGAAGGGGGGAAAGAAGCTGGACAAGAGCCAAACTATTTGTAAGCTTTGTAGAATAAAACTAAAATAAGTATGCTGCTAGTTCAGGCACACATTTATGTTCTTTGCAATGTTAATACAATATATTGTACGTTCATTGTTTATGGGTCATTACTTTGTACTTTGTACTAAAGCAAAGTATTTATAGTCACGCAAAAAAAAAAAAAAAATCAGATAATCGCTAACTGCTTTAGCATAATCGCTGCCCTCTGAATACCGGTAATCGAATCGTGAGGTGCCTAGACTCCCACCCCAGTTACCTGTCAAGCAAACTCTCTATTGTGCTCTTGGCTTCCGTTTTCGCATATAAACACGACTGCCCTGAAATGATTGACAGACAGTCAATTTTGTTTTAATTTTACTGTATTTTGTGGCAGAAACAAGCTTCCATACCACTTTCTCAGGTGATGCGGAAAGCACAATCTCTTAATTAATTGTATTTTTTATTAAAACAAATTAACCATTGACATCTAAAACTAAAACTCAAAGTATGGTCACTAACCATTACAATAACTCGTTACAACCGAGGTATGCAGCAAAGCATTTGTAAATCCACAACACGCACAACCTTGAGGCGGATGGGCTACAACAGCAGAAGACCACACCGGGTACAACTCATCTCCACTACTAATAGGAACAATTTGCAAGAGCTCACCAAAATTAGACAGTTGAAGACTGGAAAAATCTCGTCTGGTCTGATGAGTCTCGATTTCTGTTCAGGCATTCAGATGGTAGAATTTGGCGTAAACAGAACGAGAACATGGATCATGGACAACATGGAATGACATGAAATGATCATGGATCCATCATGTCTTGCTTCCATTGTGCATGTCCATCCCTTTATGGGCACCATCCTCTGATGTCTACTTCCAGATGGATAGTGCACTATGTCACAAAGCTTGAATCATTTCAAATTGGTTTCTTGAACATGACAATGAGTTCACTGTACTAAAATGGCACACAACTCTCTCTCACACACACAACAAGCTTTTCAGAAGCGTGTGTGTCTGGCTTTAAAAGTCACTAGTCATTATTAGCATGCAAGTAGCCTACTCTATCTTTTGTAACCCTCTGGGCTTCTTCGTCCGAAAATGACGAAGAAGCCCAAAACGTTTTCTTTTACGTTTTGAATTGTTTTTTGGGCTTTTTTTCAGACTGTCTGTCTGTCATTTCAGGGCAGTTGTGTTCATATGCGAAATCGGAAGCCAAGAGCGCAATAGAAGTTATAAAATTATTATCTGTCGAGCACCATAAACATACCCAAATGTCTTAAAATAAATAAGAAAACACACAAAAACATGCTTTTTTCTCATTTTTCTTCTTTAGTGCTGATCATTGATTCAAGTAACTTTTTTGAAAATTAAGGAGATGATTCTGATATGTTAAAGGGTCGTAAAAAAAAAAAAAAAAATAGTCACACTTAGCTTTCTCCCGGTCAGAAATGACGACATGGAAAATGAATGGGAAATGCGAAAAAATAGGAAAACTCAGAGAAACTTTTGGTGGTACAGCCACTGTGCAGAAAAAAAGTGTACAGAATATGCAAAATTAAATCAATAAATGAAAAAAAAATCTCGCACAAATGCACACACGGACACACACACACACACACACACTGAGAGAGAGAGAGAGAGAGAGAGAGAGAGAAAGAGAGAGAGAGAGAGAGAGAGAGAGAGAGAGAGAGAGAGAGAGAGAGAGAGAGAGAGAGAGAGAGAGAGAGTAACTGGTAAGACTGCAACAAAAAATTGTAGAATATGTAAAATAAAATCAATAAATGAAAAAAAAAATCACTCTCAAATGCAGTTTCATTGTAATCATAATGCAAATCCTGATATGTAACTAAAAAAGTTGTTGAAAAAAATAAAGTAGTCTTTTAGAATATCTAAATCTATGTCTAAATAAAAAAAAACTGAATAAGATTGAGAAATCATGTCTAAAACAACAAAAGGAATCAAAAAGCCTTTCTATGTATTTATATGAAGCTAATAGACAGCCTACAGGCTGGTACAGGACATTGCACACATATAACTATTTTTTAGAGCCACTAGATTGCGCTCTTCTAGTTGAAAATTTTTAGTAGGCTGGCACTGTATTTTGATGCGAAATGTTGCATATATATATATATTTTTTAAATAAATAAATAAGTATATATATATATATATATATATATATATATATATATATATATATATATATATATATATATATATATATATATATATAGAGTTACCTATAAGTGTTACCCATTTACAAAGAAGCCCAGAGGATTATTGATGTCATTTTTGCTCGTATATCGGGATGTTTTGCAAGTAAATGTATTGATGACGACTTCAGGTCTTATGCGTGATGATTCGAATTTTAGTTGCTATGACGACGCGTGTTGGGTTTTGAAATTGTTTGTTTACATTCAAACATCGCAATCTGTTGCTGCTCGAGAGACGAGGCGAATTCAGAGAGTTTGGCCGAGTATTTTCTGCGCAAGCTGTTTGGAGAATTTCTGCGAAAAAACTGATCAGTGATCATATTCTAGGAGGAGTAGATCGGAGGATCCTTTCCCTTTTTCCCCTCTTTTCTTTACATTTATCGTATTTTTTTGGAGGCTTCAATCTAATTGTTATTATCTGGGAGTTAAACTAGGAGTTTGTTGTTTTATTTAATTTTGTATTTATTTTTTGTTGTTTTTGTTTTATTTTTTTAAAACATTTTTATTTATTTATTTGATTTGTAGTATTTCTGAGGGGGGTTGTACTGTGTTATTTTTTTTTTTTTGTATTGTATTTTGTAATTAACTTCTTGTTTCTATTGCAGGTTAAGAGGACGTTGATGGCCAGTGAAAGACGAGGTGAGTGCTCTACTTTTCATTTGTTGATGGTATGTTATGGTATGAATGATGATGATGATGGACTAAATTAAAGGTTCTCTGAGCGATCCTGGGTGTTGACTTTCGGAATATTTTCAAACAAATCGGAGGCTAGACCCTCCCTCCTCCGCATCTCATCTCCTCCCCCTCCCTTCCGTGCATTTCTAGCTAATTATATCCTTGTGTGGGTTTGGCGAACATAAGCGTTAATTTAGAAGAAAAAAAAACAATTTAACGTTACCCACCTGTCCAGCAAAAACAGAGCAACCTGAATGTCGGACTGAAGCCCTTCTGCCGCCGGAGTTCTCGCCATCGTTCAAAAGCTTTGCTAACGATGTAAATTCGGAACTTCGCACGATCTTTATCCGACTCCTTCTTCTTTTTAATTTGTTCCTCAGAACGACGTCTCTTTGGTCGTGTTTCGGCCATTTTTCAAACTTCCCTCTTATGCTTCGCTCTCCTTCACAAACACACCCCCTTCATGTGCACGCGCACTAACCCCCCAGACCCACCCTCAAATACTTCTTGCCAGTGATTGGCTGGAACACTGTTTGTTAGGTTTCGTGGTCCGGGTGAGACATGATTGTTTTTGTTGCCGTTTGTGGAGCCTGTGGTGTCTACTGTAGAGACCGCATTTTTTTACAGTGTGTTTAGGGGACAGGCAGCTAGTCGATAGTGAGGAGACATTTGATGTATGTGACAAAAAATGTTTTGGCCCCACATCGCTTAGAGAACCTTTAATGTGCAGAAACTTGTGCGAGATAACTTATTTGATCCGCCAAATTTCACTGCTAAATGATCACGTGTATTTGATTCCTTGTTGCACGTAAATACCTTTCAATTTTGAGTAACTATACAGTAGCAATTTGTAACTGACTGCTGACATTGAACATTGATTATTATCAAAACATTACTAACTATGTGATGTCTGAAATATTCCAGCCTCAGGTCCCTCCAGATCCAGGAGAGCTGCTTCCACTCAGATGGCTGATCTGGAGGTTTGGAGACCCAGTTCTGACAGTTTAGCTCCTCTGTCTTCTGAGTTTACTGGTTCTGTGTTAACAGGTCAGGATCACTGGAAGAGGCAGAGCGGCAGCCAGCAGAGCCCAGATGGTGGATGTGCGTCCACTTCTATTATAACAATATACTTATAACAAGTGACCACTGACATTGATTATTTATATTATTTAAAAAACAACAACTGTTTTTGATGTTTGAAATATTCCAGTGTCAGGCCGCTCCAGACCCAGTCGGAGAGTTGGAAAGTTGAGTCTTAGCAGCAGCGGGTCGTACATCGTTGAGTGGAGGTGGAGTGGCCACGGATCGGACGGCCCAAGTGAGCAGGACAGTTGTGGCCACTGGAGTTCGTCCATGTCCGACAGCCTCCAGGAGATGATGTGTTCTCCGCTGCCAGGTCAGGTTCCTGTGGAGCCAAAAGTGGCTTCCATTGGCCTGCCAGCTCAGGGTGCCGTGGAGGCGTCTCCTGCGAACAAGAGCTCAGCAGGTGAGATTGAAATAGGAGTGAGGGGTGTAAAGTGTACTGATTTTGCTATTTCATGCATAAGACTGCTTCAAGTTTTTAACAGGTTAATCTCTAGTCATATTTACCGTTGCTCAGCATAATTTAGCTAAAATGTTCTTTTTGTAAAAAAAAAAAAAATAAATAAAATTTCATAATGTTTGCAAAATTATAAAACAGAATGTTCCCTCAACATTTGCATTTGCAAGAATTTTTTTTTTTTTAATACTCAATACTAAATATTGTGAAATAAGACTTTGGGACATTTATGCAGGCATTAAGCAGAAGCAAGGCCGTCATATAATATTTGCATTACTTGGATTTGTAACATTACAGATAAAAATCGAACAGTGACGTGTGTAATTTTGTCATTGTTTAATTTGTGGTCAGGGATGTTTCTAATAGTTGTCTTTTCAATTGTTTTTCTACATTTCAGCAAAACCTACAAAATATAGGGAGAAGAAAGGACTTTGTGGTTTCCTCAGGAGCGTGTGGAAGGCTCTGAAACGTCATTTCGGCTGCGGTTGTCACTGTAGTGCCATGACTGTTGTGGAGCCTTTCGTCCCTCCACCAGATCTGGACCCAGAGCCTGACCCAGATCACTCAGCCGTCAAGCACAATAATGGTAAATTCACAGTCATTATTTCTAGATCATGATGATTTTAAACAGTATTGTCGTCTTGTTTTCCTCTAAAAATATCTCATCCCCATATTAATGTCATAAAAGGTAACTACAGGGGTTAAGATTAGGTTTAGGTGAAGGTGCGTACCTAGTTATTACCCAGTTATTGTAATAACTTTAATAAGTACATGGGGAACAGGACTGTGAAATAAAGTGCTACCGGTAACACTTTATTTTAAGGTGACGTAGTTAAACGTTAGTACATCATCTACTTACTATAGTAACAACAGTAAATGATGCATTCTTAGTAACTAATCCTAACCTTAACTCTATAGTCAGTTAATATTACCCTGTTCTTATCTGAGTCAGTAAAATGTGAGTATGTCACCTTCAAATAAAGTGTAACCTTTTATTAATATTTTCAAAGGATCTTGCAAGATTATGTATTTATAATATTGTTTCTGTTTTTCAGAGTCCTTCGCTTCTCTCTTCAAGGTAGGAAAGATGATTGGTTGCGGGGGATTTGGCAGGGTGTACGAGGGGATACGGAGATTTGATGGCAAAAAGGTAAATATTACCGAACTGTACAAACATTTTTGCAAAACAATTTACAGATGGTTTGATACCTAGAGCAAAGGTGCCTGCCTGAATACTGTTACTGTTAATGAAACATTTTTTGTTTGTTTTTTTGCAGGTTGCCATCAAGCAGATCAGCAAGATTGACAACAATCGTTATCTTGCTATAGTAAGTTGTTGAATGTGTATTTAGTTGTTTAAGTGCTGATTACTGTAGTCAATACACCTGTAGGAAGCATTCGCTGTACATGTTACAGACAAATAAACCTAGAAGCACCAAATAACTTTAAGCTGAAAAGGCTCTGTATCTACATAAAAAATGATATTTGTACCCAGCTAATCTTCTCTCTGCTACTTTTCTCTAGCCTGGGCATCCCGAACCTCTCGTAACAGAAGTGGCGCTGCTTCTAATGATGAGGCAAGAACCCAGAAGCCCCTACGTCATACAGCTGCACGAGTGGTTTGAACACCCTCGAAAATTCACTCTCGTCATGGAGTACCCCGAACCTTGCGAGAGCTTGCTGGCCTTTATCAACCGTAACCCTGAACTGGATGAACCTACGACACGGGTCATCATTAGACAGGCTGTGCTGGCAGTACAACACTGCATCGAACGTGGCGTTTTTCACAACGACGTTCATGCCGGAAACTTCCTGATAAAGAAAAACACACTAGAGCTCAAGCTGATTGACTTTGGCTGCGGTCAGCTTCTTAGTAGCGACGGCTACGAGAGCGGAGTGTACCTTGGTGAGCATTTTGGCAGTGTGGAAACCTGAATGTAGTGACCTGATTATTTGACATTTTGGAAAAACAAAAAAGCTCAACAACTCGTAAATGTCTTTCTTACAGGAATACATACCTACCGCCCACCTGAAGTCTTCACTGACACGAGATTCCACGCCGTCCCAACTAATGTCTGGGCTCTAGGAGTGTTGTTATACGAGATGACAAACGATTATCCTCCTTTTGACAATAAAATGGAAATCATACGAGGCAAAGTTATATTTGTGAACTCCAACTTATCCAAAGGTGAGTGAATAATATTGAAATCTTTGATAAGCACACACATAAAGCAAAGGCTCTGTAAGAAACAGTTAAAGGTGAAGTACTCTATGTAAGATTTCTTTGCCTTTGTGATGTTTGAGTTGGAAGAAGGCGTGAAGCATGCAAGGTCTTTTGAAAATATGCTCCTTTTGATGCAGAAACTGCATACTTCACCTTTATAGTAAAGATAAAGAACATGTTACCTTACATTAATCATGTTTAGATGCCAAGTCACATGCTCATCATGACTAACCAGCTCTTCTTATTAATATTGGTACAGAATGCCGTGATCTGATTAGCAAGTGCCTTACAAAGGATCCAGCTAAACGGCCGACGTTAAAGCAGATCTTACAGCATCAATGGATTAGAAAATGATCTTCTTGTAGATTGAACAAGTTCAGGAGATTTCAGGTGTGAGGAAGTATAACAGTCAGACAGAGTAGGATTATTATCATTTGTTGTTATCATTTATCTAGTTTCACATTTGTGGAGTGAACAGAGTTTATTTGAATGTTGTTGTCATAGTCTAGTCACCTTCTTTCATTAGCGCTTTATACAGTACATATTGTTTCATCCAGCTTCATGATATTAAACAGGAAAATAATGCAAACAGAATTCAATTGTGCTGTAAAAACTTTTATGTGTTGACATGTTCTTATAATGTTTGTATTGGATAGGAAATGACAAACTTGCTGTCCTTGGTGGAGGGCTTGAGCTCGTGACGTGACCCGAAGCTCGAAATCCAACTCGCCAGGGAACTCACGCCGCCACACCAGAGAGCTCAGAGCCTGGCAACACGAGGGATCTTGCGGACAGTACTTCAATCAAGGAAAATTTGGGATGAGCGGAGTGGAGCGGTGAGCGCTCACGGAACTGTTCACCCCTCCGCTCCGCAGCTCAAAGCCACACCAGGCCGCAAATGTTTCATTTCAAATTACAAATTAGGACTAGCCTACGTAAGAACAGGAATGTAGCCTACACAAAAAGTCCTGTAAAATTAAATGAATAAATGGGCCTAATAATATGAATAAAAATTATATGAAACAAAAATATACGTAAATAAAAGTAATAAAAGTAAATTAACTATAGGCCAGAATTTTGATAGCTGAACTTTTGCTCAACGCACACGATAAAAATTTAAATTGGCTTAAACTGCTGTAAAATTAAATGAATAAATGGCTGTAATAATATAACCAAAAATGATATACACAAAAATGTATAAAAAAAAAATACATACATAAATGTTTAAAAGTAATTAATTATTAGGTCAGAGTTTGATAAGCCTAACTGAACTTTAGCGTAGCGCACACTGTTAAAATTTAAATTGGCTTATAGGCCTATATCAATTGTACACAAAAAAGCTGTAAAATTAAATGAATCAATGGGCCTAATTATATAAATGTTATATAAGTGTTAAATTATATTAAAGTAAATGAACTATTAGGCCACCAGACTTATATCTAACTGAACTTTTGCGCGGAGAGCACGTGGATAACAATTTAAATTGGCTCAAACTTCACAGTCTGAATGTAATCTGAAGATAACATATTGCGTATGTACCTAAAAAAAGATATCACAGTTTCTGGATAATTTAAAAAATAATAATAAATAAATAAATAAATAAAGTTGTCCTCCGAAGAGGGGGGGTGGAGGTGGGAGAATAAAAAAAATAATAATAAAATAAATAAAATAAAATTTGCTCAAACTTAAAAGTTATAACATATTGTGTATGTACCTAAAAAAAGATTTCACAGTTTCTGTATAATGTAAAAAAAATAAAAAATTAATAAATAAATAAATAAATAAAGTTGTCCTTTAATAAAGTTGTCACGGGTGGAGGTGGGAGAATAAAAAAAATTAAAATTAAATAAATAAAATTAAAATTGGCTCAAACTTAAAAGTTATAACATATTGTGTATGGACCTTAAAAAAGATATCACAGTTTCTGTATAATTTCATTAATAATAATAATATTAATTAAATAAATAAATAAATAAATAAAGTTGTCCTCCGAAGAGGGAGGGGGGGTGGAGGTGGGAGAATAAAAAAAAATTAAAATAAAATAAATAAAATAAAAATTGGCTCAAACTTAAAAGTTATAACATATTGTGTATGTACCTAAAAAAAGATATCACAGTTTCTGTATAATTTCATTAATAATAATAATATTAATTAAATAAATAAATGAATAAATAAAGTTGTCCTCCGAAGAGGGGGGGTGGAGGTGGGAGAATAAAAATAAATAAATAAAATAAAAATTGGCTAAAACTTAAAAGTTATAACATATTGTGTATGTACCTAAAAAAAGATATCACAGTTTCTGTATAATTTAAAAAATAAATAAATAAAGTTGTCCTCCGAAGAGGGGGGGTGGAGGTGGGAGAATAAAAAAATAATAATATAATAAAATAAAAATTGGCTCAAACTTAAAAGTTATAACATATTGTGTATGTACCTAAAAAAAGTCACAGTTCACAGTATCACAGTTTCTGTATAATTTAATTCATAATAATAATATTAATTAAATAAATAAATAAATAATAAATAAATAAATAAAGTTGTCCTCCGAAGAGGGGGGGGGGGGGAGGTGGAGGTGGGAGAATAAAAAAAATAATAATGAAATAAATAAAATAAAATAAAATTAGCTCAAACTTAAAAGTTATAACATATTGTGTATGTACCTAAAAAAAGATTTCACAGTTTCTGTATAATGTAAAAAAAAATAAAAAATTAATAAATACATAAATAAATAAATAAAGTTGTCTTTTAATAAAGTTGTCACGGGTGGAGGTGGAAGAATAAAAAAAATTAAAATAAAATAAATAAAATTAAAATTGGCTCAAACTTAAAAGTTATAACATATTGTGTATGTACCTAAAAAAAGATATCACAGTTTCTGTATAATTTCATTAATAATAATAATAATAATAAATAAATAAATAAATAAAGTTGTCCTCCGAAGAGGGGGGGTGGAGGTGGGAGAATAAAAAAAATTAAAATAAAATAAAAATTGGCTCAAACTTAAAAGTTATAACATATTGTGTATGTACCTAAAAAAAGATATCACAGTTTCTGTATAATTTAAAAAATAAATAAATAAATAAATAAATAAAGTTGTCCTCCGAAGAGGGGGGGTGGAGGTGGGAGAATAAAAAAATAATAATATAATAAAATAAAATAAAAATTGGCTCAAACTTAAAAGTTATAACATATTGTGTATGTCTATGTACCTAAAAAAAGTCACAGTTCACAGTATCACAGTTTCTGTATAATTTAATTCATAATAATAATATTAATTAAATAAAT
This sequence comes from Pimephales promelas, assembly GCF_016745375.1. Next base: position 1,135,504 of record NW_024122003.1, on the reverse strand, counting down.
AAATAAATAATAAATAAATAAAGTTGTCTTCCGAAGAGGGGGGGTGGAGGTGGGAGAATAAAAAAAAAAATGGCTCAAACTTAAAAGTTATAACCCCGCTCGCTCCTATCTGCTCACATACTCTGGATCCTAAAGTTAAGCCAAAGGGTGTACAAACACACTGTTACAAATGTATTAAAATCTAGATTTCCCATACCAAAGAAGTGTAGTAGTGTGAATTATTTTAACTAAGGTAAATGTCACAAACCTGTCCTGATCTTTGTATTGCAAGTTAAATTGATACCATCACCTTGTGTTTATAAGTTCAAACTCCAATGTAAAGTTCCCTTAGTTAGACTTGACTTGATGAGGACTGCAGCTACCAACAGCTCGTGTTTCTCAATAAAGAATCTTGCTGAAGAGACAACCAAGTCTCCTGGTCTTCGCTTCTGAGTTGCTACACTTTAGAAGAGAAAGTTCACAACAACACAAAAGTTAGCATTTTAGTACTTCTGGTTCCCTCGCTCGTCTAAAGTATCTGGGTTTTTTGAATGGGTTTATGCTACGTAAATCGCCTGAAATAAGATCTGTGGTTAATAAAGCCTCTAAATATTTTCATGTTTTAATCTATGACATAAAACACACCAGTTATAACCTGCTTGTGTTTTTTCAACTTTATTGTGTCTGCTTGTGTTTTTTAAACTGTATAGGCTTCAAAATGTATAAATTTTGATCTTATTTTTTGAAATTTTCTTTAAAGTCAGAAGTCTATGTGGAAAATGCATAGGTTTCCGATCGAGGGAACCCATGCGCTGCTAGCTTCCGAGTTGTCCTACAAAGTGACATCATAACTTTGGCACTCTATTGAGGGCCATGAGTCGACACCAAACGTGTCACATGAAACATCCTTTCCCGCATGTTGCGAGGAGGATCAACTGGAAGGGCATGAAAGGGAAAAAAAAAATCATTCAACCAGATGGAGTCTAAAAAGTTACTCCTGTGTAAGTACATGTATTATGTATATTGTTTGTCTAAAAAATATAAGCTACAAAAAGTCAAACTTTTTCCTTAAAGGTACACTATGCAACTTTTTGTTTAAAATCATAAATGTAAAGAGCAAGTACATCATGAATCCATCTTCCAAAGTGTGTTTTTGCCTTATCCAAAATCACTACAATACACCTATAATAAGTGTTTACATTCTGACTATTTTAGACAGCGCGGGATTCGAACCACTGTATAGGGATTATGCCGAGTGCCCAGCATTCAAACCGGAAAACGGGTATAAGCATTTCCGGTTTGCAGTGGTTAGGTTTATCTCTGTGGTAACTTAAAGGATTAGTTCAACTCAAAATGAACATTTCCATTTCCTTAAAATAACTTTTAATAAGGATTATTACATTCTGTAACAAAATTGTTCATTGAAGTTAATGCATCAACTAATATTAATTAATGGGACCTCATTGTAAAGTGGTAGCGAAACAACTAATGCAATATCTTACATTTGCTGCTTACATATCTAAACAGAAAATAGTTACATAATATTACTGTTTATTTGTTTAATAATGTATCCATTATATAATACAATTTAATTACATATATGTGATAAATGTATGTTAAATTAATACATGTTGCATTTACAGGTATGTAAGCAAATTGGCACAATTGCATATGAAGAGTTCAGATGCAAAAGCCTCTAAGTGCCATTTGAAATTTTCTTCTAGCATGATAATTTTTATCAAGCTTGTATATTTAAGTTCAGTGATTTCACTTAAATGGCAATGATAATTACCTATTAATTGTTATTTAAGTGAAATTACTGAACTTAAATATACAAGTTTGATAAAAATCATCATTAAAGAAGAAAATTTCAAATGGCATTTAGAGGCTTTTGCATCTGAACTCTTCATATAGTGTTATTCTGCCACAGTACTGAAAAAAAAACAGAATCTTAAAAAAAAAACAGATTGATAACCTCAGTGAGAGCTAGGCAGCTGACACCTTTCAAATAACTTAAATATTTTAATAGATATGCTTTGCTATCTTTTGGCACTTAATAACTAAGGCCTAGACATTCTACAATGTCTAAATATCCAAATTTTTCTATGCACACAAATGGGCTGTGTGACCAATAAATAGACTATAATGACAATAAAAATATTTTTGTATAATTACTGGATCTAAATAAAGTTAAAGGAGAGGCATAATTGTGCAGAATCAAAACCAATGATTCTTGATTAAGATATTGTTAAATTTCACACATTTAACACTGGAGACAAGGGAAGGGGTTTGAAACTGAGAAACATATAATAGAGTGAATATAAATAGTACACTCGTTCCATCGAGCACATCAAAATTTCAGTTACAATAGTGCTCAACAAAACATTTAAAAAAATCTACAAAAATGTCTGCACACTTCTGAAGCAAGTGAAAAACACGCCTGGATTTGAACTGGACTATTGCCACCAGACTGGTGGCTTTCGATCATTGTGTTTCTAAGCAGATTAGACACAACCACATGCATTTTTCTTAAACTATTTTAAGTATTTTAAAAGCTTGCCAATGATTTTGACCTTCTGTGTCTCTGTACCTGAGTAATTTAGAGTCTTGGACTGTAAACTCACAATGTGCTGAATTATGCTTAGAATTTACTAACACTCTTAAATACAAAGATGTTTTGCAGTGATTACATAAAAACACAATATGAGTGGGGATAATATGAAATAGAAATGCCTATTTTTTTTTTTTTTTTAAAGGAGAGATGACTTTCAGCATCAGTATAAAAGAAGCTGAGCATTTCAAAAAACTTACTTGCTTGTAATTTTGAAGTATTTTAGAAAAAAATATATAATATAATCTTCATATGTACAGTATCTTGTCCATATACTTGTGAATGATTACCTGTCCTGTCCTTGAGAATCCAATTAATTAAGATTAGTCTTATCAGTGTGTGGTATATGACTGATAATACAGATACTCAGGACAGAGTGAACGTTGCCATAGTGAACAGGAAACATAAGCTGTTACATGATAATTCTGAGAATCTCGTTGTATAAATTGAACTTATCTGTCGTCGGCTGATGAATAAATGAACATATCAGGTGATATATAACTATTTTTAGAGACAAATCACCTTTTAACGCTTTATTGAATCCAGATTAGCTTCACAGTGATAATAGTGATCAATGATACAAAACTTCATTAAATATTAAAATCAAATGTTGCTGTAAATCAGCTCTAAAATCCAGTTGAGTTAAAATAAAACGAATGTTCAATTCAACTGAGCAGCTCTACAGAAAACAAAAGAGTAGCTAGCCTATTTGAGTCAGTTCAGTGATGATTCAGTTCAGATTAAAGATGAATTTCTCGCATGAATTTATGAATGTCAAACCACCAGAATTTAATATAACAACCAGTAAAAATCCTAATTATGTCAAACTTGAGATTTATTAGTAGTAGAACTATATCAAGATATGGGGAAATATTTGAATGGTAAAAATCTTGTAAATATTGAATGACAGGGTATTACCAAGCAAAAGGGGATCTGAGAAAGTAAAAGTGAATTTGAATCACATTTCAGTCCAGTCATCCCAGTTAAATGCAACCAATGAGAGGGGGTTTCCATTTGTTATGCTAAGGGCCACTTGTTTAGATCTTTACATCCTGCCATCAGAAAGCAGAGTTCTTCAGCACACCATGCTGGACATTGAAGACTAGGCACAATAACTTTATTATTTTAGGTGTGGAGCCACAATGATTATAGTCTCTCGAAGGGTGTGTGAGAATGTTGTTTTCTTTAGTGTCATTGTTTGCTCTTTAGTCTGAGTCTTATATTGTGTTTTTACTGTAAAAGTTGTAAAACGGTTGTAAAAACACCATAAAAATCAGTTTTGGTTTACGCACTATATTTCTAACAATGGTAACACTTTATTTTAATAGTCTATTTTATACATTCTACTAACTTTAAGTAACTTTACAACAACACGTCAACTAGCAATATTATTAGACTGTCTGATAATATGCTTACACTTTATTGTGATGCTCCACAACAGGCATTCTGACTAAGTAACTTTGCAAGTAAATGTCAACTTATTACCCCAACCTAACAGTTTGCTAATAGTCTAATGAGAGTTAGTTGACATGTAGTTGCAAAGTTACTAGTTAGAATGTCATCGGAAAATAGTGTAACCCTAAAGACTTGAAACTTTCAGCAAAACAAGTAATGCATCCCCATGCACTTATTTAATATACTCAGATTTAGTTTAAGCAAACTGGTTTAATGCATTTTATTTTAGCTCAAGCTTAATTAGAAAAAAAGTCCCCTCTTCCAACATGCATTGGGGCATAGATAATTAATACATTGTTATTTTACATTGTTGTTAATTACATTGCTCTTGTCACACTTGTCTTGTGACATGAGTATTTTTTTTCTTCCCTTTGGACAAGGCTAAATGTAATAAGTTAAAGCAAATTTTTAAAAGTAAATTGCCATGCAAACTTTTTTTTTTTGTCTTGTGTATTTCATGCAAGGGGTCAGTTTAAATGTGTATGGATGAAGATTTACACAGATTATAAGCAGTACACTTTTTAAAATGCACATATAGACAGATGGTTATGCACACACAAATTAACTTCTGAATATAGTTTCTTTATGGTGAGACAATATGCTGAACTTTACCCATAATTATTGGCAGGTGATAAACTATCAAGTAACCACATCTGATCTTTTCCCTGCTCATAATCTTTTATCCTTTTATTAATGCTATCCTCTTGGTTAAAATGGTGTCCAAATACATTTACATTTAATTAACTTAATTTTTATTAATTTCATGATTGCAGTGATGCTTTGAAAGGTTTTGCATTTCTTTTTTTTGTACCAGGGGGTGGCAATATTTCATTGATATTGGCTGATTTTGACTTCTAGATTGCTTGTTTGACATAAAAAACATAAAATAGGCCTAACTGTTTGACATAAATTCTTCTTTAATATGACTTCTTCATTTTACATGATACCGTTTCTTTCTTTAACATTTTTCAAAACTCTCAATTATTTCCAGGTCTGAATTATATTTCAAAGCCTAACTTTAAATGCAAATGCACACACATGACTACATATCTCCATGTATTTGGGTACATGGAAACTTCAAAACTTTCCGATGTGCTTATGTTCATTGTCATCATCACACCTACAGTCACGTCATAAACGAAGCAAAAGGATCTTGCACTTGTCACCAACAGCGGGGCCTGTGCCGGGGTGGGACGGCCCGCTACACTGTCATGGTTAACCACTGAGTGGGCTAGACTTACTGTGATGATGTATTTTGACATCAAGACTTATCTAGAAGAGTAACGATTGCGTTAGCCTGCCTGAACCCTCATGTCTGCATCTGACATAACCTTGCTGTCTTGAAACATTTGATGAACAATGGGAGTTCTTGATCACCGGTCTCTTGTATTTCGGGAGAATATGACGTGTTGTCATGCTTGTTGTAAATCCGACAGATCCGATTCTCTGAACTCACGTCTGAACTGTGTCGCAAATAAACATGGCGGCGCCCATCGCGCATAAGCTATTGTGATCATCATCATAAATGTTTTTAAATGTCAAAACACATCCACCTAAACGTATTTAATAATCGGAATATCAGGTAACTTAGTTGATGATATAGCCAACAAGTTTGTGTGAATATTTTGAAGAAAAAAAAGGGGGGAAACGAAATAAAAACAGCACTTGTGGCTGCGGTGTGTCACGTGACCACGTTCTAAAATAACGGTCGCCTTAAAACTCACGCTAAACATTCGTGTGAAAGGGTTATATAATGCCAAATATTCACGTTTTATATATTCCAAAATGGCGTTTGCGTTTCTTTTTGCCTGGTTTTTGATTCTAGGTTCATACCCCAGTGTAAGGTCCTGTCTGCAGTGTGACCCGGTGGTTCGTTATGTGCACGAAGATTTCCTGTCCTCAGTTGAAGGAATCACTGTCCATGATCAGATTGAACTGACGCAAATAATTGAGCAGGCTTACATCAACTATCAGGAGACCAGCACATCATTTCGGGGTGTCATAGGTAACGTTAAGCCTACTGGTGTTATAGTCAATTTCAAGAACGTAAACAATGCTACCAAATACAGTAAAATAACAACAATAAAAAACGCGTTGGAGTGCTACTGCGCATGTCTTGTCCTAATGCAGCATTTCCGATGGCGCCATTTTTAAATCTTAGATATGTGAAAACCACAAACGTAGACCCTTTAAGTCCAGCGAAAAGGCAACAGTTACGGTATTTACAAAAATCGAAAATAAACGATTATTGAAATTACCGGACTCTTTCAATAAGAGTAACGTTATGATGCGTACACTTTTTTACACATAACATTAAACGTTTTCCTGAATAGTCTGACGGCTCATTATTTGCTTGGGTGTACGAGAGATGCGATAAAAGTAAATCTCAGTCTGCATGCATTGCTTACAATTCATTTCTTAGCGGAAAGGTTGGGAACATTTATTTCCTACAACCTGTCTTGTGTTTGGTGTAGATGGAGCAAGTCAAACAGCGTCAAAAACGTATGGGTTGTCTGGGAGGGCACTTGCATTGCTGGCCTGGGTCACTGTATATCTACATACATCATATATTAATACACTTTAGGTCTTTGAAGGTAAAATATGTTATTTAATTGTGTTCAAGTATAGTCAAATTCTAGCTATAATAATGTGTGTGTGTGTGTGTGTGTGTGTATAGTCAACATTTGAAGTGGATCAAAAAAGTTAATTCTAAATCCTAAGACATGAACAGGTATTGTTCAAAATTCATGTATAACTTTGATGAAAGGTTTTGATCCACTTCAAATGTTGGAATTGTCTATATAGGCTAATCAGGAGTAGCGAGGAGATGCTGCTATTCTTGTCTGTGATTTTTTGTTTTTGAATGTAACGTTAGTTGAAATAGCCCATTAGGTTAACACTTCTAATAACTGTGTAGCCTATAGATGCTGAATACTTATTAGGTTTATTGTTACTTTACATGCATATCTGCAAAATTATAAAAAAAACAAAAACAAACATATGATAGTTTTATTTGCTCTTATTCTAGAATTTGAAAAAAAAGTTTAAAAATAATTAAGCTTGTCCAAACTTTTGACTGGTAATAGCTACATACAAAATCTGCCAAATTTCTTGACATTATTTTAAAAATGATGATGTTGAGTGCTATCTGATTTGCTTTAGATCCTACAACACTCTATCGTGCACGGACTGAATATCAAAGTGAATTCAAGAGGCACTGGAAAGAAGACAGGACAGGTGAGAGAAAAGATTAACATTTTCATGTTAGAGTAAAAACATGATAAATGAAGATGCATTACATCTGAAACCATGAACAAAAATCACTGTGTTATTCTTGTGTAGGTTCTGTTCAGTGGGATATGATTACTATAGTGGAGAAAGGAAAGCGAATCCTTCAGAAACATTTGGAGATTTTTGTTACCCAAGGTAAGGATGTATAGGCAATGGGCATACTGTAAATGTTTTTAAATAGCAATGATGTTTCAAAACTAAATTATGTTTATCATTATTATTTTATAAAGGTCTATGCCCAAATAAATGTGGTAAGTACCAATTTGAGATTTCTATCCACCTTATTTTTTAGCGTGGAAGTATAACTATTTTTTGTGAATGTGCGAGACTTCCGGTTCATTATAATTCCTGATATTTATAATCATGTCACTATGATCAAAATGATTTTCCTGAGAGACATAAAATTCAGACAAGTGTGTTCAAATGTTTGACTGGTTGTGTACTGTGTGTGTTACAGGACCCTGAGTATAATGGAGTGTGATGATACATGTACATTATATTGCTCACTGGGTGTGTGTGTGGGTGCGGATGGTTGTTTCTTACAGGGCTGTTGTATCAGAGAGTGATGAACTGCACTTCCTGTCAGTATATGCTCTTTACATGTCTGTCAGCCACTCCGCCTCTGGACTGTGGAGGTGAGACAAACACCCACGGATATACACACCTGAGTGGCTTGTAAGACTATATCAGCACATCTCTTTTGTTTTTCTCTCCTTTTGTTTCTATCAGAGAATCATCTCAAGGCAGATGAAGGAGAGGAGGTGGTGCTGGACTGTTTCCTACCTTGGCACGCTCTTGTCATTGGACAGACCGAGTACCATTACTCCTGGCATCCTGATGGAAAAAATGTACACGCACACACATTTAAATGCATTTGCAGGTTTCAAATAATCTTGAAGCCATTTTGAATAATGTTGCAGACAAGTGAAGGAAATAATAATTTAAAAGAATATGCTTAATTGCAAACTGAATATCATGTTTTTGGACACTCAATTGCATGCTGTTTGCAATTAAATGGAAATGTATTATAGTTTATATTTATAATAAATGCAATTAGTTGACCCACTTAATTCGGACTTGGGTATATAAGTTAATAATTAGTTCTATTGTCTTTGAAATATGGTTAAAGATTTTTGCAGAATGTACTGAAAAGCATTTATGGCAAATAAAATATACTATTTCTATTAAAATATGCCATTTCTATTGAAAATTTTAGGTCAGTTGTTCACAATGTAATGCAGAATTAAAAAAACAATCAATATAAAAAAAAATCTTTCATTTTAACAGAGTACATTGTGAGTGTAATGATTAAGTTGCAATTTAGTATATTTCAAATATATTAACTAAATGAACAACAGACTACAGTTAAAATTATAATCAAGTACTTTACATGTGCTTTAGTATGTTAGTCAACATATCAAAATATAAATGTACTTTATTAAAGCACAACAAAATATTTTTAAAATGGTTTAAAATGTAGGCCTACTTTTAATGTCATAAAATGTGTTTAATGGTATAAGCAAGTAAGGTTTAAAAAATACTTTCAATATTTGAAGTGCACTCCATACAAGTAAGTGTACTTGCAAGTAAGTTTTTCATAAGTGAATGTTGGCTAGTAGCTAGCTAAAAAAAAAAAAAAAAAAAAAAAACTTGACTAAATTTAAGCACAACAGCAGCTCAGCTTTCCAGTTAAACAACTCTTTCTAACAAGTACTAATTATACCATATAATTATAACTTTACAGTAATGTTTAAGAAGGTAATGCCCCTTCAATAGTCATCTAGCAACTAGCTTACTTTAAATGTTTGTCTTTTAGGTTGATATGTTACTGTTTTAGTATGGATCTTTCCAGAGATCCATAAACCAAATACCCATAGTGATTTGAATTATGAATTAAAATGTCCTAAAATGAGTTTGTTTATTAATCATTGAAAGCTGTCACATGATGGGGAGTATGAAGTGCTGGTGGTGACAGAGGAGTCTAAAATTGTACTTAATCAGCTGACAACCAGTGAGGAAGGCATGTACTGCTGCCTCCTACAGGATCAAAAGGGTACTGTGCTGTCCCGCATTTATTTTAAACTGAAAGGTAGGCCGGATTTATCATTTTTGTGTTGAATGTGATAGCTCATTGTAATCTTACAATTTTTTTGTCCTTCCCTCAGTCAACCCACTGCCATCTACAACCCCCAGACTGATTGCGATGTTGCCGTCCCTGCCCTCGGGTTATGACGCCACACCTCGCCCTCATAGGAGCAGTTTCCTCATTATATTGATTTTACTGACTGTACTCAGCATCACAGGCAGCCTTGTCATCATAGTGTACCTCAGGTATGTCATGATTACAACAGGATTAGGTTTGATGCACAGCAGTTTGGGCATATTAAAAAGGGGCTATGTAATATACTTTAAGATAGGGAGGAAGAATGAGTCATTAAATGATTAAGCAATTTTTGATCAGAGCAACACTTCTGAGAGACATTTCATATAAAAAACATTTGCTTCACATAACACACAGATGACCTCACAGATGTTTGTTAAATGTCTTGCTTAGGATATTTTATTGCAGATGTTGCTATTACTGTATATATAGTAGCAGTATTTGACTACAGTATCTGTCAAATTACATTTCATTAAGTGACATTATGTTTACATTAAACTTTCATATTTTGGTTAGATGTAATCAGGCCCACATGGAATCTGCTCCCACGGAAATCAGCAGGTTCCCACAAAATTGGAACGGAACGCATGCTATTGTTTGTTTATAATATTGTGGCCAGTGTTGTTACTGTTAACTAAAGCTAGTTAGTTAGTATAAAGGTATAAATATTAGGGGGAAAACTAATGAAAATGTTGCCGTAGCAACAAGTTGAAGTGTAGGCTACTCAAATTACAAAACCTAAAACTGAAATGTAAATAAAAGATATAAATAACTAAAAAATATACAAATGACAAAATTTCTCCAAAAATGTGTTATATTAAAAATTAAAATATAAAATTAAATGCTAGTTGATGCATTTGCGATGACGTCACGGTTTTCTCCAGAACGGCTATTTATTTAAATTAACTAAATTAATTTACTTTACAACGAAAAGTAACATCACTGAATTTACTTAAGCTGAACTATGATGCTATTTTCTTTTAGAAACAATCTTTGTTGCATTATTTATCATGTAAACCTGCTTTGAAACAATCTGTATTGTAAAAAGCGCTATATAAATAAAGGTGATTTGACCTGACTATATATATATATATCACTAAAATATTAATAATATTGTTATTATGTACTTATTTGAACATGAATAAACATTGCAAAATTCCATAGATTTTTCATCAAATTCCTACAAAATTACCGTAAAAGCTCTTTTTACGATTTCCTCTTTTTACTGCATTAATGTGATCAAAAATACAGAAGAAAACTAATATTGTGAAATATTATTACAATGTATTTTAACTGTTTTCTATTGTAATACATTTTAAAATGTCATTTATTCCTGTTGTTCATGTCTTAACTGTCACTTTTAATCAATTGAATGCATCCTTGCTGAAGAAAAGTTGTTTTTTTCCCAAAACAAACAAACAACAACAACAACAACAAACTACTGACCAAACCTTTGAATGGTAGTGTATATAAAAAAACAACAACTGATAAACGTCTTGCAGATCCTGCAAGGGACATAAATTGAACTGCATTATGGTTGGCACATGCAGGGAGAGACAATAGGGAGGAAAAAGAATTACAGTGGGTGATCTGTCATGGCATCCTGTGATTTTGTTCAGAGAGACAAGATTAGGAAGGAAACACACTATGTTTTCATCCATTCTGTCATGTTGCTTTGTGTCCCTCTGACAGTGTGACCATGAAGCGCCAGAAGGAGGAGAGAGACAGCAGGAGAGGAGGAGAGGGGGAGGATGGAGAGAACATTGAGCTGGTTTCTGTGACAGAATGAGGGATGTGATCCAAAGAGGTACATCAATAAATGACTATACACTCCTAAAAGAGTATGGGTGTGGAGTCTTTTAGATTTTTTCAAAGAAATTAATACTTTAATTCAGCAAGGATTCATTAAATTCATCAAAAGTAACAGTTAAGGCCTTCATAATATTACAAAGTTTTCATATACATTTAAATGTATTTCAAATACATTTAAAATAACTTTCTGTTAATCAAATGTATCACAGTTTTCACAAAAGTGATATGAATTTTATTGCTATATACAATAAAAGTAATGATAACAAGTGGTTCTTTTTAGCAGCCAATTAGCATCTTGAAATGATTTCTGAGGGATCATGTGACACTGAAGACTGGAATAATAATTTCTTTGTCATCAGAGGAATACATTTCCTACAAATATTGTCACCCTTGCTAAATATGAACAAAAGTGTCTTAGAACATTTGTTTTTGCCACTTCATTCAAAAAATATATAAAAAATCTAACCTTTAAAGTAAAATAGTTTTAAATTTTCAAAAAGTCATGTTTTATCATTAAACATTTCAGATTACAATTGTTAACCCGTTTTCCTAAAATGGGAATGAGGCGCTGCATCGAAAGTAACGACGCTATGCCTAGCCAAACTCCATATACTAATCGTCTCCATTCCCCCTGTCTGCTTCCTGATTCAGGCACCCAGGGATGAACACTGCCCTTAGTAACTTCAGCTTGCCCTGGGTCCATAGGAGGATTTGGAAAGGGGGCACCAATTTGCAAAGGGGGTGCAACCGCGGACCCCTCTGATTAGGTGACCTCAGATGTGTTGTCTGTATGAACAAGCACATGATGGCCCCTGAGTTCTGGAGGGAAATGTTTCACAGCTGTGCATAAACAGACGCCCAAAAACTGTAAAGATGAGGGGCCCAAAGTTCTTCCACAACGATGAGAGAGACTGATAGTCATATAGAAATTGATAACTTAAAGTTATTGCGACTAAAGGTGGTTCTACAAGCTATTGAATCATGGGGTGTACTTAAGTTTTTCACACATGGCTTCTCCATTTTGGCCTAGTTTTGGTTAAATAAATAATGACACGGTGTAACTGCCAAATCAGGACGAGTTCCATTGAAAAGGGAACAAAAACATTTTCTGAAATATGTGTTTCACTATTGTTGGCACCCCATACACATTCTAATGCATAAAAATCTAACTGAAGTATATTTCCATTCATATATTTTTTAAGTTTAAGTTTTAAGTGATAAATCATGACTTCCTGTGTCACTGGGTTATAAATATAATGTGACACACAGGCCGAATTTATATAGTCGTCCATCACGAAAGATATGAGAATACAGTAATGATGTATGAAAAGGTTGTTGAGCTACACAAATCATGAAATGGTTAATAGTTTAATATGCTGATTTCACGCAGACGCCATTTTGAAATCGAAAACGAAGCTCCGATGGTAAGAACACCGTAAATACAGACAAACAACAATGCCTTGGAGTACCAACCTGAAGCTGCTGCCGCGATTTACACTATTGGATGTTATATATATATATATATATAAAGATATATTTATATATATTATATATATAAATGAATTTCACTGTATATAGTCTAAAGTATGAAAGAAATGTATGTACATTTTTAGAATAAATAATTTCTATATTAAACACAACAATACGCCACAACAGTGACTCTCCTATGACTAAGCCACCGGAGCCATTTCAAAATGGTGGCTGCGTGAAATCAGCGTATTGATGGAATACTCATTTTCCACTTTATGGGCAATAATTGAGAAGTTTAAATCAACTGGAAATGGTCACAATCTATCTGGAAGAAGACATCTGTCTATATTGGCCCCACATGCACTGAGGAGGATGGTCTGTCAACAAACAAACTGTAAGGATCAAAGTTGTTGGAGAATGACCTCACCTAGTGACCACAACTTTTTTGGCAAGGTTGCAATAGAAAAAGCCTTTGGTGACTTCAAACAACAATCTCACTTATGCCTGACGTTTCTGGAACTGAGACTTGGTTTTAAATAAAGCTTTTTGGAAAAATACCAAGGGTGGTTTTGACATGTACAGCAATGTTGAAAAGTACCTCACCACCGCTGTTAAGTATGGTGGTGGATCTGTAATGCTGTGGGGCTAATTTGAGACACTGGACCACTTGTTAGGACACACAGTATCATAAACTCGTGGTTAAATCTTCCAGCATGACAGTGATCCAAAGCACATCTTAAAATAAATGACAGAACAGTTCACTGACCACAAAATGTAGACCCAAAACCCATTTAAAAAAGTTATTTATTTATTTATTTATTTATTTATTTAATTTTACAATTAGAATTTTTCTTCAACTATTTGACTTTAATTATAGGTTAGATTTTTGATAATATTTTGAATTAAAGGAGTAGTTCACTTTAAAAAAAAAAAAACTTTTACTGATAATTTACTCCCCCCCTTGTCATCCAAGATGTATCCAAGATCCATTAATTAAGAAATTAAGGTTTTTGATGAAAACATTGCAGGATTTTTCTCCATATAATGGACTTTAATGGGAACCAAATGGTTCATGTCCAAAGACATTTTCAATGCAAACTGCAAACTCTTCAAAGGACTTTAAACGATTCCAGACAATGAATAAGGGTCTTATCAAGCGAAACGATCGCTCATTTAAAAAACAAAAACAAAACAAAGTTTAAATTTTATAAGCTCAAATGGTGCACGTTCGTGACTCTCCTGTTCGAATTTGTTCATCAAAATGAAATAATCTTCTTTTTTTTCCGTGTCATTTGGTTCATTAAACAAACGAAATGAACAAGTTGACTAGGGAAAAGATTTGTTCATTTTGATGAACGAGTTTGAACAGGAGAGTCACGAACGCGCATCACAGAACATCACAGTCGCAAGGCGGCCATTTGAGCTTGTAAGACTTAAACTTTGTTATTTATTTATTAAATGAGCGATCGTTTCACTTGATAAGACCCTTATTCATCGTCTGGAATCGTTTAAAGCCCTTTGAACAGTTTGCAGTTTGCACTGAAACTGTCTTTTGGACCTTGAACCGTTTGGTTCCCAATGAAGTGAATAATATGGAGAAAATCTTGCACAGTTTTCATCAAAAACATTAATTTCTTTTCAACTGAAGAAAGAAAGACATGGACATCTTGGATGACATTGGGGTGAGTAAATTATCTTTTTATTATTATTATCTTTATTATTTAAAAAAAAAAGTGAACTACTCCTTTAAGGATAAGGGAGAAATGGCAAAACAAATGTTCACAGTCAGTTTTTTAGAGCCCTGTATTTTAAATTGTAAAGAAAACATTACTCTATATTTCTGTTGTACAATTTAGGTGAGCCCGTACGAACTGTATAGCCAAAGTTTCCTGTTATTAGCTGAAAGGAGTGTGTCTTCTGCTGTTGTAGGCCATATATACCTGTATATATATATATATATATATATATATATATGATTAACATGCATAAATACATATGAAAAGTTGGCTGTTTTAAGGTGCAAAACTTGAAGGAGTACTTCACTTTTAAAAAAAAAACTTTTTGCTGATAATTTACTGACCCTCATGTCATCCAAGATGTCCACATCTTTCTTTCTTCAGTTGAAAAGAAATTAAGGTTTTTGATGAAAACATTTCAGGATTTTTCTCCATATAATGGACTCCAATGGGAACCAAATGGTTCAAGGTCCAAAAGACAGTTTCAGTGCAAACTACAAACTGTTCAAAGGGCTTTTAACGATGCCAGACGATGAATAAGGGTCTTATAGGAAAAACTATTTGTTCATTTTGAGAGTCACGAATGCTCATCACAGAACAGAGCAAGGCGAGCATTTGTGATATAAAACTTAAACTTTTTTTTATTTATTGTTTTAAATGAGTGATCGTTTCGCTAGATAAGACCCTTATTCATCGTCTGGTGTTGTTTAAAGCCCTTTGAAGCTGCACTTAAACTCTCATTTGGACCTTGAACCGTTTGGTTCCCAATGAAGTCCATTATATGGAGAAAATCCTGGAATGTTTTCATCAAAAACCTTAATTTCTTTTCGACTGAAGAAAGAAAGACATGGACATCTTGGATGACATGGGGGTGAGTAAATTATCAGCAGAATTTTTTGTAAAAGTGAACTACTCCTTTAAAGAAGAAAAAAAGAGAAGTAAGCATTCAACTTGTCAAAAGCTCATCCAGAAAATGGTGACATCATGCTTTGACATGAAGTCATGTGACACTCATACTCAGGGACAAGCTCTGAAGGTAGATTTTCATGGGTTATTTATTTTGGGCTTATCTCAGTGGTTAATGCCCATATGCATTATTATCTTTCCACCAGGTGCTGTCATATGTTATTCAGTTACCGACTGAGTTCACATGCACATGTAAATGAAAAGAGATCCATTCACTGGTAGCCTACTTTAAAAAAGGAAGACACGTTTCAGTTGAATGAATGACATGTTTTGGTTGGGCAGACACGTGGGAGGAATGAAAGATAAAGTGGGAGAGCTAAATCTCTTGGATTACAATGTTTTCTAGAATTAATATTCCCCTGCCAACTGGTTAATCCCAGGGATTATCCCCTCTTCTGACCAGAGGAGTGTACGCTGAAAACTCTGAATTGCTTGTTTTCATATGAAGTTCCCCTTTGGCAACCGAGAGACTTTCAGACTTCCTCTTTAGAATGCCTTCTTTACATGATTGATGATGGGACTATTTTTCACTTCTTTAGTTACAATATTGTGGTGTTCGAAATTAATCGGTCGATGGAATTCTCCTATGTACTTTAGAAAATACCATTGGTCGTATAAAGTCAATTTTATTTGTTAATAACACTTTACACAATACACAGTGGCTCTACAGAAAATCATGATGTTAATGTTTATAATATCGTATTATTATCATGTCACTGGGGATTCTGGGGAAAGTCCTTAAGTCATTGGAAATGATCTGTTTTGAAAGTTCTGCTCAGTTGTGATTTTATATGACTGGCTTTGATGCTTTCAGTTATTGTTTATGTAAGTCTTTCTGCATTTTCCTATTGTTTTACTGAGACAAGTGACATCATGGGAGGCAGGAAGTGCTGCAAAATGTAAACACAAGTTGGATAGTCCTCTCAAAACATTTTTTTTTTTATGCTGCGTGCTAACTTCAAGCTTTCTTGAGTGGTTGGTTGTTTTTTCTAGAACAAAATGTGCATAGAGTTGAAACTACGAGTAATATTGATTTTTACCGGATTACTCATCAACTTCCTGTATAAGACAGACGGCATGATTAAACATGGAGGGGCCGGGGTGTCCCTTAAGACATTTGCTATTTGTGATCATATTGTTAGTACATACGAAATGTGGTCCCAGGATCACTATTTTAATTAATTATTTGATATATATATAATATTCAGTATATAAGGGTGTATATATAAGGGTTAATATACACCAATTATTAACCTTTAAACGCATACCTTGGGTTTTTAATGACCAGGGACGTCAATCACTACCCTCCTCCTCATTAGATTTTTAAAGTAAGACATCAACCTTCTTAGTAATCCTCAGTCAATTAATTATAAACAATATAACAAGAAAAAAATATATTTAAAAAAAGTAAAAAAGGTTTCCCATTAATTTTTTTTTTAATTTTATAAGGTCGCTAAAAATAGTTTTTCTGTCAAGTCAAGTCACATTTATTTATATAGCGCTTTTCACAATACAGATTGTATCAAAGCAGCTTCACAGTGATAACATGAAAGTAGTACAACACAGATCAATAATATTGTTAAATATTAAATAACCCCATAAGCAAGCCAAAAGCAAGGCGACAGTGGCAAGGAACCAAAACTCCATCAGATTGGATGGAGAAAAAACCTTGGGAGAACCCAGGCTCAGTCGGGGGCCAGTTCTCCTCTGGCTTACATTCATATTGTTTATATATAAATATTAAATATAAATATTGTTTATGTATAAAACGGCGCCATAACATAGCGCAACAATAATTGAATCTTTAATGACTGAATAAGTGTAATTTACACTTAAATAATATCTAATGATAAAGTGACGTTTCACTCATAGTTACCCCTGACAGAAAACAAAAGAATCATCAGTAAAACTTGAAATGGCTCAGTAATTTACTGCAGAGCAAGTGAACGCAATCAAATATGGCGGATCTGTTGAAGAAGCTGGAAGCTATCAAAATATTGAAAATGATAGTTTTGAGAATGTTTGAGCTTACGAATATGAGCCAGATGCTGGATGTCCTGAAAAGAGATGTGATGATGGTCTGCTCAGACTGAACCCTTCCAAGCTAAGATAACAAAATATGCTTTATTTTATTTTTCTGCAATTTTTACTGTAATATCAGGAGAGTTTTATATTATCGCGACAGAGATCCATCTGTGTTAGATATAGATTCGGCTTGCTAAAGTCCCAATATGTAAAAAATATATATATATATATATATATATATATATATATATATATATATATATATATATATAAACATTAATGCAGGGATAAAGTATTAAATATTTAAATTTATAATTTTGTTACAATTTTTAGTCAATTCAAATTATAATTTAATTCAAAGATAAAAAATTCCACAAAGTTAATAAAGCATAAACCAGATTATTATTTATGCAATGCTTCTAGTCTTAAAAACAGTTGTCATTCATTTTGTCTCCATTTTCCACTGTTGAATTAGTTTCTGTAAAGAGGCCCTATTTTCTTTTTCTATAGCAACGAAGGACAGTTTTTTTTTCTCATTTATTTCTTCCTTAGACAGGAAGTTGTGACACTGCATGGCTCGTTAAACTAACCTCAGCCCACAACACCACCCTAGCAATAATAACTGAAGCTCAACACCCTCATCCTGACTCCCTCACAAAGCCACTGGCACACACACACACACACACACACACACATACACAATGCAGCAGGTGTCTACACTAGATTCTGAATGATATATGATGAGAAATAAAAAAGACTGGCATGCAGGAATGAGACAGACAGAAATGGGTGTTTTAACTTAGTCTTATTTCAGGTTGGTGCACACTACTGCAGTTAGATTATTTTACAGTTGTACTTTTATCTTTTTTTTATCTGGTTTTTTTATCTGGTTTTCAGTGGCATTGCAAAGGTTGTAATTTTTACATTAAAGGTGTAAAGGATCTGATATAAGTTATCTATGTTTCATTTTTAACATCACAAAAACCAGGGGCGTGTAAATATACTTTTTATATCGTATTTCCATGTTATAGGCCACAGCGATTCATTTTGCTTCTGGGTTTATTGAGCTTGATCTAGATTTAGTTGCAGCTCATGAAGGATGTTTTTGAACACGAGAGTGGACGGCTGTTTACTCGTTCTGAGCAGAATGAGTTATTGTGGTCTGGCAAGACAGATTGTCAGTAGCAGCAAAAACAACATGAACAAGAACATTTGAAAATCCCTTATATATTTAGATGCTGGTAAAAGGGCAAGATTGTGTTCATTTTAACACATTTTTTACATAATTAACACCAGTAAAATAACACACTGTATTGACTGCTCTATAGTTAAAACATTAGTAGATCTCATATCAATTGTGACACGAGTCTTCACTAAATTCGTATTTAATGGAATGACTGTTATGTCACAAGCCAATTATTTGACAAGCAAAGACATGCACTGAATGCCAGATTAATATGAGGCAAGCATGAACACAAACCTTCAAATTCTTAAACTTAACAGGAAGAGGAGTGTGGGATGGAAGAGTGTCCACAGCTGTGGGAGAAATTGTAGGGGAAAAAGACGGGGGAGAAACAGAGTGAATGAAGGGAAATTCAAGACTGAGGGAGTGAATGAGAAAGGAGGACAGAGCTAAACTCAGCTGCTCTTTACACCTCACTGCATGGGAGGATCCTCCTCCTCTTCCTTTGACAACTGTGCTTTTAGTTTTGCTTTGTGATTTTAGGCTGAGTTGCTTATTTTCAACAGGCAGTGGAATATTATGATATTGTGAAATGCTGTATATTTTGGTGGATAATATTTTAATCAATTCAATGATACTATTTCATTGTCACTCCGAGTTACGCAGTGTTGGGAAAGTTCACTTTCTACATGAACTAGTTCAAAGTTCAGTTCACACATTTTAAAATGAACTAGTTCAGTTCATAGTTCATACTTCAAAAAATGAACTAGTTCATAGTTATTTTTTTTCCATATGTTGTGAGCTTCTTTTTTCTAACTATTATTATTGCCACAGCTCATATACAACCACAGACAACAATTATTTCATCAATGGGCAAAGTTTGCACAGAAATGTAGAAACTTTAGAGAAGAGACGGCAGCCGTGGTGTGACACTGGTGGTTTGTGTTGCCAGATTGGGTGTTTGTTCACTACTTATTAAGGCCTGTTTACTTGTGTTTTAGCCGGGGTTTCGCCTGGAATGATCTATAGAAATCTGGCACCCTATGAACGAAGTTAAACTGAAAGAGTAATACAGTATGCTCAGTTCACATTCGCCCAAAATATTAACGCGTTCATGAACAACACTGGAGTTACGTCAGATGACGACGAATGAGGTTTTGCTTAGAAAGCCTATCAACTTCGAGTCTTACAAATCAGGCCAATGGCAAAGAAATGCCATCGGTCTGCGGAATTTGCATGGCGCAACTCCGCCCCACCTTTTGGGTATAAAAGGAGAACACCGGCAATATGCAGATATGTTTTTCGCTTCGGAGCCAAGTGTATGCTTCACTCCCAAAGCCATTCTGAGATGTTCTCTTCCTCTTTGAGATGAGCTTCTCTCCATGTGTTGGTGTGGATGTGTTGGGTGACATCCCGCGGTCGTCCTGTTCGCATGACGCGGTTGAGCCGCTGGTGTCATTTGGCGCTCCAGAGGAGGACACAATGTTGATTGCAGCCTCGCAAGGCGGGGAGGAGTCATCGGGAGATGACGATTTGGCTGTGCTGCCACTTTCAGGTGCACCAGCATTGCCCGAGTCAGATTCCAAGATGATGGCCATGCTTTCCCGGGCAGCCACGAGCATTGGGTTAAGAGTGTTTTTTCATCCTTGCACCTTGTGATGCTGCTGACACCCGCCGCCAACCCCAATACCTTTCTTCCCGGATGTGCAGGTCACGAGGTCCTGGAAGACACCCTTGTCTTCCCCTGATCACTTGGCAACCTCCTCTGCCTTTCCCCCTTGATCAGGACGCTGCCAAATGGTGCACTGGGGTCCCCATGGTGAAACACTCTGTCCGCAGAGTGCTTCATCCCATGGTGACCCAAAGCACCCTTCCAAAGCCTGCAGGTTTTCGTCTACCCTGGTGGCGAAATCCTATAGAGCCGCTAGGCAGGCACGCCTCTCTGCATGCCATGGCGACTCTGCAGGTCTACCAGGCAGCACTGCAGGTCTAATTCGGCTGGTGGCCAGGGTGACCTGAGGCTGACGGTGTGGCACAACCAACCTAGACAGGACCCCAGCGCCTATGACATGTCAATTGCCTCAAGTTGCTGGCAGTACATCTCGCTCTGCACTGCTTCCATGTGTTGCTCAAGAACCAGCATGTACTAGTCCGATCAGACAATTCTGCGAAAGTAGTGTACATCAACCGACAAGGTGGTCTACATTCCCACCGTATGTTGCAACTCGCCCGCCACATCCAATTATGGAGTTAGAAGCATCTAAGGTTGCTTCGAGCCATTTATATCCCGGGAGACCTGAACTGTGCAGCCGACAAGCTCTCACAGCTTCAGCCTCTTACTGAAGAATGGAGACTACATCCCCAGTCGGTCCAGCTGATTTGGGATCAGTTTGGGGATGCACAGGTAGACCTGTTTGCCTCCCACGACTCGTCCCTTTGCAACTTGTTATACTCCCTGACCGAGGGCACGCTCAGCACGGATGCACTGGTGCACAGCTGGTCGCGGTGCCTCAATTAGTATGCGTTTCCCAAAGTCTTCAGACCCTGTGCAAGATGAGGGAGGACGAGGAGCAGGTCATATTGGTTGTGCCTCATTGGCCCACCTGGACCTGGTTTTCCGAACTTGTACTCCTCTCGACAGCACCTCCCTGGCCAATTCCTCTGAGGAAGGACCTCCTTTCTCAGGGATGGGGCACCCTATGGCATCCTTGTCTCGATCTCTGGGACCTCCTCGTGTGGCTCCTGGATGGGACAAGGTTTGAGTACCCTACCACCAGCGGTGCTGGCTACCATCACTTCCGCTAGAGCGTGGTCCACCACACATCGTCTCCTGGTGCAATAATACAAAAAAATCTCTGATCTACTTTTGCCATTGGTTTATCATTTGTTTCGGTAACACTTTATAATAAGGTTTCATTTGTTAACATAAGTAAAATTCATAGTAAAATACATTCATAACATGAACTGACATGAACTACTTATTTTTTAGTCTCAGTGGATGTTAATTTTAACATTTACCAATACATTATTAAATTCAAAAAGTTGTTTATTATTTAATGTAACTGAGTTAGGCCGTGTGTCCACAGCTGAAAACGCCAGACGCTCTGCTGAAGACGTCGTGTTTTGGGCGCTTGAGAGCATTTTGGCAGCACAGCGTTTTTTCCGTTGAGAGGTTTTGTTGCTATGATACAGAATACCTGGAGCCAAGGGGGTAATCCATCGACCGGAAGTTGAAGCCTCGCGGGAGCTGCCGTCTTGTAGCAGACTCCCATTCATTTTGGTGTCACTTTGACAGCGAATAACTCTACATCTGAGGTGTTTGAAGACACCATTTGTCCTTTATTTATTTCAAAAGAAACAATGTATAAAATGCTCCATTACCTTGTAGCTTATGTTATGGCCCCGTAGAAGCAGTTTTAGTGAAAGTAGGCTAACGATTGCGTCATAGCCACGCGACTCTCTGTCGCACAGTCGAGAGATTACCGTATGGACAGGAGAAGAAGCTCGCGCGCAATTGGGGAAACATGGAGGCAAAATTACAAAATAATTAATCAGAATACCTAGCAGAATTGTCTCCTTCTCCTAGCTCATGGACAGCTCCTATTCACACTCTCCGCCTCTGCATGTTTCGGAAGGGAATGATTCAGATTTCTCATGCCATAGCACTAGAAGTCAGACGGGTTGCTCTCGTCACATTACGTAGTCAAGCTCTGTTTGAGTCTGCGCGTCAGGGACGGAAGTGCTAAAAAATCACCAAAAATTGGGCTTCAATCGTCTCAATGGAGTTACAATGAGATCGCTCTGTCCATTTCTTTTACTGTCTATGCCTGCAGCACAGTTTACTTGTAACTGATTTCGGAGATAATTTGTTCGGTTAGCTCTGTTGGTTGATGTCGTTGTACAGAAAGAATGTTGTGACAGTTGGTCAGTGTGGTATTAGTACCACCCCTCCTCCACTGTGATTGGACGGCTGGGTAATAAGTGACATTGATGAGCGCTGTGTTTTATCAAATTTGAATATTTTTCAACTCCCGGCGACCAGTAAAAACGCTGGGCGCTCGGTGCTTCAGCGTGAAAAAAACGCTCAGAGCCTCGTTATGCTCATGACGTTTAAAAAACGTAGCACTTCCATTGAAAACAATTGAAAATGTACGTCAGGCGCTTGGAAATGCTTTGGTGGACACATGGCCTTAACATGAACAATAAACAGTTGTATTTTTGTTAACTAATGTCAACAAAGACAATTACATGGGACATGTGCAGTTGTCATTGTTACTTAATAATGTTAACTAATAGGACCTTATTGCAAAGTGTTACTGTAGTTTTCACATTGACCCATAATAACTAAAATTATTGTCACATGAAAAATCAAGCACTTAAAGCTTCAATAATGAGGGTCTGAGGATGATAAAAAAAGTAAAAAAAAAAAATAAGAATTGAGTTAATAAAAAATAACTCAATAAAAAATAATATAATTACTATATTATATACATAATAATATAATTAATATAAACACAGATTTATTGGACCCCACATTTTAAAACGGTAAGTCAACATGAGAGTTAAGAATAATACTTCTTGTCAGCATGAGGCATAATGATGTCATTTTAAGTCATAATTGGTTTGGTTGACCGCAGGAATTTTTGGTTATCATATGGGGGTGTTATTGAGCAATAGCATAAGACTGCTTTCTTATGATGCATCACATTTGATAGACTGTATTGATTAAGAAGCATCATTTCCATTCTCAGTGTGATTCACAGACACACACCCCCTCCCCCAGTAGTCCCAGAATGTTTGTTGTTGTCATTTAAAATAAATAAAATGTGAGCTCAGACTTGTGGGAGATGTTCCACAGCGTAAAGAGAAAGAATGAGGATGAATTTACACTTTATTCCTGGCAACTAGTTTCCGTACTTTCATTTTAATGTACAGTCTATTCATGGCTACTTGTTGCTGTACTTTCAATGTAATTTTTTACAGTAGTGGTTCTACAAAGGATTACAGGAAATGACAACAGTATTCTAAGACTGCAGTGTGAACATGAGCAGGAATTGACTGTGACGTATAACATGATCTGTGTTACAGTAATGCCATGCTGTATATATTATTTACACACATTAGGGTGTGATGTTGCATAGAGTTGCATGGAGTTCATATTGCAACGTTACTTATTAGTACAATGTCTTGTGGACCACAGAAATAAAGTGTAGGTTTCACTCCAGGTTGAGTCATAATTTCCCAGACTCAGCTCACCAAAACAGCATTAAAAATCCCCAACCATCTGCACTGTGTAGCGTTCAATATTGATACATGTAGTGTAGATTTCAAGATATGATCAGACTTAATAGTCATTAACTATTAATCAGCATTACTTCAGTATTATTCCACAATTCATGACTATTATTTTGTTTTATTTACAGCAGTTTCTTGTATAATGGCATAAAATTATGTACTCATTTGTCTGAAGTAATTTCACTGTAAAAAGCATTTTACAATGTGAAATCAGCACTGCTAAATCCTCTAAAATGTTGTCAGTAGAAATTATTCCAAAATATATTTAATGTAAGAGTATGTAAAGAGAGGGTATGGAGAGGTTTAGAACAACTGCTCTAAATACATTGCATTAAAAAATAATGAATTGTTCCTTTAAAGCTGCAGAAAACGAGCGGGTGCAGAGTCAATACAAATAAATAAATGAAATAAAATGAAAGTGAGAAAGACAAATAAGCTGTGATATACCGTAGGGATAGAGAGAGTCTGAATGCAGTGTTTGTGAATGTGACCTCAGATTACAGATTGCTGTTAAAGATTATCCAGACCCTTGGTCTGTTTAATTCCAACTATAATCCTGCATTCAGTTCATGTTGTTTTTCCACTTTATACCACCTGGCCCATTTCTCCACTGCACATCATTTCATTCACAAGTACAAGCCTCTTTTGTGTGGATGTGCATTGAGAACGTGCTGGCTAGACACTGAGTCCTGGACAACCACAATAAGTAAGATGTGTGGGAGGCCGTGCTGTTAAGAGTCATTCAACCATCAAGAGAACAACCTGCTCCTTAATGTCTGCCACTGTGCTGTTTGTTCTTAGGGGTAAAAAAAAAAAAAAAAAAAACGTACATTTGGAATTGATCTGTTTATCTCTGTGTTTGTCCAGTCACATAATTGATTTTAAAGTGTCCATTTAAAAAAATAATAATAATTCGTTCAATTAATAAGAACCTATAAAAACATTGCCACTATGCTTAATGTATACAATCAACCTCTGGTTTTAGTTTTGCTTTGTGATTTTAGGTTGAGTTAAATGCGGAGAAAATTATTCCAATGTTGTGAAATACTGTATATTTTGTGAGGCGAAACATTCAACTTAATAACTTAAAAAAATATCAATCAGTACAATGATACTTTCTAATGAAATGTCAGACTATTTTTTTGTTGTTTAAGCCTCATATTCTTGCAGTCATTTTCATAGCTCAAAAAATAATAATAATCTTGTATCAGGTTGATATGTTGCTGTGATACATTTTCTAAAGTCACGAGATTTGATTATAATCACCAATTTGATGACCTGTTTGTTTTAAATATTTGGAATCTCAGAGACACTATAGACGTAGCTAAATAAAATTGCTACTATGATAAAATGATCTGCACTAATGTGCAAACTAGATACACTCGTTTATTTTAATGTATTTGTTATACATAATGAAAATATATATGATACCATTTTTACCTCTGACTAAACTTGCAATGTATTTTGGAATGCATGTTATTTAAAAAAAAAAAAAAAACAATTAAATAATTATATGTTAAATATTACCTTTTATTTATTGGCCTCATTTTCTTTTTATAGGTTTGTTTTAATAAACATTTTAGTTCTGCATTCATTACATTCTTAAATAATTTTAAACTTGACATTAGTTTTTATTTTTTTATTTCAATGTTTCTTTATGTGTGTGTGTGTTCTTGGCATCTTTTGCGTCTATTCTCTCTCCTGACAGCTTGCATCACCCACTGAAAGTGTACACATGTGTGGAAAGTTGTAGCACAGTGTATTTTACCCACACAAAATTACGTGGTAGGCCTACGGTCAACCATGAAAAATCTATATCTATAAAAGCTATCTCTTATGACCTTGCCAAAAGCCCTCAAAACCCGGTGTCATAACTAATAGTAGGCCGTGTGCAAGTGTGTTTGTGTGTGTGTGTGTGTGTGTGTGTGTGTTGCCGCTGCGGTTGTACGGCTCTATGGTAGCAAATTGCTTAAACTTATGTCACGAAATAAAAACACGGGTAACCCCAACAACCACGTGCCAGTGGGAAAAGAGCGGAGAGCGCGTCAACACCCATATTTGGAATGTCGGTCTAAGTCAACAGACCATATATGGTGTTTCCGAACGTGACGTCTGTTCCTTATGTGGAAAACGAGGCGTGGCTGTGGCGGAGGAGACGCGATACAAATACTGTTTCCAACCCCTCCTCTACTGTAGAATCACATCTGCTGAGAAATAAAGGGCATTAAAACTAAGCTTTGACGAAATTCAGACGAAGATTATATGGCATTTCGGGTTAAAAACAAAGCAATAGACTAATACTGTGAAAACACACCAGGCCTCTACGGACATAATACTGTTTTGTGTCATCTTTTTTTTGTTATTGTTTATAGCACTTCATTTCCAGAGGACAAAATACGTAACGTTACCCATATACTGAATGCGTTTGATGCAGTGAAGAATATTCGTTTTCCACTCACGGCTGTTTGTTTGTCTGGAGAGGTCATGGGTATCGGCGACCCTCTCGAGATCTCAGGTAGCGAGTTAGTTCATATTTTGCGGACTCCCTCTGAGCTCTTCGCGTCTGGAGGATGTATCGTGTTGGACTGTCGGCCTTTCCTCGGCTTCTCCCGAGCGCACATTATCGAGTCCCGCAACGTCAACTGGAATTCAATGCTGAGACGGAGGTCCAAGAGCTCCGTGGTGTCTCTGGAATGGCTGGTGGCTGATAAGTCTCTCCTGGCCCAGCTCCGGAACGGGGACTTCTCTCCGGTGGTGGTCCTGGATGAAAACAGTCGGTCGGTCAGGGATTTGAAGAGCGAGAGTTTGGCCAGTCTCCTCATCAGTGCCCTTCAGTTAGAGGTCCAGTCTGCCTCGACGCACATATGCTTCTTACAAGGTAAAAAACTAGAAATGTTGTCATTGTTTTTGAGGAATAGAGCTTAAAATCCGTTAAATTGATTTGCTACACGTGCTAGCCCACACACCAAGCAATTGGAACAAATATTTAATGACGTTTTTTTTTTGGAATACTTTAATTTAGTTCTAGGTTGCTATATTTTATATTTCTATAGGTCTATATTTATTTTAAATTGTAAATAAATTTACATTGTTTGACAGGTGACCTAAAAAGTTAAAATATGGTAACACTTGAATTACCTGGAATACTATTATTTAATATATCTCTCAGCCTAAGTTGAATAAATGAATGTAATTATATTTAATAAACACAAATAACTCATGTATATTTAGAAAAAGCAAAATGTGGCAAAAGTTGATTGTACTTTAGGCTACTTCAAAATATTAGTCAGCAACTTTTTTACAGTGTATTTTGTCAAACCCAGAAAATGAACAAATTAACAAAATGTTTTCTCTAACCATTTCTAGGTGGATTTGACGGGTTCTCTGCACTTTATCCAGAGCTCTGCTTTAACACTCCTGTCATGTTCTCAAACAATCCTGCTCTCAGTGAACCAGAGTCCATTGTGTCCGGAAGAAAGACTCCTCTCTACGATCAGGTTGGTGATTAGAAATCTTAAAATCATAATAAATGATACAATGACACTCACAATATCTTTTGAAAATACTCATTGAATTGTATCCTTTTTGATTACCAGGGTGGTCCAGTTGAAATCCTCCCCTTCCTCTTTCTGGGCAGTGCGCATCACTCGTCCAGACGGGATACTCTGGAACGCTGTGGGATCACGGCAGTGCTCAACGTGTCCTCTTCCTGTCCGAACCTGTTTGAGGAGGAACTTCAGTACAAAACTCTGAAGGTGGAGGACAGTCTTGCCGCAGACATACGCGTGCTCTTTCCAGAGGCCATCCATTTTATTGGTAAGTCCTCCTGACTGTAAAAAGAGTTTTCAGAATCCTTCAGAAAGATAACAACGAGCTAAAAACTAACGTTCACCTTCATTGCATCTGCAGATTCGATAAAAGAGAGTGGCGGGCGAGTGCTGGTCCACTGTCATGCAGGAATCTCCCGGTCGGCCACCATCTGCCTGGCGTACCTCATACACGCTCGACGTGTCCGTCTGGACGAGGCCTTTGACTTCGTAAAACGCCGCAGACAAGTCATCTCACCCAATCTAGCTTTCATGGGACAACTTCTGCAGTTCGAGACGGACGTGTTGTGCCCTTATTCTGTACTAGACAGAGAAAACAGTGGCACCGCGTTTTAGTATCAGACAAGAAGTCTTGAACTGGCCGCACTAACTTTCAGATCTACTAGTCGCAGATTTGACCTCGAAGACTGTGACAAATCTACAAAGGTGCTTAAAGGAAGTTTTTTCCTCGATGCTATGGCCGTACAAACTGCACGTGTCAGTTGTGGCAAACAAATTTGGCATCTCACCCTTTAAAACTATAACACCATAGTTGAGCATAACTCAACTTGTTTGGGTAAAGTTGTAGACTGCATCTACCTGTTCGTGATTGTTTATGGCAACACAAACTATAAATAGTGGTCGTTTCCGAACGACCGCTACACTCATTATCCCTCATGGAAAGTGTAATAGTCTCATGTCATTGTGACATTGTGTACTCGACTACTACTGTGATCTTAAAACATCAACCCATCTGAGATATTGATGAAACAGACAAACAACTTCTGTCCCGCCAAACGTCTAATATAGTCCCCTAAAGCGTTTTCATTTAGCCTTCAACAATAGTATATGTTCAGGATGTATTTCTGCAGATCATCATAGATGTTGCATCAGTCAATGTTCCATTGAGTGGTGCTGTGACCATATATGGCTGTTACTTGTGGTTTAGTCTTCTGTGTGGTAAATGTCAAGTTTTTCCATGAAGTTAGTCTAATTGTCTGTCTCAAACATGTTTTAAAGGGCAAAGACCTGACAAACTGTGATCCTAGGTCCTTTTAAAATTAAGTTAAAATTGTGTTGCGATAGATAAAGGCACTAAAGCCATTTTGCTAATGTGTTTTATTTTTTATAAGGTGTTATTTCCTTATT
Source organism: Pimephales promelas (assembly GCF_016745375.1). The sequence goes on along the minus strand of NW_024122003.1, from coordinate 1,106,565 downwards.
TTTTGTGAATATTTATTTATCTATTTTCATTCACAAGATGCACTTTAAATTCAATTTGTTTTGATAAGATCTTTTGTAAGCTATGTGGTTTACTCATTTCAATATGTAAATAAAATGATGGATTCATTTGTGTAATGCAATACTGAATGTAGTTTTCTTTTTATCTTTTTAAACAAATCAATGTTGTCCTTACACACTGACAGAATCTGGCCTCAAGTGTTCCCAAAGCACCAACTTATGTCCAAATAACCAGAATACATTTAAAAAAAATTCTATTTTACATTTTTTAATGTAATTTATTCCTCTGATAGCAAATCTGAATTTTCAGCATCATCACGTCAGTCTTCAGTCTCACATGATCCTTCAGAAATCATTCTGATTTGCTGCTCAAGAAACATTTCTTATTTTTTTTATATAAAATTTCAAACCAGTTACTTAATATTTTTGTAGAAACTGTAATATATTTTTTAGTATCCTTTGATGAATAGAAAATTTGGTAACACTTTAGTTTACCTTAGTTAACTACTTTAGTTAACATTAACTAAGAAGAATGAACACTACTTCTACAGCATTTATTCATATTAATTTCAACATGAACTAATACATTATTAAAATCAAAGGTTGTATTTGTTAACATTAGTTAATTCACTGTGAACCAACATGAACAAACAACGAACATCTGGATATTTATTATAAATACTGTAACAAATGTATTGCTCATTGTTAGTTCATAATATTGGTTAATAAATTAACTAATGTTAACTAATGAACCTTATTGTAAAGTGTTACCCTTTTGAAACCAGTTGCTTAATATTTTTGTAGACACCGTAATAATATTTTTATGGATCCTTTGATGAATAGAAAATAGAAAAGAACAGCAGTTATTTGAAATATAAATCTTCATCTTTATCAGTTTTAACGTGTCCTTTCTAAAACAAGTTTCAGTTTCTTATAAACAAATATTTTGACATTTAATAACAGTGTGAATTTATTATTTAATTAACATTGGCATACATTGAAGATACGTTCTTGCGGTAATCTTACAAAAGTATTATTATGGAAAAAACAAAACAATTTTGGATTGCCACAGGATACAAGAAGTGTAAATCTTACACCACAGCGCCATCTGCTGATTTTTCATAACAATAGATGGAAATAACACTGAATGTGGATAACAATAGATGGAAACAATCTGAGAGGGAGAGGAGGAAGAGAATGTGAAAGAGTAAGGTGAGGACAGTGTTGTCAAGGCTGTTTTTTCCCTTTGTCTGACAAGAGATGACACTGCCTGTGACCCAACATGAAGAGCTGGTCAACGATTCAGGGTATTTCTCCACCTGTGACCCTAGACGCTGGGACAGGCCCCAGACCTCCGTGACCCTAATAAGGATAAAATGGATTGGATAATGGAATAAAACTCTGAACATCTTCTGAAACAGCTTTGGTGCGATGCTGTCCGCCAAACTTATTTGCTTACAGTGTCCGTTTTAAATCGAAATTTTAATTGGATTCTGCCTGAACTGTTAAACATTGATCCAGTGCCACGAGTTCATATTTCTGAATCACATATTACCCAGTAAATATTTCAGCTGTTAGAACCATTAGACAGCGTTTGTACACATACACACATTATTCTGACAGCAGCATCTAAACAAATAATTTAAATAGTGCTTACCAAAGGCTATTGGAAAATCTGCATGCTGTCCGGGGTTAATTCTTTTTGTGAATGCGCACCCCATCAGCTTGCTCATAATAACAGGAAAATGATGTAAAGGCACAGTTTGCTTTTGTTGTTGGGAATTGAGGTTGTTTCAAATAGCCGTACTACTAATGTGTTGCTCTGCATGATACTGTTTTCATGGCTATCAGAAACTGCATAATTAACAGTTCTAACATGACGTCCACCTCCCTCTCTTATAAATGAACTCCCAAAACATTTCTGAAATAAAATGGTCTGTAATCCAAGTCATAGGCTAGTAAGTTCATAAAAAAATTATCTTATCTATTAAAATAATTTTTTATATACATTATTTGGTTATACTCAAATTAAAATGTCCATTACAAGGCTGTCTGGTTTTGAACTGATACAAGATGATCAGCCGAGCAGACATGGTTACCAGCAGATGAAGATAATCTCAAAATAGCTAATAAGTATAAAAAGTACTAATTAAAATCTACTAAAAAATGCTGGGTTGCTTCAAGCCACATTTTCATCAAAACCATATATATATATTTTTGAACAGAGCCGATCCTGCCCTATAAGCAAGAATCTTAGTTAAAAAAAAAAAAAAAAAAAACTTTTGCTGATAATTTACTCACCCCCATGTCATCCAAGATGTCCATGCCATTCTTTCTTCATTCGAAAAGAAATTAAGGTTTTTGATGAAAACATTCCAGGATTTTTCTCCATATAATGGACTTCAATGGGAACCAAAATATAAGTCCTGATATCAGAAATATAATATATTTTATATTAATATCAATAATTCACATTTTAAATTGAACACATTTAATTATTTATATAAAAATGCATCCTGTGAAGTAATAAAAGCTAAAATGGCTTGCCATTGCATGTCACTGTGTTTTAAACGATGAAAGCAATAGATACTTGAAGGTTATTAATTACTGAGGTATGTGCAGCCATCCATATTGACCAGTAGGACTATGTCCAGCCAATCAACATTCTAAATGCAATAGTCAATATATTGCTGACTTGGACACTAGATAATCATTATCTTGTTTTAAAAGTATGAGCAATGAGGAGTGCCGTCACGCCCATATTGTACTAGTAACTGGTCTCCGTAGATGTTCTACTGTAAAGTGCGTGTTTCATTTCGTGCACGCGCATATGAATGTTAACGCGCGACGCGGGTATCTTTCCGAGCTGCTGCAGCTGCAGTGCAGTTTATAAACAAAAACCGTTGCCCTTTGTATTATCAAATGTAATCTCATGAAAGTGTGTAGGCCTATTAATACCACGAATTTAATTACTCGTGCTTTAAAGCCAAATATGTTTTTTTTTTTTTTTTTTTTTTTTTTTTTGCGTGCTATGTTACGCACTGTAAATCTTTTGGTTAGGATTAGGGGTGTGGAATGCAAAAAAAAAAAAAAAAAACTTTTTTTGGCTTATAAATGGCACGGGAAATTAAATTCGTGGTATAGATATGCGCGTTCATGAGATCGAGCTGGTTCGACATAGCTACAGATAGAGAGAGATGCACATCAATTTAATTGTTCTTAGCTGACATCAAACTTAGAGAGGAGAGAACACAAGTCTGGCTGATTGCTGTTCCCACAATTCACTCACATGGTGTTTTTCTCTCAGTCTCTCTTTTCGTGACCAGAAGGAAGGATAGTTCCGCGTAATTATCTTATCGATGACACGAGGGGGAGGCGGGGCTTTGAGTAGGCTAATTTGCGGGGCCCTATACGCAGTTTGCATAGTGTGCGAGTATTGATCGGCTCTGTTTTTGAACATTGCTTTAACTCATCAAAATAAGTTATACAAGATTCAACAATTTTTTAAGTCACTTTAATGTAATTTAAGTTGATTGAACTTAAAAAATTAAGGCAGCATTTTATTCAGCAATTTTTCTTTTTTACAGTGAGGACTTAATTACATCTTTATATGTTATTTCATAATTGCATAATTGAAATAGCCCATGCACTGTTGAATGTGACAGTATGGTGAATTAAAATTTAATCTATTGAAACTTGTGTCATGTATATTGACATAAATTTGTAATTACATAATGATGAAGCTGCAATTTAGTACAATTAAAATCTGTAAATTTAATAATGAATAACACTACAGTTCAATTTAAATCAAGCACTAAGTGTACTTCTTTTAAGCATGACAAAAGGTTATTAAAACATTATGTTTCAAATTGTACTTTAAGGTAAAACGTTTAATGTGACGTTATTTTAAAGTGCATTTTTTAAAAGTGCATTAAGAAACAGTCATTGAAGTGTACACTTAAGTGATATTATATTGTCAAGTAGCCTTTTGTTAGTGTATTCTACAAGTTCAATACAATTAAGCACACTTCTTTTTCACAAGGGTCGAATTAAAGAGCCTTCCTGATATATCAGTCTATCAAGAAGAAAATTACTTTTCCCCAGAAGGAACATCATGAACTTTTTGAAAGCTATTGGGGAAAAAAAATAATGACAGTAGGCTATATATGAAATGCAGCTTCCAAAGAGAAATTCATCCTCAGGAGTGTCATGGTTTTAAATGGCCTACAGACATGAATGGATAAAAGAACCTGTCATGCAGTGGAAATTGTAACACCCTTTAAGATTTGGATACCTAGCCAAGCAATTTAGTCTATAAGAACAGGCTTTACACAGTATGTCTGAACGTCATCCTGCAACAACTTGCAATAACTCAAGGACTTTTGTATGAATGAAATATAGAACAAAATACATTGTCTGCTGGATTAATGAAGAAATAATTACGTACTAAATAACCATACACTTGCAAAATTATGTTGAGATGTTGACGTTTAAAATAGGCTGTTTTGAAGACATGCCTGTTTGTATTTTGTTGTCCATGAGGGGGCAGCGTTTACCACAGGTTTGTAAATGAACAAAGTAAATCTTTCCAACTATCTATCTATCTATCTATCTATATATCTATCTATCTATCTATCTATCTATCTATCTATCTATCTATCTATCTATCTATCTATCTATCTATCTATCTATCTATCTATCTATCTATCAAAACAGACAAATAGTTCTCTGACTGAATAGTTATAGTTCTCCACTGAAGAGCTCTCTATGCAAAATGCTGCTTCGTGCAAATATTTATTTAATATATTTTTTTGCATACTGGAAATACAGCAACTCATTCGACCCTTTTGACATAATGTCCTGTGTTCTTTGCTAAAAATCACGACGGTAATACAGGTGATTCAGGAAACCGATCCTAATGGATACGCTTGAGGGCTTCTAAATTGCGATTGGGTATATACGTTGCACTTTTTCATCTGAAGAGAGCATTAAACCACTTGATCTTTATGAAATGAAGCGCGAATACGGTGCGGAGGAAGCGCTCGATTGTCACGAGTCCTTTTACGCACGAGAGCGCAGTCTGTGATTAAAGTTTTAAACGTTTCACACAGGTCTCTGTTGCTTTAACAGTCTACTTACGTTTTAATTTGTTGCTTTTTTGTTGGATTAAGCCAACAACAACATGATATGTTGCTGCAGAACAACATCATGGCGCTTTTCAATATCATGCGGTGGTCGAGTTTGTAAACTTCTCAAACGAATACATAGCACAGCAGCATTAATCCTGTACTCCTCATTATGTAAATATCATTAATCGAAATCATTACCTTTATCCATTTTGCATAGCCTACTACAAGCTGTTTGGATTGTTGACCTCTCCAAAATGTATTATTTTAATTGCACCCACTACACGTCTGTATTTTTGTTTTATGCTCTACAATAGAGTTTTATGATAGGTCAGGCTTTTATGTGGGAGGGAAGAGTTGCCTCATGACGCCCGTCCTGACATCACTTATACTGGGGTTTTGAGGAGAACCGCTGCGTAGATATGAATCCAGTGCGGCTCGCGCGATACTTAAAACGGTCACTGAGGCAGTCATGCACGTAGGAGGTATTTAACTTGCTGAAAGAGATACTGTGACTAAAACGGGAGGAACACGGAGGGAGACGGACGACAAGCTGTTATCAGGCATACTTCTTTTTAGTGCTTTGGACATACCCGACACATTTTGGCGTGCGCGCGAATCTTTATTATGCCGACTTTCTACACTCAGGAATGTAACAACGACACAACTACATCAGACTACATCATTAATCAGGGTAGTTGTTGCGCTTAAATTCTTTTTGCAAACTTGTGAAAACTGTGAGGGGAAACTGGCACATCGCCGCGCGCTGCTGCTTGCTCTCTGGAGATTTATATTTAAAGCCTCGCGCTCCGTGGAGGGTTGTGCATCTGGGTAACCTACATTTAAGCATTCCAATTTGTTTTGTAAGAACTAATGAATTTATACCATTTTTTAAATTCTTAACTTGAATATTTGTGTTGAATTACTGTTTTCCAAATAATTTACAAACGCACAATATTGCGCATCTTTTTTATAGTGCCAATTAATATCTCTGTGCCACTCGTTTTTTTTTTTTTTTTTTTTTTTTTTTTTTTTTTTTTTTTTTTTGCACTGGCGGGGATTTTTTTCCCCTCGCATTTCCTTTGTAAATTATTGTTAATTGCAACCGTAAATAATAAATCGTTAGATTTAATCTGACATTTTTTTTTGATGGTTATTATTTAAATCAATTCGTATGTTTCCATAACTGTTCCAAAACTCATGTAATCCATTTATTCATTTTTCTTTAATGTGACGCTAAGTAATAAAATACCAACACTCGCTGAGTTGTGACATAACAATGGCTGCCATATATTTACTGCAGTTAGATATGTATTCATTCGTTTATACGTAAGGGGGTTTATACGTTATATGTAATATTTAACAAAATATCTTCCACTAAGTTCTTAGAGGGGAAAAAAAAACAGCTGAACGAAATTGTTAAAATTATTCAACCCACATTAGGATTAGAGAACATTAGTCCACATACATATTTAGTGGCAGGGCATTGACAGTCATGGATAGCGTGTGCTTTGCTGGCACAGGTCTTCCTGGCCACAACATCAACACCACCGGAGGCACGTCGTCACCCACTTGTAACCAGAGTATGATAAAGCTCGCCCCATACTCTCCAGAAGCCACAGCAATCTTTGCAACAGCCATCACATTGATGATTCTTTTTACAATCGTGGGTAATATTTTTGTCATCATTGCTGTTTTAACAAGCCGCTCACTTAGAGGACCCCAGAATCTCTTCTTGGTCTCACTTGCGGCTGCAGACATCTTGGTAGCCACCCTCATCATCCCGTTTTCGTTGGCCAATGAACTGATGGGATACTGGTATTTTCGTACCGTATGGTGTGAGATTTACCTGGCGTTGGATGTGTTGTTCTGCACTTCCTCTATAGTACACCTGTGCGCCATCAGTCTAGACCGCTACCTGTCCATCTCACGCGCCGTCACATACGGCGCAAAGCGGACGCACAAACGCATCAAATGTGCGATTTTGGTGGTGTGGCTGATATCAGCAGTCATCTCCTTTCCACCGTTACTCTCCATGAACAAGAATAAAGGAGGTGTCGATTCAGATGGGCTGCCACAGTGTCAGCTCAATGACGAGCGCTGGTACATCCTGTACTCCACTATCGGTTCCTTCTTTGCTCCTTGTCTGATTATGATCTTAGTCTACATAAGGATCTACCAGATTGCCAAGCAGCGCACGCGGTGTCCCCCAGGGGAGCCCCGCAAAGAGGTCCCAGCCAATGCCGCGACGTCTCAGCACAAGGAGGGTCTGCAAAACGGAAGGGGAGACGAAACGCCTGCAACCCTGCATAAAAACCCTAGGCCTCCAACTCTGGCCGTGTCCCAAGTGGAGTCCATCCAGCAGGCGGCAAGCGACCCGATTGCCAACAACCTTTTGCAAGCCCCTCCGACGGCCCTGACGCCAACCACACCGTGTCCTTCTCCGTCTCCTTCGAATTCCTCGGAAATGGCTCCTAAGAAACCTAAACACGGGAAAAAAGTGAAGAAGACCAAGAAACCGCCTGACAACAACAACGGAGAGAGCATGAGCTCTGACTCGGACACAGAGCAAGGTGGGAGGGGGTTGGAGGTCCCTTGCACCCCGAGCGTGACGCCTAGTGGCATCCATTCCCCTGCCACTATACAGAAATACAGAGACATGATCGCCACCGCCAAAGGCACCAAGCTGGTGACCCGAAAGTCAAAGCAGGAAGGAACGCCCAACTCAGCACGGCGCAAAGCAATGGTGAACCGAGAGAAGCGCTTCACCTTTGTGTTGGCGGTGGTAATTGGCGTCTTCGTCATCTGCTGGTTCCCTTTCTTCTTCTCGTACAGCCTACAGGCTGTGTGCCCCGAGTCATGTGCCCTGCCAGAACCACTCTTTAAATTCTTCTTCTGGATCGGCTACTGCAACAGCTGCCTCAACCCCGTCATCTACACCATCTTCAACAAAGACTTCCGCAGAGCCTTCAAGAAGATTCTCTGCAACAAGACCAAAGGCACATTCTTCTGAAGCTCCTGAGGTTGGATTTCCTTACTCAGACCACAAATATCCAGCTATTCAGAACATGGACTAAAAGAAGCACAATAACGGAGCTGTTGCGATGTAAACTAAGGGCTTTTTGTGCTGCCCGGGACACCGTGCGACTCAAATAGCTCTATTTTGTCCAGGTTACTGCCCCAGGCTTAGAACTCCTGGATTTGTGTTATAAATGGGGCAAATCCAAAAAAAAAAAAAAAAAAAAAAAATCACAGACATTGACAAATCAAGGCTTAAAAATAAATAATTTATGTTGACTATCGCACACCTGCCAGGACAGGCCACAGCACATGGAGTTCAATATGCAGGTTATTGCATTTTTTTCCCCAGTTATCTTTGCTTTCTAAGAACACAAAGCATTGAGGGTATTGCAAACGCGGATTTCTCGAAGGATTTCAAAGGTACATCGTTGATAATCTTTACGTTCAGCTTGTCCATGCTGATTGGTCCACCTGATGCCTACACTTCTGAAAGACACAAAATACTCTTGTGAAAACCCATGTGTATGAAATGAGCTGACGCAAGTTTCTCCGATTGAACCGTACAGGGCCATTGGGGAGATTTCCAGCAATGCTTTGATGCAGAAAAGCTCTGTGAATACAGAACACCTGTCATGGATGTGGGAAAGCTCTCAATTTTCCCATCTTGAACTGGTTGCCAAGAGGCTTTAAGATAGCAAAATGTTTATTACAGGAACTTTTGATATGTATTATGACAAATGGTCTTTTTTTTTAATATGATAAGACTCTTTGCGTCATTAAAGAAAAAAATGCATTGGACTTTAGTGACTGTGTCAGATGACACAAACCTCCTGATTTCACTGGAGGTGCTCTTTCTGACTCGGTTCGGCACTTTTCTTTGTATAAAAGAACAAATGATCATTTGTTGGTGTACACTGATCTACTGCACCCATATGTCTGAACATTCAGCAGGGTGATACTTTGGGACTAAGGGCTGATAGCAGTGATGCTTTCTATTTCTTTGGTCATTGTCTTTTTTGCTAATGATCCCCACGTGTGTGTGTGTGTGTGTGCAGAGCAAATATTATGAATAGGTATGTGTTGTGTCTGACTGCCGTGTATGTTTGGAAATGTATGCTGTGTGTGAGAGGGTGTGCGAATGTTGTTGTGTGGAGCTTTCTTTGCATACGTGATGGTGTGTGAGTTCACATTCCTCCCCTGATTCCACTGGCACCAGTTCAACTATATAAGTGTGTGCTTGATAAATGTTGCTGGTTTGCCATATCTGCCATTGCTATGATTCAGCGACGTCTCGTGCCAATGCTTTTACATGTTTTGCTGCTAAACTCATTTTGTATCTTCTTAAACCAGAGTTTATTTCAAACGAATAATTTCCATTTGCAGTTCATTTTGAACAAATAACTGAAAGCTGTAAATTAGTATGCGAATTATTTTGTATTTATTTACCTAATGGTTTCCCCTTATATATATTTCCCACTTTTTGCTTTGTTTTGCCCCTATAAGGGGAAAACAGACATTAAGAGTTCATACTTAGCTACAATACAATTGAAAATTGCACTGTAATTTTTTTGTTTGTTTGTTTGTTTTTTGGTATGACTTTTTTGGAATGTGTCAGGACATTGCATTCGGGCTGCAGATTAAAAGCTTTGCAACTGACAGGATCCAACTGTATCCCTTTTGTCTCCGTGACTCCTTTTTCTTCAGTGTAATGCTATTGGTTTTCCACTGCTCTTTAAAAATAAAACCGATGAGCTGTGTGTGCTAACTGACTCATTGCTGTTAGAGGAAACCGATTGTGCTTTATACCGATTTTTATCTTGACAAATTTCATTGGAACACTGCATTTCAAATGATTAAAATTGAATAAGGGTTTTCTATTGGAAAGGGCTTCATGATAACCAGGCAAAACTTTCTTCTCCAAAACAACATTGTCTGCAGATCTTTGTTTTTACTAGTTTTGTGTCTGCAAACATGTGGAATGGACTTGTAGGATTATTACAGACGCAAATATACAAGAAACTTGAAATTTGTATTCAAATGCCAAGGCAGATGTTTTGATGTACAGAATGTGAGATTAATTGGCTCTTTGGCAGATGTATGTCGATACGGTTGGATAATCTCTCTTAACAGTTTCCCTTAAGGTCAATTTGACACCCTTCAAATCCTTTTCAATAAATTAATATTCACAGGCATGATTGCATTAGGAATGATGATGTTTCTGAACACAATGCAATGGGATTGAGGATCAATACTGGATTGAGTTTAATACTTAAAATGCAGGTTCAGCTACTTTGATATGAATTGCCTTTTTGTTTTTAATCAAGACAGCACTTTAAAAGTGGTGGAATGGAAAACAGGGACAAAATGTCTTAATATTACAAGATAAGAGGCAGACTCCAGACTCTGAACTCAAACAGAAACGGAGATTCGTTTCTGTTAATTGCAGGAAGTTGCTGCCTTTAATAATTGATGTGGTCTCATGAAGTGTGTAAATAATTTTGTATGGATTACTAGCCTTCACTTTTCCTTAAGAATCTACCCGCAAGGTCGTGCTATGGTAGAGACTCAAACTCTTGATTGCATCGCTTGCTTTGACTGGCAGAGAAATTGAAATTATTCATCTACAAATATGGAAATGTTATTCCAGGGAAATTAACATATTTCCCAAAGTGTTGGGCCGTCTAAGAACACCTTTCATTTAAATAATAAAAAAAAAAAAAACAGTTTCTGGTGAAATTAAAAACAAAACAAAAACCAAATCAAAAAACCCACTTTAGGCATAGTCTGGTTAATGCAGGAAATTGAAGACCGACTTTTTAAACAACAACTAATTAGTAGTTGTGTAAGAGTCTGGCAACATTGGGTAGCTAAGAAGACACGCAAACACTTCTCTGCATCTGGAGCCCACACTCAATTTGCAAAATAAAATAAATGAGCTTTATTCAGTCTCTGAATTCAAGTATGTATTTGGGACAGTGAGGCCATGCAACAGAATCTTACTGAATGAATGAATGAATGAAACACAATAAACCTTCCCAAAGTTTTTAGTGTTGTTTGTGCTAACACAGTCTCCTCAATTAAAAGTTTATACAATATGTAAGGGATACTTTTGCATCCAGCCGGTGATCAGGAACGGGTAATCAGGACCTAGACATAAAACAGGGCTTAATTTACGATATTCCACGCTCTTGCTTATCACATGGCTGCTTGCCACATAAGAAAATAATTGGACACAAAATGTTAATTTGGGTTGAAATATTTTGTTATCTCACTAAACGCAAAACTAAACAAGTTCAAACAACTGACCTTGCATTTTAATGTTAAATTGCATTATTTATTATAAATGATTAGTCCATGCATTAAATGTATGTGCCCTCGTAATCTCTAATCAAAATAGCTTTCCTTCCCTCTTGGTGTGACAGCTCTTCTCTTCTCTGATGATGCGTATACTGGCGTGAGGGCGGGACAACCTGTCACTCACATGACATCACAGAAATAGGAAACCACAATGACCCAACCATCCAATCGATTCCCTATGGACAAAATAAAGTCCCACCCTAAATTTTTTATTGTTCAAGAAGCCGTTTCAAAAACAAAAAGACATTTCATGCTGAATTTGCAGACAGACCTTTACTATGAGCTGTGAAGTCGTTAATCTGTGGTATTTGCTTTTGTAAAAGCAATCAGATCACATTATTGCATTTTATTTATTTATTTATTTTAAATAATCACTTACCAGCAGAATTTCTTATGAAGAACATCACTCATGATTCTGCAAAGAAATCTTGACCAGTCAGAGAATCGAAACAAGCAAATCGAGTCAATCTCCATCTACTTACCTATTTCTGTACACATGCATACTTTTCAATAAAGGTAAAAAAAGGACTGTTTTATATACAATATCTTAAAATCAGCTTTAATTATATTCTCCCTTTAAAGCCGTGAATTACACCTTTGTGTTTTTCTCTGATTTTCAAATTGCTTCAAGTCGAAGGGTTGTTGTTCATGGCTTATTACTCTTTATCAAACTTTTCATTTAAATCCCTATGGGAAAAATTAAAATGAAAAACTGCTTTCAGAATGAATGGCACTAAAAAATGGACAGACACTGTTGCACTTTACAAATAAGCAATATCACAGCAGCAAAAATGTTGTTTTTTTGAGTTATCAGCTTGACAGCACAACATTTCAGACACTGTGTTATCATTTAGCCTAATTTGTCTATTTTTGCTCTGCCAAATAACACAGTTCCACATGCAGTCACAGCAGAACCGTTTCACATCTATAAACAATGCACACTGCAGTGGCTTTTGGTTTCTTTAAAGAATCAGTGTTCTTGAACAAATCGATTGATCAAATGATTTATTATTAACACACTAATAAAGGCAATTTCTGAATTTGAACTATAGCAGACTAGTCATATAGCAGTCAATATGCAGATACATACATTTGTAGATGTGTAGTCAATATAGCAAATTTGTACACCCAACACTTCATAATAGCGTTGGGTGTAATGCATTACTAAGTAATAAATGTTGTAATTTATTTAGTTTACGTTGAAAAAGTAAAGGGATTACTTTAAATTTTCTGTACAGTTACTGATTGTTACTGATGTAATTACATTAAATACTGAATACAACAATTCTATATAAAACAACATTTAACATCTAATGTTAAAATGTATGTTTTAAATGTAGGCTAACCTCCCTTTAAATACTAAAATATTTAAATAGTTCAATAATAATTTATGTAATTCTGTATTTATTTGAAAAAAAAAAAAATAATAAATAACCCTTGATAATGCATGAATGTTTTGCCAATCATTATTACATATTCAGGTCTTTAGCGACTCGTATCTTAATATAACACATATGATTCTCTACCTGTTGCAATAATATTGTAACGCCACAGTAGAGAAGGAGGAAGCAGGATCCAAATGCAAGCACTTTAATTAAATAAACAAACAAACAGGTAATCCAAGGCAAATGAACAGAACAAGAACTCAGGACACAAACTCAAAGCAGGGGCAAGAAACAGCTACACACAACAACTGAAGCACAGAGGTTTAAATACACAGACAAACAAGCTAAACAAGGTAACAAGGGGGCGTGGCTAATCAGAAACACCTGGGGGAACTCATCAACAAGAAAAACTACAAAGGACTACACAACATGGCATGGAACAGGAAATAACTAAAGTCCACACAAGACAAGGAAAACACAAGACAGGAATCGTGACAAGAACTCTCCTGATATTTGAGAAACATATTTTGAAGCTTGGAAGGGTTCAGTTTGAGCAGATGTTTAATATCATCATCACTGTCCTCATCAGAGCTCATTTCAGTACATTCAGTATCTGTCTCATATTCACGATCATATGATGTCTCAATCATTCTAAAAAACTATAATTTTCTAGATCTTCAAAATCAATATTTTGATCGCTACTTCACCAGATCCACTATCAAGTGACAGTGACAATAATAATTTATTGTGTACTACTTGCTCTGCAGTAAATCACAGCCCATTCTCACTCCCAAGGCGTCACCTAACTGACGCCTTGGGAAGCATTTGGACATGCTTCAATATCTGACGCTTTAGGCGCCCTTTAGCGTCAGTTAGATGACGCCCTAGGATCGCGTGTACCCTACCCCCACCCCACACCTAAACCTAACCGCGTCCTCTAACTGACGCTTTCCTTTAGCGTCAGTTAGATGACGCCGTAGGATCGCGTCATGTAAGTGACGCTAAAGGGCGCCTAACACGTCAAATATTGAAGCATGGTCAAAGGTGACGCCTTGGGGTGAGAATGCGTTGTAAATCACTGAACCATTTCAAAACAAGTTTTGCTGATGATTCTTTTGTTTTCTGCCTGCAGTAACTATGAGTGAATCGTCACTTTATCATTGTGTTTCAGACATTGCCATTGTGTGGAATAAAGGTGAATTGCACTTATTCAGTCATCAAAGATTCAATTATTGTTGTGCTGAAAAAAATATATACTTACACTGTTACACACCTTGGGTCTTTAGCGACCCTATTTAAAAAAAAAAAAATAATAATGGGAAAACAGACATTCTTTTATATATTCTTTCTTGTTAATTTTTTATATTTTTTTATAATGAATTGATTAAGATTTTCTATCTTGAAATTAAAAAAAAGATGAATGAGGAGGAGGGTAGTGAATAAACAGGTCACTAAAGACCTAATGTATGCATACAAGAGGGGCTTCAAGTTCCCATTGTTCAACTAGTCAAGGTTCATGTTGGATTTAGAAAGTAATAAGAAATAAGTCATGTAATATGTTTTAGTGTTTTTTGTTTTAGTCGTCTAATCAACAGTAATCTAATTACACTGTTAAAGATGTAATTAGCTTAGGTATCACTTTTTTAGAACAGAAATGGTAATGCGCTGTAGTTCCATTTTTCACCACAGATTTACATTGGAAATTTGTGGGGCGCCGTAGAGCTGTGGAGAGCTCAGGCACCTACAGTACCTGCCCCACTCAGAATCATGAATCATACTGTATGTTTTGGATTCATATTTTGGTTTTAATATCACTACACCACCTACCCTTACAGACGAGCCACAGATGAGGGTGGGACTTAATTTTTTTTTTCCATCAGGAACTGGAGTATTATTTTTGTATATTATATTTTAATTATATTTACATTATATTTTTTAATTACTGGACACTATTGCTGTGATCTCATGTGAGTGACAGGTTGCCCCCAGTAAACAAAACCAGTAAACGCATCAACACAAAAGTTATTTTAATTAAAGATTAAGAGGACATTTTTTTTTAATGATAACAATAGTTTATAACAAAAACGGCAAAATTCCATAAAAAACAGGAATTGTCAATTTGATAGTGTTTTCATGGTGACTGAAATTATTTCTGTTAAGCAGCAACATTGTTCACATGATCCATTCATGCCCTTCGCATGATAAGACTGACTAAGAAGACAAGTTCAAGAAGTTAAACTTCCTCTTAGGAAGTCCCTCATTGCCCTCTCTGTAACCTACTTTCCACTGCACTACACTTAAATCATGCCATTCAAAAAACAACATTAAATGCACCCACACACACATAAATCATTAAACCCATAGGGGCGTCTTTTGAAAGATTGTGTGATTCTGTAAACAAGAGATAATCCATTTAGCATTTCACAGTCTGACCATTTTGTTAAAAAATGTCTTCATTCTGATATGACAGCAGTGCAATATGTCCTTTCTCGTCCTGTCTTACCCCTGACCCAAATTTTCATCCATGGAAATTTGTGACTATTACATTTGAAAACGGATTAGCAGGACCATGGCTGGGAATGGATGGGAGGAGGGAGGTTTGTTTTTTTGGCATTGACAATCAAACAGGAAATACAAAGTGTGTTCAGTCACAGCCTCATCACGTACCACATATCATCATGTCTAACAACTGTGTCATAATCAACTGAGAATAGCTCTTTTAGGACAGCACTCAGCCTCAGTAGTGTCTTTGCTATTAGAGAGACACGATTTACTAGTGATTCTATTGTCATTTAAATGTGTCAAAATGGGAAAAGAATAAAGAAAAGATGGCATGAATAATTCTGTAAGGCCAAGGAGCTCCTCTATTGACTGAATGTCAAAGAAGTTTATCATGCACATCAATAAATTGTGACAGAGATCAAGCACAAGGGCATATTCTTTCTGGTTTTATCAATTTATATAAAAAAATACACAAAAATGCAGTTCATACATACAAAACTTCTTCTATCATGAGCATGATGTAGATTAAAATTAAAGATGTTGTTCCGAATTAAAATTAATTTTAATATTTTCTTTTCTGGTTGCATAAAATACAAAACATCAGGTTGAACTATCCTGATATCATAATGAAGAAAAAAAATAAAATCAATTTATGGTTTAACATTATAATTTATTAAATGGGGGGGAGGGGTCTATATTTAACATACTGCAATTGCATTGCTCTTTATTAATATTTCAGACACTTTATTTCCAAAAATAAAAGTCATGTGCAATATGCAATATGCAGAAACACTCATGACTGACTGGCAGTCAAGATCAAGAATAAGTCTCATAAAATATCAGATAACATTTTTATGATAATGAAAGGTTAGTTCAGATTATGAAATATCATTTGGAACCACCCCCAAAAAACACAAAATAAGCAATCAACATTGAATAGAAGGTTAAAGTTTACACACAATGCACACACACACACACACACACACACACACACACACACACACACACACACACCGGCCCCTTTATTACCCATATAGAAATGTAATATATGTACATACAAGTCACGGTAACACTTTACTTGAAGGGGTGTGCATAAGACATGACACCTTCATAACCATGACATGACATATGGTTTACTGTCATTAACTGTCATTTGCTCAATAATGACATTTTGAATGCAAATATGACATTGTTTAAGATGTCTTTGTTATGACATCTTGACATAAACCATAACATCATAACCTGTCAGTGTCTTTGTCATGACAACATGACATAAAATGAAGTTAAACTGCCATGTGGTCGGCTTTGACATTAGCTGTCATGAGGCCATCATAACTGTGTTATGAATATTTTTCGTGATCTCAACTGCACTGGTAGGCCTACTTATTGAATTTGTCATTAAAAAGTTATAATGGCTTTATGACAGCCAATGTCAAAACCAGCCACCTGACAGTTTAATGTAATGTTAACCAATAAAGTGGTTAGTCTTATGTACACCCCTTCAAGTAAAGTGTTACCCAAGTCACTATATCACGAATAGTGTTGTCATATGTTTTGTGTTATATTATAAGTAGGGTTGGGTATCGGTTGGGTTTTATCCGATACCACATACCAGTACCTACTCTGTATTTTTTAAACGGTTCTTGAAACGGTACTTAAGAAAACGAAACTGCACACACTTTGTCAAAAAAAGATAAAATAAATTAAAAAAAAATACCCCTTTATTTACAGGGCCAAACTGAACACAATATTAACTTACAATATAAATACAAGTAAGATAATGGTAATAATAAATAAACCAAAATTAAATAAAAGTTCATATTTACATAATATCAAATAAAACAAAATTATATCAAACAATGTAATTATACTGGAGATTAATAGAGATTACTACCAGGGTAATATAATATCGACATGGCTACATGTTCCCATGTTTTGTCTGCTTTAAGTCATGTAAGTTATCCAACCCGATCTCACGACCAAGTCGTACGAATTCGACGAATGATTAAAAAGTGGCTAATTCGTAACAATTCATACGACCTCACTCGTACGAATTAATACGATTTTGCTAAATCGTACATATTTTACGAATTGGCCAATTCGTATGAATTCGTACGAATGACCTACCCCTTACCCCGCCCCTAAACCTAACCGTCACGTGGGTTTAGACAAATCGTACGAATTAGTACGAGTGAGGTCGTACGAATTAGTACGAATTAGCCACTTTTTAATCATGCGTCGAATTCGTACGAATTGGTCGTGAGATAGTGTTGCATCTTGTCATTTACTAGTTAAGCTCTTAGCCAGTTCGTTCCCACTGTGTCTTATACGTAGCTTTGAGTAAACATATGAAAGAGAGAACGTCTTTGTGTAACCCATGTTCTCTGAATAGGGAACGAGACTCTGCGTTCGCTGCCAATATCTCGCGCTGCCGACAAGATTCCTTTCGGCAGAGAACTCTGAGGAGCAGATGATGCGCGCGCTAATATAATATTATGACGACGTGAGCGTCAAGGCGGCGCGAATGGTGATATTTCCATAGACAATCGTTATTCTGTTACCTTCGTTATTCTTTTAAGGATCTATATAGAACCGTTTCTTCTAAGAGTGTACAGTCACCAGATCTCAACCCATTAGAGCACCTGTGGGATGTGGTGGAACTGAAGACATAACAACCAGGGTAGTGCAAAAAAATTGCAGCAATTTCAGAGCATATTTGCAAAACAGCTTAGAGTGGTGTGACTGATTGTCAAATTTGAATTCTTTAGAAGTAAACGGTTGGCTGTTACAAGCCAAAATTGTTGAAAAAACATCAACTTTTTCAGCATTCACGTGTTTACATTTTTAGCAGTCAGTCTGGAAAGCTAGAACAGTAGCTTAGAGGGCCTGAACTAGAGCCAAAGCAGCACAGATTGCTCTGAACATCATTTACCAGAAGCCTGATTCTCATGCACTCGCACAAGAAGAGTCACCCATGAATATTTATGCTATGTAGATGTGCCATATCTTTACACAATAATAAAAAATAAAAAAAATCTGTCGCTGTTGTGAACAACGAGAGCAGGGAGGTTGGATCTGGAAAATGTTTGTTTTAATCAGAAAGTTTGGATGAGGGCATTTTGAGAAAGCGTGTGAGATAGGAATAAAGAGACATCGGGAGAGATGAGAGGCTCGACGGAGAGAGATGAGGACAAAACGGGATGAATTATAAGAGACATACAGGAAGATGGAAGCAGAGAAAGCTCAGAACAGAGGGGAATGAAAAGCAAAGGGAGCAAGAAGGATCAGGAAAGGGTTCAGAGAGCAATAAGGTATGATGTACTCGGGTTGAATCTCCACAAGTAGGGTAGAGATTCGGGAATGGAACTTTTAAACACTTTTGTTTTTCCCATATTTTATTGGTTGAATACAGTTTATTTTAAGGGGCATGATGGTTAAAATACTGTATCTAGGTTCATTTTATGATTTATGATAATGATTTATTTTAATAAAAAACAAGGGATTTGTACCTAAGAAAGTAATAGGGCAACGTATGGATGTAAAACTGATGGATCTTTGTTTTGTGAATGAGATGCCCTCTGTCTATCATGATGAGTAATGTATTTGTCAAATAGATGGAAGATTTTTCTGGCAAAGTGCAGACAGCCTGTGACAGATCTGAGTTGACAAAAAGTACAAAAATGTCCAGATGAATGAAAGCAATAAGAACAAAGTGTATGGAGAAATTCGCTAGTTCTTGATTTAAACAATTCCGACCAAAATTGAAAACTCTTTCAATCAGACTTTCATTCGTCTTCTGAACACAAATTAAGATGTTTTGAATGTTTTAATGTTTTTTGATGCTGACCCTGATCTACTTCAACCATACATACAAACAAGCAAACAATTTAGATAAACATCACATTTGTGTTACATTAAACATTTTTATTGCTGAAGTAAGCATGTTAAACTTTCTTCTCCTGCATCCTATTCTTCTTCAATCCAGGTTGGCAGAACTGCTGAACGTTTTTTATTTCTGATCTACGCCCTCTACTGTACAGGTGTGAATTTGCATTTCTTTCACTTTTCGTTTTTTCACTGAACCGCCCCCCTAGAGTGCAAGTTCATTCCCTAATTTACCGATGTGGTTCTGTGGAGGGAAAAGTACGCTGTGCCTCAGGTACAAAATAATAATAGGCTTTTACATGCGACGGTGTACATAGTCAATTGCGCTGGGTGCAAGTCAATTGCGCTGGTGCATTAAAAAACAAACAAGCAAGTCCATAATATATGTAACACAGTCTCATCCCAAGACGTCATACAACTGACGCTTTTAACCATACGTCAGCATCCGCCATTTTAGGGTACACTTAAACGTCGGTTAGATGACGATCCTGGGGCGTCATCCAACTGACGCTTTACCTTTAACGTCAATCAGGTGACGGGGTAGGTTTAGGTCTGGGGTAGAGTTAGGATTAGATAACGTCATCTAACCGACGTTTAAGGGTACCCAAAAACGGCGGATGTGGGATGAGACTGCGCTGATATATGAGATTAAGTCATGCAAAAGTAATGTAACAGATTTAATATAATACAACTCATTGCTTTCCATAAAAAGTAACTTAGTAATGCAATATTGTAATGCATTACTTTAAAAAAATATATATATATTTCCCCAACACTAGTAGGCATATTCAGACGCAGCGATATAAACATCGATCAGTGAACATAAAGAGAAGCTCAACTATACTTGCTTGAAGCACCAGAACAAACTTCAGTGGTTTGTTCCACGTGATGTACAAGAATGAACCTCATTGTGACCAAATTTGAAAGCTGTAAACATTGTTCACTGATCAATTTTTATATTAAACAAAAACCTAAATCTGTTCATCATATAAGAGGGATGTCTCTTCAGAAGATGCTTATGGATTAATTTTAAGATATCTTTATGAATGTTTTGAACCATCAGAGAGTTGGGTGAATAGACTTTCAGTTTGTACGAGGTCATATGAATTAGTATGAAATAGCCACCTCGAAAAATTCGTACGAATTGACGTGAGATCGGGTTGGTTCACTAGTTCACACTTACATAAAATTAGAGGGAGAAAGTTTAATGTGTATTTGGCGTGCTGTCCGGGGGAAGGGCTTCGAGCTCGGAATTCGAGCTCAGAATTAATAAAACATAATTTAAAACACATGCACTTGCCAACCTTGTAAATGCATAATTCAAACTCAAACAGAAACTACCGCCATATTATTACTATTATTTTTTAAATAGAGTTTAGAGTTACATGGGACATGTGCAAGTTTAGCCAACTTGGCAAATGTTCAACTGTAGTCCTTGGGCAGGTGTAATGTGTCAGATAAAATACATTAAAACAATCAACAATACAATACAATAAATCATAATTCATAATAATACATAAAGTGCATTCAAACGAAGACAAGAACAAAACACCTAGTGTGTTTCCAGGAGACACATGAAAAATGAATACAAAGTTTGTTCTAAAATCAGCTCTAAACATCATGACATCCTTCAACTGGAAGAAATCAAAGCCTGAAGCTAAAGAAAATCGGAGTCTGAGCCCATCACATAGGCTACTATGCCATTTTCAACTGCGCCTAAAATTTGCAGACTGGCTCTCCACAGACTGTAAAACAGGGCAAAAGAACAAAAAAACAAAAAACAAAACAAAAACAAAACAAAAGAACAAAATAAAATCTGTACAAAACTCATGTTTTCCAGCCTTTAATGGAAGTATAGTAAAACAATAAACCTCTCTTTGAAAACTTATGCATGTTTTTATGGTAAGGAAAAATGTAGTTTGGCCATTTAAAATAAAAAAAGACAAGATAAAAGCATTCCACTGCAGCTGTCATCTAGACTAGAGTATGAATCCAGTTTTTGACATGTGAAGATGACAAAAAGCCATGAATGTTGGATAAAATCATGGCAGGGGTTGGTTTGGCAGGGTTGAAGTTTTTCATGTGTAAAGAAGATAGAATGATGACTGCAGTGTAGAATTTCTTTACTGACATCTACTAACATCCAAGCCTGTGAGCTACTTGCCTTTGTCAATAAACAAACCCCCTTTTTTTGTAGCGCACTTCCTGCTTCTATCTCTTTCCCAGCAACCAGGCTAAAGACATAAATGACAGCAGCCTAATTAATCATAGTCTAATACATTCACAAACGCAGACCAACCAAGCACTGCCTTTTCTTTCACAAGTTTTACTGAGACATCTGCAAGAGCCCAGAATGAAGCTGGTTCCACAAGATGTAAGTGATAACGCAAACAAACACCCCAGTTCCAATTCCTGAGAGAAGGATGACAACGTGTTCGGCATCTGTTATAGTGACTTAACACTTGGTGAAACCATATGGTGATTCACTCATCACTAAGTGTCCACACTGCATTCAGAAGATAGTGTATAATTACCAGGAACCCAAATGAAAGGTTTGCAAATTACCACATTTCCCTCAGTGATGGTATGGTAAGTAATGAGTGTGTGCATGCAGGGGTATCCAAGTGATACCAGTAAGACAATGTTCCTGCCCAACGGCTCATGTGGAGGTGGACAGGAATGGTTAATTGCTGTGGCTCAGAATGAGTGTAATACTCAATTAGTCCTTTTTGCGCAAGAGTTAAAAGTTTATGGTATAAAAATATCATTAAAGTATATAAAAATTCGACTGATTAATGAAAAAAAATATTACAAATGCACGCAGATTATTAGGGCCCAAGCCCTGAAAGGGCGAAGGCCCTATTGTTTTCCTAACGATTATTATTAGGGCCCAAGCCCTGAAAGGGCGAAGGCCCTATTGTTTTCCTAACGATTATTATTATTATTATTATTTATACGACTATTCGGGCACTTTTGGGGCCCTTAACATGCTCAAAAACTCTTGAAACTTTGCACACGGGTCAGAACCCGCGGCCATCAGGGCCGGGCTGAAGATGGTACCCGGGCGTGGCAGGGGGGCTAGACAGTGCCCCCTGGAACGGGGTCCGAACACTTGGTCCATAAATCAAACACGCTTGCATGTAATAATATGAAACTCGGTACACATGTTGATCTCATCGTTTCATCTATATCACGTGCTTTTACTTTTTACCCCAGCCCAACAGGAAGTCGGCTATTTAGGGTTGTTCGTAAAACACTCGCAATGGAATTTTTAATACTCCTCCTAGAGCTTTGATCCAAATTCGACGAAACTCGGTCAGCGTGAAGTCAAGACATTGAGGATGAAAGTTTGCGAGGGGATTTTTGATATCTCGAACGGTTTGGCCGTGGCGAGGAAACAAAATAATGGCGAGAAACGTGAAACAGGAAGTGTATCATAACTTCAGCACACATCAACCGATCTTGATGAAACTTCAGCAGTGTGTTCGCTGTAAGAGGACGATCACATGGATGTGACTATTGTGAGTCAAAGTTATAGCGCCACCAACTGGCAGCAGGAAGTGTGTCACTTTCAAAATGCTTTGATATCACCCTTTCATTTTTACCCGATTTGCTTCAAACTTCATATGTATAATGTAAACATACGGCAGATGTAGACCTGTGAATGGATTCTTGATATCTTTGAAACTGTTGCCGTGGCGACGCATCAAACTTTACCCTTCTTTTAGGATGCTTTTAGGATACTTTTGAGACCCTTAGCATGCTTCAAAATGCATGAAACTCGACAGACACATCACATTTATTAGCCAGTAGACACGTGCAAAGTTTCAGAAACGGGCGTGGTGAGGGCTCAGTAGCGCCACCTTTTGACAAAAGTGGGGTTGTTAGTTTTATCTACAGTTACAAAAAATCGGTATGTATATTGTACTCCTCGAGCCGGACAACTTTCTAATTGACACTCATTAGCTAGGACCCACAGAAAGTCAGATATGTTTGTTTGAATGTAGAGAAAATCTCAGAATTTTGCCAGTCTCTCAGTGTCCCTCTGTGTGAGTGAGAGGAGGGGCGCCTGTCAGGTTAATTTTAACCCTTTATTTGCTGTGTGCGACTTCTCTGGCATTTTCGGGGGCCTTAACATCCTCGAAAACTCTTGAAACTTTGCACACGGGTCAGAACCCATGGCAATCAGGGCCGGGCTGAAGCTGGTAACCGGGCGTGGCAGGGCCGCTCGACAGCGCCCCCTGGACTGGGATTCGAACATTTGTCCATAAATCAAACACACTTGCATGAATTAATATGAAACTCGGTACAATTATAGATCACATCAGGCCAAACAACTTTCGTGCTCTAAGTTTTATGACAGTTCAAATGGAAGTTATTTATGAATTATGAATTATGGGTTGTTTGAATAATTGTCCTAGGAGAAATACATCAAATAACAACGCATGTGTTTACCAATCACAACCAAACTCGGTGTGCATGAAGTCAAGACATTGAGGATGCTCAATTCCGGACGGATTTTTGATATCTCGAACGGTCTGGCCGT
Source organism: Pimephales promelas (assembly GCF_016745375.1). The sequence continues at coordinate 1,082,725 of NW_024122003.1, read as the reverse complement.
GGCGAGGAAATGAATTTTATGACTAAAAAAGGACACATAAAGTGTGTTATAACTTTGCTCATTTTACCTACACTTACAAAACTTGCCACGTATATTGTTCTCGTCAAGCCGATCAACTTTCCAATTTAAAGTCATTCGCTCTGAGCAACAGAAAGTCAGATATTGTAGTTTGAATGGATTTAATTCCCCTGCGATTCTCTCTCTCTCTCTCTCTCTCTCTCTCTCTCTCTCTCTCTGTGTGTGTGTGTGTGTGTGTGTGGGTGTGTGTCTGTGTGGGGAGGGGAGGGCTGTTGTCTGTGTTTATGTGTGTGTGTGTGTGGCTGGCTGCGATTTTTCCTACAAGTCCTTGTCTCTAAGTCCTTGTCTTTTTGCATAACAATTTTGCATAACAATATTTTTAAATGACAAAATAGGCATATAACCCCCATCTTTTAAATGTATAGTTTGCTTTAATAAAAGTAAGATTGTATTTGTAATTGAAGTTGAATTAATTAAAAATGCATGTGCTATATTTCAATATATTTGTTTTCCTTAAGATTTTAAAACACTAACTTCATTCTTATCTGAATTACAAATATTTGTTTCTGTATAAAATAATACTCTGACTAAAAACACATTTGATGTTTTTTTTTTTGTATTTTTATTTACATGTATTTGTGTGTGTGTGTGTGTGTGTGTGTGTGTGTGTGTGTGTGTGTGTGTGCGTAAGTGCGTGTGTGTGTGTGTGTGTGTGTGTGTGCGTGTGTGTGTGTGTGTGTATAAAGTGCAGGGTTTTTTTAGATGAAGTAGAATTTCTATAACTATGTGTTGAACTAATAAAATCACTCTTGTGTGTGTTAAACACAATCTACTTAATACAGACAACTTCATTATAAAGATAAATAACTAATCCAAAAAATATATGATTATAATCTATGACAACAAAAGCCATTACAAACTATATTAATGGAAAATACACATTGCTCTTTGTATTGTTGTAAAATATTCATGAAAAACAAGATAACAAAAATCAAAAAGATAAATTATTTTAGATATAGCCATGTTTTAAATGTATAGCAGAGATGTTAATTGAGGCAGCAACATACAAACTTTCTAGAACAACATGGACCTGGATAGCTGGTTTTTATGGAGGACAGTGAAGAGGAAGAGGGTGCAAATCAAACAGCTCATTCTCAGACTACACAGCAAACAGCTTAAGTTTTTAGTGCTTTGTTTGAGGTTTTTAGTGCTCTGTCCTATCTATTATCAACATATAATAGATGGAACAGAACAAGAAAGGCAATTAATAATCTGTCATTGCGTCACTGCATTATGATATGAAAGGCTCAGTACAGTGTGGCACAAACCGCTTATGCGCATCCCGAGTGGAGAATGATGCGCTTAAAGCCACATGGAGTTACAGCGCACAGCGCATCGAGTCTGCATTGATGCAAACTCTACAATACACTTCTTTTTGATAGTCAAAGCGGGGGTTATGTTTTTACACGTCGTACAGAATAACCCTAAAGGCACCAAGGTGGCAGTGCCACCGGCTTTATATTAAATATAAATATAGCTGTGAGCAGCGATAAAGGGCCAAAACAGGCGGTACCACCATCCCGGTGCCTTTGGGTAACTAAAGGCATCGGGGTTGCGGTGCCACCGGCTTGGGCCCGCAATCGCTGCTCGCAGCTATATTTATTATTATTATTTATACGACTATTCGGGCACTTTTGGGGCCCTTAACATGCTCAAAAACTCTTGAAACTTTGCACACGGGTCAGAACCCGCGGCCATCAGGGCCGGGCTGAAGATGGTACCCGGGCGTGGCAGGGGGGCTAGACAGCGCCCCCTGGAACGGGGTCCGAACACTTGGTCCATAAATCAAACACGCTTGCATGTAATAATATGAAACTCGGTACACATGTTGATCTCATCGTTTCATCTATACCTCGTGCTTTTACTTTTTACCCCAGCCCAACAGGAAGTCGGCTATTTAGGGTTGTTCGTAAAACACTCGCAATGGAATTTTTAATACTCCTCCTAGAGCTTTGATCCAAATTCGACGAAACTCGGTCAGCGTGAAGTCAAGACATTGAGGATGAAAGTTTGCGAGGGGATTTTTGATATCTCGAACGGTTTGGCCGTGGCGAGGAAACAAAATCATGGCGAGAAACGTGAAACAGGAAGTGTATCATAACTTCAGCACACATCAACCGATCTTGATGAAACTTCAGCAGTGTGTTCGCTGTAAGAGGACGATCACATGGATGTGACTATTGTGAGTCAAAGTTATAGCGCCACCAACTGGCAGCAGGAAGTGTGTCACTTTCAAAATGCTTTGATATCACCCTTTTATTTTTACCCGATTTGCTTCAAACTTCATATGTATAATGTAAACATACGGCAGATGTAGACCTGTGAATGGATTCTTGATATCTTTGAAACTGTTGCCGTGGCGACCCATCAAACTTTACCCTTCTTTTAGGATGCTTTTAGGATGCTTTTGAGACCCTTAGCATGCTTCAAAATGCATGAAACTCGACAGACACATCACATTTATTAGCCAGTAGACATGTGCAAAGTTTCAGAAACGGGCGTGGTGAGGGCTCAGTAGCGCCACCTTTTGACAAAAGTGGGGTTGTTAGTTTTAACTAGAGTTACAAAAATTGGTATGTATATTGTACTCCTCGTGCCGGACAACTTTCTAATTTACACTTATTAGCTAGGACCCACAGAAACTCAGATATTTTTGTTTGAATATGGTCACTCTGAGCCTACATGTCTCTGTGTCTTTGGCTGTCTTTGGCTGTCTTTGGCTGTCTGTGTGTGTGTGTGTGCCTGTGTGTGTGTGTGTGCAGGGGGAGGGGGCTTAACCATTTCACTGCTGTGTGTATGACCTGCATAAAGAAAATACATTTCTCAAGCCTGGTATTTTTTAAATAAGTTTTTATTTTTGTTTTTTATAAGTAAAGACATATAACTAGTTTAATTGTAGTGCATTGACAATAGTTTTTTATATAATTAGTTTTTATAATCAGATTAACTGGTCAATAAACTGGTCTGAAAATTTGGTCCATAAATCAAACACACTTGCATGTAATAATATGAAACTTGGTACACATATAGATCTCATCGTTTCATATATAGCCTACTTCACACTCTTACTTTTTACCCCAGCCCAACAGGAAGACGGCTATTTAGGGTTGTGTTTAAAACACATGCAATGGAATTTAAAGTATTGCTCCTAGAGCACTGAACCAAATTCGACAAAACTCGATCAGCGTGAAGTCAAGACATTAAGGATGAAAAGGTGCAAGGGATTTTTATATCTCGAACGGTTTGGCCGTGGCGAGGAAACAAAATTATGGCGAAAAACATGAAACAGGATGTGTGTTATAACT
>NW_024122003.1:1005150-1078842 GCF_016745375.1 Pimephales promelas | reverse complement strand
AGAACCGCTGCGTAGATATGAATCCAGTGCGGCTCGCGCGATACTTAAAACGGTCACTGAGGCAGTCATGCACGTAGGAGGTATTTAACTTGCTGAAAGAGATACTGTGACTAAAACGGGAGGAACACGGAGGGAGACGGACGACAAGCTGTTATCAGGCATACTTCTTTTTTAGTGCTTTGGACATACCCGACACATTTTGGCGTGCGCGCGAATCTTTATTATGCCGACTTTCTACACTCAGGAATGTAACAACGACACAACTACATCAGACTACATCATTAATCAGGGTAGTTGTTGCGCTTAAATTCTTTTTGCAAACTTGTGAAAACTGTGAGGGGAAACTGGCACATCGCCGCGCGCTGCTGCTTGCTCTCTGGAGATTTATATTTAAAGCCTCGCGCTCCGTGGAGGGTTGTGCATCTGGGTAACCTACATTTAAGCATTCCACTTTGTTTTGCAAGAACTAATGAATTTATACCATTTTTTTAAATTCTTAACTTGAATATTTGTGTTGAATTACTGTTTTCCAAATAATTTACAAACGCACAATATTGCGCATCTTTTTTATAGTGCCAATTAATATCTCTGTGCCACTCGTTTTTTTTTTGTTTTTTTTGTTTTTTTTGCACTGGCGGGGATTTTTTTCCCCTCGCATTTCCTTTGTAAATTATTGTTAATTGCAACCGTAAATAATAAATCGTTAGATTTAATCTGACGTATTTTTTTGATGGTTATTATTTAAATCGATTCGTATGTTTCCATAACTGTTCCAAAACTCATGTAATCCATTTATTAATTTTTCTTTAATGTGACGCTAAGTAATAAAATACCAACACTCGCTGAGTTGTGACATAACAATGGCTGCCATATATTTACTGCAGTTAGATATGTATTCATTCGTTTATACGTAAGGGGGTTTATACGTTATATGTAATATTTAACAAAATATCTTCCACTAAGTTCTTAGAGGGGAAAAAAAAACAGCTGAACGAAATTGTTAAAATTATTCATCCCACATTAGTATTAGAGAACATTAGTCCACATACATATTTAGTGGCAGGGCATTGACAGTCATGGATAGCGTGTGCTTTGCTGGCACAGGTCTTCCTGGCCACAACATCAACACCACCGGAGGCACGTCGTCACCCACTTGTAACCAGAGTATGATAAAGCTCGCCCCATACTCTCCAGAAGCCACAGCAATCTTTGCAACAGCCATCACATTGATGATTCTTTTTACAATCGTGGGTAATATTTTTGTCATCATTGCTGTTTTAACAAGCCGCTCACTTAGAGGACCCCAGAATCTCTTCTTGGTCTCACTTGCGGCTGCAGACATCTTGGTAGCCACCCTCATCATCCGTTTTCGTTGGCCAATGAACTGATGGGGATACTGGTATTTTCGTACCGTATGGTGTGAGATTTACCTGGCGTTGGATGTGTTGTTCTGCACTTCCTCTATAGTACACCTGTGCGCCATCAGTCTAGACCGCTACCTGTCCATCTCACGCGCCGTCACATACGGCGCAAAGCGGACGCACAAACGCATCAAATGTGCGATTTTGGTGGTGTGGCTGATATCAGCAGTCATCTCCTTTCCACCGTTACTCTCCATGAACAAGAATAAAGGAGGTGTCGATTCAGATGGGCTGCCACAGTGTCAGCTCAATGACGAGCGCTGGTACATCCTGTACTCCACTATCGGTTCCTTCTTTGCTCCTTGTCTGATTATGATCTTAGTCTACATAAGGATCTACCAGATTGCCAAGCAGCGCACGCGGTGTCCCCCAGGGAGCCCCGCAAAGAGGTCCCAGCCAATGCCGCGACGTCTCAGCACAAGGAGGGTCTGCAAAACGGAAGGGGAGACGAAACGCCTGCAACCCTGCATAAAAACCCTAGGCCTCCAACTCTGGCCGTGTCCCAAGTGGAGTCCATCCAGCAGGCGGCAAGCGACCCGATTGCCAACAACCTTTTGCAAGCCCTCCGACGGCCCTGACGCCAACCACACCGTGTCCTTCTCCGTCTCCTTCGAATTCCTCGGAAATGGCTCCTAAGAAACCTAAACACGGGAAAAAGTGAAGAGAAAGACCAAGAAACCGCCTGACAACAACAACGGAGAGAGCATGAGCTCTGACTCGGACACAGAGCAAGGTGGGAGGGGGTTGGAGGTCCTTGCACCCCGAGCGTGACGCCTAGTGGCATCCATTCCCCTGCCACTATACAGAAATACAGAGACATGATCGCCACCGCCAAAGGCACCAAGCTGGTGACCCGAAAGTCAAAGCAGGAAGGAACGCCCAACTCAGCACGGCGCAAAGCAATGGTGAACCGAGAGAAGCGCTTCACCTTTGTGTTGGCGGTGGTAATTGGCGTCTTCGTCATCTGCTGGTTCCCTTTCTTCTTCTCGTACAGCCTACAGGCTGTGTGCCCAGAGTCATGTGCCCTGCCAGAACCACTCTTTAAATTCTTCTTCTGGATCGGCTACTGCAACAGCTGCCTCAACCCCGTCATCTACACCATCTTCAACAAAGACTTCCGCAGAGCCTTCAAGAAGATTCTCTGCAACAAGACCAAAGGCACATTCTTCTGAAGCTCCTGAGGTTGGATTTCCTTACTCAGACCACAAATATCCAGCTATTCAGAACATGGACTAAAAGAAGCACAATAACGGAGCTGTTGCGATGTAAACTAAGGGCTTTTTGTGCTGCCCGGGACACCGTGCGACTCAGATAGCTCTATTTTGTCCAGGTTACTGCCCCAGGCTTAGAACTCCTGGATTTGTGTTATAAATGGGGCAAATCCAAAAAAAAAAAAAAAAAAAAAAAATCACAGACATTGACAAATCAAGGCTTAAAAATAAATAATTTATGTTGACTATCGCACACCTGCCAGGACAGGCCACAGCACATGGAGTTCAATATGCAGGTTATTGCATTTTTTCCCCCAGTTATCTTTGCTTTCTAAGAACACAAGGCCTTGAGGGTATTGCAAACGCGGATTTCTCGAAGGATTTCAAAGGTACATCGTTGATAATCTTTACGTTCAGCTTGTCCATGCTGATTGGTCCACCTGATGCCTACACTTCTGAAAGACACAAAATACTCTTGTGAAAACCCATGTGTATGAAATGAGCTGACGCAAGTTTCTCCGATTGAACCGTACAGGGCCATTGGGGAGATTTCCAGCAATGCTTTGATGCAGAAAAGCTCTGTGAATACAGAACACCTGTCATGGATGTGGGAAAGCTCTCAATTTTCCCATCTTGAACTGGTTGCCAAGAGGCTTTAAGATAGCAAAATGTTTATTACAGGAACTTTTGATATGTATTATGACAAATGGTCTTTTTTTTTAATATGATAAGACTCTTTGCGTCATTAAAGAAAAAAATGCATTGGACTTTAGTGACTGTGTCAGATGACACAAACCTCCTGATTTCACTGGAGGTGCTCTTTCTGACTCGGTTCGGCACTTTTCTTTGTATAAAAAGAACAAATGATCATTTGTTGGTGTACACTGATCTACTGCACCCATATGTCTGAACATTCAGCAGGGTGATACTTTGGGACTAAGGGCTGATAGCAGTGATGCTTTCTATTTCTTTGGTCATTGTCTTTTTTGCTAATGATCCCCACATGTGTGTGTGTGTGTGTGCAGAGCAAATATTATGAATAGGTATGTGTTGTGTCTGACTGCCGTGTATGTTTGGAAATGTGTGCTGTGTGTGAGAGGGTGTGCGAATGTTGTTGTGTGGAGCTTTCTTTGCATACGTGATGGTGTGTGAGTTCACATTCCTCCCCTGATTCCACTGGCACCAGTTCAACTATATAAGTGTGTGCTTGATAAATGTTGCTGGTTTGCCATATCTGCCATTGCTATGATTCAGCGACGTCTCGTGCCAATGCTTTTACATGTTTTGCTGCTAAACTCATTTTGTATCTTCTTAAACCAGAGTTTATTTCAAAAGAATAATTTCCATTTGCAGTTCATTTTGAACAAATAACTGAAAGCTGTAAATTAGTATGCGAATTATTTTGTATTTATTTACCCAATGGTTTCCCCTTATATATATTTCCCACTTTTTGCTTTGTTTTGCCCCTATAAGGGGAAAACAGACATTAAGAGTTCATACTTAGCTACAATACAATTGAAAATTGCACTGTAATTTTTTTGTTTGTTTGTTTTTTGGTATGACTTTTTTGGAATGTGTCAGGACATTGCATTCGGGCTGCAGATTAAAAGCTTTGCAACTGACAGGATCCAACTGTATCCCTTTTGTCTCCGTGACTCCTTTTTCTTCAGTGTAATGCTATTGGTTTTCCACTGCTCTTTAAAAATAAAACCGATGAGCTGTGTGTGCTAACTGACTCATTGCTGTTAGAGGAAACCGATTGTGCTTTATACCGATTTTTATCTTGACAAATTTCATTGGAACACTGCATTTCAAATGATTAAAATTGAATAAGGGGTTTCTATTGGAAAGGGCTTCATGATAACCAGGCAAAACTCTCTTCTCCAAAACAACATTGTCTGCAGATCTTTGTTTTTACTAGTTTTGTGTCTGCAAACATGTGGAATGGACTTGTAGGATTATTACAGACGCAAATATACAAGAAACTTGAAATTTGTATTCAAATGCCAAGGCAGATGTTTTGATGTACAGAATATGAGATTAATTGGCTCTTTGGCAGATGTATGTCGATACGGTTGGATAATCTCTCTTAACAGTTTCCCTTAAGGTCAATTTGACACCCTTCAAATCCTTTTCAATAAGTTAATATTCACAGGCATGATTGCATTAGGAATGATGATGTTTCTGAACACAATGCAATGGGATTGAGGATTAATACTGGATTGAGTTTAATACTTAAAATGCAGGTTCAGCTACTTTGATATGAATTGCCTTTTTGTTTTTAATCAAGACAGCACTTTAAAAGTGGTGGAATGGAAAACAGGGACAAAATGTCTTAATATTACAAGATAAGAGGCAGACTCCAGACTCTGAACTCAAACAGAAACGGAGATTCGTTTCTGTTAATTGCAGGAAGTTGCTGCCTTTAATAATTGATGTGGTCTCATGAAGTGTGTAAATAATTTTGTATGGATTACTAGCCTTCACTTTTCCTTAAGAATCTACCCGCAAGGTCGTGCTATGGTAGAGACTCAAACTCTTGATTGCATCGCTTGCTTTGACTGGCAGAGAAATTGAAATTATTCATCTACAAATATGGAAATGTTATTCCAGGGAAATTAACATATTTCCCAAAGTGTTGGGCCGTCTAAGAACACCTTTCATTTAAATAAAACAAAAAAAAAAAAAAAAACAGTTTCTGGTGAAATTAAAAACAAAACAAAAACCAAAACAAAAAACCCACTTTAGGCATAGTCTGGTTAATGCAGGAAATTGAAGACCGACTTTTTAAACAACAACTAATTAGTAGTTGTGTAAGAGTCTGGCAACATTGGGTAGCTAAGAAGACACGCAAACACTTCTCTGCATCCGGAGCCCACACTCAATTTGCAAAATAAAATAAATGAGCTTTATTCAGTCTCTGAATTCAAGTATGTATTTGGGACAGTGAGGCCATGCAACAGAATCTTACGGCTGGCCTGAATGAAACACAATAAACCTTCCCAAAGTTTTTAGTGTTGTTTGTGCTAACACAGTCTCCTCAATTAAAAGTTTATACAATATGTAAGGGATACTTTTGCATCCAGCCGGTGATCAGGAACGGGTAATCAGGACCTAGACATAAAACAGGGCTTAATTTACGATATTCCACGCTCTTGCTTATCACATGGCTGCTTGCCACATAAGAAAATAATTGGACACAAAATGTTAATTTGAGTTGAAATATTTTGTTATCTCACTAAACGCAAAACTAAACAAGTTCAAACAATTGACCTTGCATTTTAATGTTAAATTGCATTATTTATTATAAATGATTAGTCCATGCATTAAATTTATGTGCCCTCGTAATCTCTAATCAAAATAGCTTTCCTTCCCTCTTGGTGTGACAGCTCTTCTCTTCTCTGATGATGCGTTTACTGGCGTGAGGGCGGGACAACCTGTCACTCACATGACATCACAGAAATAGGAAACCACAATGACCCAACCATCCAATCGATTCCCTATGGACAAAAGAAAGTCCCACCCTAAATTTTTTATTGTTCAAGAAGCCGTTTCAAAAACAAAAAGACATTTCATGCTGAATTTGCAGACAGACCTTTACTATGAGCTGTGAAGTCGTTAATCTGTGGTATTTGCTTTTGTAAAAGCAATCAGATCACATTATTGCATTTTATTTATTTATTTATTTTAAATAATCACTTACCAGCAGAATTTCTTATGAAGAACATCACTCATGATTCTGCAAAGAAATCTTGACCAGTCAGAGAATCGAAACAAGCAAATCGAGTCAACCTCCATACTCTACTTACATATTTCTGTACACATACTTTTCAATAAATGTAAAAAAAGGACTGTTTTTACATACAATACCTTAAAATAATATTTTACATTTATCCACGGCTTTAATTATATTCTTTCTTTAAAGCCATGAATTACACCTTTGTGTTTTTCTCTGATTTTCAAATACTTTCTTTGGTTGTTGTCCAAAGTCGAAGGGTTGTTGTTCATGGCTTATTACTCTTTATCAAAACTTTTCATTTAAATCCCTATGGGAAAAATTAAAATGAAAAACTGCTTTCAGAACGAATGACACTAAAAAATGGACAGGCACTGTTGCACTTTACAAATAAGCAATATCACAGCAGCAAAAATGTAGTTTTGAGTTATCAGCTTGACAGCACAATATTTCAGACACTGTGTAATCATTTAGCCTAATTTGTCTATTTTTGCTCCGCCAAATAACACAGTTCCACATGCAGTCACAGCAGAACCATTTCACATCTATAAACAATGCACACTGCAGTGGCTTTTGGTTTCTTTAAAGAATCAGTGTTCTTGAACAAATCGATTGATCAAATGATTTATTATTAACACACTAATAAAGGCAATTTCTGAACTTGAACTATAGCAGACTAGTCATATAGCAGTCAATATGCAGATACATAAATTTGTAGATGTGTAGTCAATATAGCAAATTTGTACCCAACACTTCATAATAGCGTTGGGTGTAATGCATTACTAAGTAATTAATGTTGTAATTTATTTAGTTTACGTTGAAAAAGTAAAGGGATTACTTTTAATTTTCTGTACAGTTACTTCTGATGTAATTACATTAAATACTGAATACAACAATTCTATATAAAACAACATTTAACATCTAATGTTAAAATGTATGTTTTAAATGTAACCTCCCTTTAAATACTAAAATATTTAAATACAGTTCAATAATAATTTAGGTAATTCTGTATTTATTTGAAAAAAAAAAAAATAACCCTTGATAATGCATGAATGTTTTGCCAATCATTATTACATATTCAGGTCTTTAGCGACTCGTATCTTAATATAACACATATGACTCTCTACCTGTTGCAATAATATTGTAACGCCACAGTAGAGAAGGAGGAAGCAGGATCCAAATGCAAGCACTTTAATTAAATAAACAAACAGGTAATCCAAGGCAAATGAACAGAACAAGAACTCAGGACACAAACTCAAAGCAGGGGCAAGAAACAGCTACACACAACAACTGAAGCACAGAGGTTTTTAAATACACAGACAAACAAGCTAAACAAGGTAACAAGGGGGCATGGCTAATCAGAAACACCTGGGGGAACTTATCAACAAGAAAAAGGACTACACAACATGGCATGGAACAGGAAATAACTAAAGTCCACACAAGACAAGGAAAACACAAGACAGGAATCGTGACAAGAACTCTCCTGATATTTGAGAAACATATTTTGAAGCTTGGAAGGGTTCAGTTTGAGCAGATGTTTAATATCATCATCACTGTCCTCATCAGAGCTCATTTCAGTACATTCAGTATCTGTCTCATATTCACGATCATATGATGTCTCAATCATTCTCAAAACTATAATTTTCAAGATCTTCAAAATCAATATTTTGATCGCTTCTTCACCAGATCCACTATCAAGTGACAGTGACAATAATAATTTATTGTGTACTTGCTCTGCAGTAAATCACTGAACCATTTCAAAACAAGTTTTGCTGATGATTCTTTTGTTTTCTGCCTGCAGTAACTAATGAATCGTCACTTTATCATTGTGTTTCAGACATTGTGTGGAATAAAGGTGAATTGCATTTATTCAGTCATCAAAGATTCAATTATTGTTGTGCTGAAAAAAATATATACTTACACTGTTACACACCTTGGGTCTTTAGCGACCCTATTTTAAAAAAAATAATAATAATGGGAAAACAGACATTCTTTTATATATTCTTTCTTGTTAATTTTTTATATTTTTTTATAATGAATTGATTGAGATTTTCTATCTTGAAATTAAAAAAAAATGAATGAGGAGGAGGGTAGTGAATAAACAGGTCACTAAAGACCTAATGTATGCATACAAGAGGGGCTTCAAGTTCCCATTGTTCAACTAGTCAAGGTTCATGTTGGATTTAGAAAGTAATAAGAAATAAGTCATGTAATATGTTTTAGTGTTTTTTGTTTTAGTCGTCTAATCAACAGTAATCTAATTACACTGTTAAAGATGTAATTAGCTACTAATGTATCACTTTTTTAGAACAGAAATGGTAATGCGCTGTAGTTCCATTTTTCACCACAGATTTACATTGGAAATTTGTGGGGCGCCGTAGAGCTGTGGAGAGCTCAGGCACCTACAGTACCTGCCCCACTCAGAATCATGAATCATACTGTATGTTTTGGATTCATATTTTGGTTTTAATATCACTACACCACCTACCCTTACAGACGAGCCACAGATGAGGGTGGGACTTAATTTTTTTTTCCATCAGGAACTGGAGTATTATTTTTGTATATTATATTTTAATTATATTTACATTATATTTTTTAATTACTGGACACTATTGCTGTGATCTCATGTGAGTGACAGGTTGCCCCCAGTAAACAAAACCAGTAAACGCATCAACACAAAAGTTATTTTAATTAAAGATTAAGAGGACATTTTTTTTTTAATGATAACAATAGTTTATAACAAAAACGGCAAAATTCCATAAAAAACAGGAATTGTCAATTTGATAGTGTTTTCATGGTGACTGAAATTATTTCTGTTAAGCAGCAACATTGTTCACATGATCCATTCATGCCCTTCGCATGATAAGACTGACTAAGAAGACAAGTTCAAGAAGTTAAACTTCCTCTTAGGAAGTCCCTCATTGCCCTCTCTGTAACCTACTTTCCACTGCACTACACTTAAATCATGCCATTCAAAAAACAACATTAAATGCACCCACACACACATAAATCATTAAACCCATAGGGGCGTCTTTTGAAAGATTGTGTGATTCTGTAAACAAGAGATAATCCATTTAGCATTTTACAGTCTGACCATTTTGTTAAAAAATGTCTTCATTCTGATATGACAGCAGTGCAATATGTCCTTTCTCGTCCTGTCTTACCCCTGACCCAAATTTTCATCCATGGAAATTTGTGACTATTACATTTGAAAACGGATTAGCAGGACCATGGCTGGGAATGGATGGGAGGAGGGAGGTTTGTTTTTTTGGCATTGACAATCAAACAGGAAATACAAAGTGTGTTCAGTCACAGCCTCATCACGTACCACATATCATCATGTCTTACAACTGTGTCATAATCAACTGAGAATAGCTCTTTTAGGACAGCACTCAGCCTCAGTAGTGTCTTTGCTATCAGAGAGACACGATTTACTAGTGATTCTATTGTCATTTAAATGTGTCAAAATGGGAAAAGAATAAAGAAAAGATGGCATGAATAATTTTGTAAGGCCAAGGAGCTCCTCTATTGACTGAATGTCAAAGAAGTTTATCATGCACATCAATAAATTGTGACAGAGATCAAGCACAAGGGCATATTCTTTCTGGTTTTATCAATTTATATAAAAAAATACACAAAAATGCAGTTCATACATACAAAACTTCTTCTATGATGAGCATGATGTAGATTAAAATTAAAGATGTTGTTCCGAATTAAAATTAATTTTAATATTTTCTTTTCTGGTTGCATAAAATACAAAACATCAGGTTGAACTATCCTGATATCATAATGAAGAAAAAAAATAAAATCAATTTATGGTTTAACATTATAATTTATTAAATGGGGGGAGGGGTCTATATTTAACATACTGCAATTGCATTGCTCTTTATTAATATTTCAGACACTTTATTTTCAAAAATAAAAGTCATGTGCAATATGCAATATGCAGAAACACTCATGACTGACTGGCAGTCAAGATCAAGAATAAGTCTCATAAAATATCAGATAACATTTTTATGATAATGAAAGGTTAGTTCAGATTATGAAATATCATTTGGAACCACCCCCAAAAAACACAAAATAAGCAATCAACATTGAATAGAAGGTTAAAGTTTACACACAATGCACAACACACACACACACACACACACACACACACACACCGGCCCCTTTATTACCCATATAGAAATGTAATATATGTACATACAAGTCACGGTAACACTTTACTTGAAGGGGTGTGCATAAGACATGACACCTTCATAACCATGACATGACATATGGTTTACTGTCATTAACTGTCATTTGCTCAATAATGACATTTTGAATGCAAATATGACATTGTTTAAGATGTCTTTGTTATGACATCTTGACATAAACCATAACATCATAACCTGTCAGTGTCTTTGTCATGACAACATGACATAAAATGAAGTTAAACTGTCATGTGGTCGGCTTTGACATTGGCTGTCATGAGGCCATCATAACTGTGTTATGAATATTTTTCGTGATCTCAACTGCAGTGGTAGGCCTACTTATTGAATTTGTCATTAAAAAGTTATAATGGCTTTATGACAGCCAATGTCAAAACCAGCCACCTGACAGTTTAATGTAATGTTAACCAATAAAGTGGTTAGTCTTATGTACACCCCTTCAAGTAAAGTGTTACCCAAGTCACTATATCACGAATAGTGTTGTCATATGTTTTGTGTTATATTATAAGTAGGGTTGGGTATCGGTTGGGTTTTATCCGATACCAGTACCTACTCGGTATTTTTTAAACGGTTCTTGAAACGGTACTTAAGAAAACGAAACTGCACACACTTTGTCAAAAAAAGATAAAATAAATTTAAAAAAAAATACCCCTTTATTTACAGGGCCAAACTGAACACAATATTAACTTACAATATAAATACAAGTAAGATAATGGTAATAATAAATAAACCAAAATTAAATAAAAGTTCATATTTACATAATATCAAATAAAACAATATTATATCAAACAATGTAATTATACTGGAGATTAATAGAGATTACTACCAGGGTAATATAATATCGACATGGCTACATGTTCCCATGTTTTGTCTGCTTTAAGTCATGTAAGTTATCTTGTCATTAACTAGTTAAGCTCTTAGCCAGTTTGATATTTCGTTCCCACTGTGTCGTATACGTAGCTTTGAGTAAACATATGAAAGAGAGAACGTCTCTGTGTAACCCATGTTCTCTGAATAGGGAACGAGACTCTGCGTTCGCTGTCAAATATCTCGCGCTGCCGACAAGATTCCTTTCGGCAGAGAACTCTGAGGAGCAGATGATGCGCGCGCTAATATAATATTATGACGACGTGAGCGTCAAGGCGGCGCGAATGGTGATAGCATTTCCATAGACAATCGTTATTCTGTTACCTTCGTTATTCTTTTAAGGATCTATATAGAACCGTTTCTTCTAAGAGTGTACAGTCACCAGATCTCAACCCATTAGAGCACCTGTGGGATGTGGTGGAACTGAAGGCATAACAACCAGGGTAGTGCAAAAAAATTGCAGCAATTTCAGAGCATATTTGCAAAACAGCTTAGAGTGGTGTGACTGATTGTCAAATTTGAATTCTTTAGAAGTAAACGGTTGGCTGTTACAAGCCAAAATTGTTGAAAAAACATCAACTTTTTCAGCATTCACGTGTTTACATTTTTAGCAGTCAGTCTGGAAAGCTAGAACAGTAGCTTAGAGGGCCTGAACTAGAGCCAAAGCAGCACAGATTGCTCTGAACATCATTTACCAGAAGCCTGATTCTCATGCACTCGCACAAGAAGAGTCACCCATGAATATTTATGCTATGTAGATGTGCCATATCTTTACACAATAATAATAAAAAAAAAAAAAAAAATCTGTCGCTGTTGTGAACAACGAGAGCAGGGAGGTTGGATCTGGAAAATGTTTGTTTTAATCAGAAAGTTTGGATGAGGGCATTTTGAGAAAGCGTGTGAGATAGGAATAAAGAGACATCGGGAGAGATGAGAGGCTCGACGGAGAGAGATGAGGACAAAACGGGATGAATTATAAGAGACATACAGGAAGATGGAAGCAGAGAAAGCTCAGAACAGAGGGGAATGAAAAGCAAAGGGAGCAAGAAGGATCAGGAAAGGGTTCAGAGAGCAATAAGGTATGATGTACTCGGGTTGAATCTCCACAAGTAGGGTAGAGATTCGGGAATGGAACTTTTAAACACTTTTGTTTTTCCCATATTTTATTGGTTGAATACAGTTTATTTTAAGGGGCATGATGGTTAAAATACTGTATCTAGGTTCATTTTATGATTTATGATAATGATTTATTTTAATAAAAAACAAGGGATTTGTACCTAAGAAAGTAATAGGGCAACGTATGGATGTAAAACTGATGGATCTTTGTTTTGTGAATGAGATGCCCTCTGTCTATCATGATGAGTAATGTATTTGTCAAATAGATGGAAGATTTTCCTGGCAAAGTGCAGACAGCCTGTGACAGATCTGAGTTGACAAAAAGTACAAAAATGTCCAGATGAATGAAAGCAATAAGAACAAAGTGTATGGAGAAATTCCCTAGTTCTTGATTTAAACAATTCCGACCAAAATTGAAAACTCTTTCAATCAGACTTTCATTCGTCTTCTGAACACAAATTAAGATGTTTTGAATGTTTTAATGTTTTTTGATGCTGACCCTGATCTACTTCAACCATACATACAAACAAGCAAACAATTTAGATAAACATCACATTTGTGTTACATTAAACATTTTTATTGCTGAAGTAGGCATGTTAAACTTTCTTCTCCTGCATCCTATTCTTCTTCAATCCAGGTTGGCAGAACTGCTGAACGTTTTTTATTTCTGATCTACGCCCTCTACTGTACAGGTGTGAATTTGCATTTCTTTCACTTTTCGTTTTTTCACTGAACCGCCCCCCCTAGAGTGCAAGTTCATTCCCTAATTTACCGATGTGGTTCTGTGGAGGGAAAAGTACGCTGTGCCTCAGGTACAAAATAATAATAGGCTTTTACATGCGACGGTGTACATAGTCAATTGCGCTGGGTGCAAGTCAATTGCGCTGGTGCATTAAAAAACAAACAAGCAAGTCCATAATATATGTAACACAGTCTCATCCCAAGACGTCATACAACTGACGCTTTTAACCATACGTCAGCATCCGCCATTTTAGGGTACACTTAAACGTCGGTTAGATGACGATCCTGGGGCGTCATCCAACTGACGCTTTACCTTTAAAGTCAATTAGGTGACGGGGTAGGTTTAGGTCTGGGGTAGGGTTAGGATTAGATAACGTCATCTAACCGACGTTTAAGGGTACCCAAAAACGGCGGATGTGGGATGAGACTGCGCTGATATATGAGATTAAGTCATGCAAAAGTAATGTAACAGATTTAATATAATACAACTCATTGCTTTCCATAAAAAGTAACTTAGTAATGCAATATTGTAATGCATTACTTTAAAAAAAAATATATATATTTCCCCAACACTGGTAGGCATATTCGGACGCAGCGATATAAACATCGATCAGTGAACATAAAGAGAAGCTCAACTATACTTGCTTGAAGCACCAGAACAAACTTCAGTGGTTTGTTCCACGTGATGTACAAGAATGAACCTCATTGTGACCAAATTTGAAAGCTGTAAACATTGTTCACTGATCAATTTTTATATTAAACAAAAACCTAAATCTGTTCATCATATAAGAGGGATGTCTCTTCAGAAGATGCTTATGGATTAATTTTAAGATATCTTTATGAATGTTTTGAACCATCAGAGAGTTGGGTGAATAGACTTTCAGTTTGTACGAGGTCATATGAATTAGTATGAAATAGCCACCTCGAAAAATTCGTACGAATTGACGTGAGATCGGGTTGGTTCACTAGTTCACACTTACATAAAATTAGAGGGAGAAAGTTTAATGTGTATTTGGCGTGCTGTCCGGGGGAAGGGCTTCGAGCTCGGAATTTGAGCTCGGAATTAATAAAACATAATTTAAAACACATGCACTTGCCAACCTTGTAAATGCATAATTCAAACTCAAACAGAAACTACCGCCATATTATTATATATATTTTTTAAATAGAGTTTAGAGTTACATGGGACATGTGCAAGTTTAGCCAACTTGGCAAATGTTCAACTGTAGTCCTTGGGCAGGTGTAATGTGTCAGATAATATACATTAAAACAATCAACAATACAATACAATAAATCATAATTCATAATAATACATAAAGTGCATTCATGTTACGGCCTCAGCCTTATGGGTGTTGCCTATGTATTTGTGTGTGTATGTTTGTCTTGTAATCTAATTAATGTCTCTTCTTAAGTGTAGGCTCCTCCCTTGCGCACCTGTGGTTCGTTGCTCTGATGGCTCGTGCTGAGCATATAAGCGGTGTGTGCAGGAGTGTGAGACACGCAGCGGTGAAACTCCGTGCGCGTCATGACCATCTAAACATCGGATCAGCTTCAACTCAA
The DNA here is from genome assembly GCF_016745375.1 of Pimephales promelas. The sequence goes on along the minus strand of NW_024122003.1, from coordinate 1,063,979 downwards.
GCCTGTGTTCTTTGTATTGTGCCACTGTTCTGTTTCATTTTTGTTAGTGTTTGGTATGTCTAGTGTAGAGAAAATGTGAGTTTTCTGTGGGAAGAGTGAGAACATGAGAGACGTGAGATTGTGCAGTCATTTATTAGTATAAATAAATGTTTTAAACTGCTTTTTGCCTTGCGTCTCCTTTTATGTTATTGAACCCTTACAAAACGAGCATTCTTAACAACAGGGTTCGTAACATAATTGGGGGCTCGTCCAAGATATGTGTTTGAGTAGTGGCAATTTGATTGATCTAATTTAATTCAGGTGACCAATATCCTCTGGTTAGTTAGAGTAAGCCAGCAGGGCTGTGCTTAGCGCCAGTTCTGACGACGGTTTACTGTTTATTGTTTTGCTTTATTATTTTAGTTTGTTGTTTTTGGAGGTATTCCGGGGGAGAGAGCGATCTCTTAATCGGTACCCTCTGAAGACTAGGTAGGGTATTATTTAGATTAATGGCTAGGTAGGTAGGTCCAGAGGGTGTTGGATTATCCTGATTGCTTTTGCGTGTTTTTCTTTTCGTTTTTTTTTTATAAAGATGGCAACGTTTGAGCTCAGTCAATTTTTAGATCAACCTAGTGTTGAAGCTTTAGAGACATGTCGAAAAAATGATTTGTTTCTTATTGCTCAACATTATGAGATTTCTATCTCTAGAACACTTCGTAAGGAAGAGTTGAAAGCTTGTTTAGTGACTAGTCTGATTAATAAAGGGGTATTTTCTTCTATTGAGGCTGTTCCTACTGCAGCAGCGGAGTTGGCGATACCAGCTGCAGGAAGTCCGCCCTTACGTGTAACGAGTGGTGTTCCAGTTACTCCAGTGATCGGGGTTGGTGCGGAGGTACGTCCGTCTTTTTCACTACCTAAATTTGAACCTTTGTCGCTGTCCGCAGAATCATCAGGTTTGCGTACAGATTCCCGTTTAAAGCTACGTTTAGCACGGTTACAGTTAGAAACTCAGGATAAAGCTCAGGCGAGACAAGATGATTTGAAGCATCAGATTGAAATGTACCGAATTGACGCTGATATGAAGGTGCGATTGCGGGAGTTGGAGTTGCAGGCTGCTTCAGAGGTACCTAAAAAATCTATCGTCAAAACATCTCGGTTGGAGGTTAATTCTGAGACATCTGCTGGTCAATCCACTTCGGGTGTTAATTCTGTGCCGTCTGATGTGGGATCTGAGTCTGTAGCGCCGTTTTCGACACATTTTGATGTGGCTAAAAATATATCTATTGTTCCACCCTTCCGTGAGAGGGAAGTTGAGGCATATTTTCAAGCTTTTGAACGAATTGCTGTTGCCTTAAGATGGCCAAACGAGGTTTGGGCACTAATGTTACAATGTAAACTCTCAGGTAAGGCACAAGAGGTGTGTGCATCTCTCTCGGTAGATGAAAGCGTACAGTACGATGCCGTGAAAACTGCAATATTACGAGCGTATGAATTAGTTCCTGAGCACTATCGACAACGATTTCGCACTACGAACAAAGGCATGTCTCAAACGTATGTCGAGTTCGCTCGCGAAAAGGGCATTTTATTTGATCGGTGGATCAAGGCGTGCAGGGTAACTGACTATAATTCTTTGCGAGAACTTTTGCTGATTGAAGAATTTAAGAACTGTGTTCCCGAACGTACTGCGTTGTATTTAAATGAACAGAAAGTCAGCACTGTACAACAGGCTGCCGTGTTAGCTGACGAGTACGCATTAATGCATAAAACTGTGTTTTCAAAGCGTCCGTCTGACTGTGGGGGTTCCTCATTAAAGGAAAATGAAAATCTTTCCGACTCACGAAATAAATGGGTTCCAACCAGTCCGAAGTTTAATCGAGAGTGCAGTTATTGTCACAAGACGGGACATGTTATAGCTGAGTGTCGTACTTTAAAACGCAAACAAGAGCGACAAGATTCTTCATCTTTCCAGCCTCGAGGTTCAGTATTAGTGAAAACTGTGTCCCCATCATCCGTCAGTTCTCTTGTGACACCTGACAGCTGTTTTCAGCCTTTCGTATTCGATGGATTTGTTTCGTTAAATGAGAAGGTCGAAAGCCGAAAACCTGTAAGAATTCTCCGTGACACAGGAGGATCTCAGTCCTTTATATTATCAGATATTCTGGGTTTTTGTGCTGATTCGGCATGTAATACCAGTGCGATTGTGCAGGGTATTGAAATGGGTTTTGTGCCTGTTCCTCTCCATCGAGTATATGTTTCTTCTGATTTGGCATCTGGGTGCTTTGAGGTTGCAGTTCGTCCTTCTTTACCGGTGAAAGGTGTGGATTTTATCATGGGAAATGACATAGCTGGAGGTAAGGTAATGCCGGTAGTACAAGTTGTTGATGTCCCATGCAATGATTCGCAGGCTGATGCACTTGGTAAAAATTTGCCGAATGTGTTTAGTGCTGTTGTAACGCGAGCACAGGCGAAACAGGACATTCACGAAAGTAATACTCTTTGTGATTCTGTCTTTTCACAGATTTTGAAAACTGATGTTCTTCCCGACTCTCCTGACTCGACTAAAACGACTTTAAAGGCATCTGATGGCTTTGATCTTAGTTTGATCTCTGATTTGCCCATCTCGCGTGAAATTCTGATCGAAGCTCAGCGAAATGATTTATCATTAGAAAAATGTCGTGCGAGTGTTGAAAATGACAAAAAGTCGCTGCGTAATCACCAGTTCTACTGGAACGATGATGTGCTCATGCGTAAATGGAGTAGATCTTTAAATTCTGAGCAGCGAGACGATTGGAATGCGGTGCATCAAATTGTGGTACCTTCAAAATTTCGATCACATGTTTTAAGTCTGGCTCATGACCATCTTTGGTCTGGACACCTAGGGATAACTAAGACCTATAACCGGGTGCTCCAGCATTTTTTCTGGCCAGGGTTAAAGTCTGATGTTGTGACACACTGTAAAACGTGTTACATTTGTCAGGTTAGTGGAAAACCTAATCAGATTGTACCACCTGCTCCTCTGTGTCCTATTCCTGCCGTTGGAGAACCATTCGAGCGCGTTCTAGTTGACTGTGTGGGTCCACTTCCTCGGGCTAAGTCTGGTTGTCAATATTTGTTGACAATCATGTGCGCGGCTACCCGGTTTCCAGAAGCCATTCCGTTACGCAACATAACGGCTAAGACAGTAACTAAAGCCTTAACTAAATTCTTTACAACATTCGGTTTGCCGAAAACTGTCCAAACTGATCAGGGTTCGAATTTTGTGTCTCGTATCTTCCGTGCCTCGTTAAAGGCTCTTGGCGTTTCTCACGTAGTATCAAGCGCCTATCATCCCGAGTCGCAAGGTGCTTTAGAGAGGTGGCACCAAACATTAAAATCTGCACTGAGAAAGTACTGTACAGAGACTGGGAATGAGTGGGACGATGGAGTTCCTTTGGTGTTATTCGCGGTACGTGAGGCGCGGCAGGACTCGCTTGGGTTTAGCCCGTCAGAGCTTGTGTTTGGACATAATGTCCGTGGTCCTTTGAAAATGTTAAAGGAAGAATTTCTCGGTAACAGTTCGTCTGTGAAGACCAACGTCCTTGATTTTGTATCACGTACTCGCGAACGTTTGCACAATGCTTGTGCTGTGGCGAAGGAAGCACTTTCTCTGTCACAAACGAAAATGAAAAAACATTTTGATAGGAAAGCAGTTATGCGTAATTTTTTGCCAGGCGAAAAAGTTTTGGTGTTGCTTCCTATTCCTGGATCTTCTCTCTCTGCGCGTTTCTCTGGTCCTTACGTGATAAAAAGTAAGTGGAATGAAACTGATTATATCTTACACACGCCAGAACGGAGGCGAAAAACTCGTTTATGTCACATAAACATGTTGAAACCATATTTTTGTGTCGAACCAAAAGAGAACCCTGAGAATTTGGTTAGTGAATCGGTGACTAAAGGAAATACTGAGCGCGTTTCATTGTTGGCTTATGCTTTGCCTGTCGATACTGCGGACGATGGGTTGAATGTATCCATGGAAGCTTTAGGAGGAGGATGTTTTGAAAACTCTAAGATTTTATCTTTGCTTCCTGAGCAACTATCCTATCTATCGCCTGAACAGCGAGAGGACGTAATGAAGTTGATAGACAGTTTCCCGTGTTTGTTCAATGACGTTCCTCCGGGTACTAATGTCATTCAGCATGACATTGAGGTCGGTAGCGCATTACCGATCAAGCAACACGCTTATCGTTGCCCAATGAGTCTGAGAGAAGCCATGAAAAGTGAGGTTAAGTACTTATTGCAGAATGGTTTCGCTGTCCCGAGTAATAGTCCATGGAGCTCACCGTGTGTTCTGGTACCGAAGGCTGATGGGTCTTTACGTTTCTGCACTGATTTTAGAAAGGGAAGCAGGTGGGAAACGGTAAGGTACGGCCATTGGACGGAAAAGTGACTGCTGTCCTCAGTTACCCAGTGCCTACTACGAGGAGAGAACTACGTAGATTCCTGGGGATGGTTGGGTACTACCGGTGTTTTTGCAAAAATTTCTCGAGTGTGGTTGCTCCTTTAACGAAGTTGTGTAGTCCTAAAGTTTGTTTTGACTGGACTAATGAGTGCCAGCAGGCATTTCTTTCTGCTAAATCTCTTCTTTGTAGTGCACCTGTGCTGTCTGCTCCAGATGTGACTCGTCCATTCCAGCTTGAGGTCGACGCTAGTGCGGTTGGAGTGGGAGCTGTCTTGCTGCAGGAGGGTGCTGATGAAATAGGCCACCCCGTATCGTACTTTTCAGCTAAGTTTAACAGTCATCAGTTGAATTATTCAACGATTGAAAAAGAAACTTTAGCTATGTTGTTAGCCTTACAACATTTTAATGTTTATGTGGGGTCTAGTTCTTCTCCGATCGTTGTTTATACGGATCACAATCCGCTGGTTTTTCTGGGTAAAATGTACAACCATAATCAACGATTGATGCGTTGGGCTTTAATGGTCCAGCCGTATCATTTAGAGATCCGTCATAAAAAAGGATCTGATAACGTGGTAGCAGATGCGTTGTCTCGTGGATTGAGTTAAGCTCTGGTTCTATGCAGAATCAGTTTTCTTTTCCCCTTCTAAGGAGGGAAAGAAGAGGAAAAAAAAAGTCTGATTCTTCCTTTAGGGGGAGAAGTGTTACGGCCTCAGCCTTATGGGTGTTGCCTATGTATTTGTGTGTGTATGTTTGTCTTGTAATCTAATTAATGTCTCTTCTTAAGTGTAGGCTCCTCCCTTGCGCACCTGTGGTTCGTTGCTCTGATGGCTCGTGCTGAGCATATAAGCGGTGTGTGCAGGAGTGTGAGACACGCAGCGGTGAAACTCCGTGCGCGTCATGACCATCTAAACATCGGATCAGCTTCAACTCAAGCCTGTGTTCTTTGTATTGTGCCACTGTTCTGTTTCATTTTTGTTAGTGTTTGGTATGTCTAGTGTAGAGAAAATGTGAGTTTTCTGTGGGAAGAGTGAGAACATGAGAGACGTGAGATTGTGCAGTCATTTATTAGTATAAATAAATGTTTTAAACTGCTTTTTGCCTTGCGTCTCCTTTTATGTTATTGAACCCTTACAAAACGAGCATTCTTAACAACAGGGTTCGTAACAATTCAAACGAAGACAAGAACAAAACACCTAGTGTGTTTCCAGGAGACACATGAAAAATGAATACAAAGTTTGTTCTAAAATCAGCTCTAAACATCATGACATCCTTCAACTGGAAGAAATCAAAGCCTGAAGCTAAAGAAAATCGGAGTCTGAGCCCATCACATAGGCTACTATGCCATTTTCAACTGCGCCTAAAATTTGCAGACTGGCTCTCCTCAGACTGTAAAACAGGGCAAAAGAACAAAAAAAACAAAAAAACAAAACAAAAACAAAACAAAAGAACAAAATAAAATCTGTACAAAACTCATGTTTTCCAGCCTTTAATTGAAGTATAGTAAAACAATAAACCTCTCTTTGAAAACGTATGCATGTTTTTATGGTAAGGAAAAATGTAGTTTGGCCATTTAAAATAAAAAAAGACAAGATAAAAGCATCCCACTGCAGCTGTCATCTAGACTAGAGTATGAATCCAGTTTTTGACATGTGAAGATGACAAAAAGCCATGAATGTTGGATAAAATCATGGCAGGGGTTGGTTTGGCAGGGTTGAAGTTTTTCATGTGTAAAGAAGATAGAATGATGACTGCAGTGTAGAATTTCTTTACTGACATCTACTAACATCCAAGCCTGTGAGCTACTTGCCTTTGTCAATAAACAAACCCCCTTTTTTTGTAGCGCACTTCCTGCTTCTATCTCTTTCCCAGCAACCAGGCTAAAGACGTAAATGACAGCAGCCTAATTAATCATAGTCTAATACATTCACAAACGCAGACCAACCAAGCACTGCCTTTTCTTTCACAAGTTTTACTGAGACATCTGCAAGAGCCCAGAATGAAGCTGGTTCCACAAGATGTAAGTGATAACGCAAACAAACACCCCAGTTCCAATTCCTGAGAGAAGGATGACAACGTGTTCGGCATCTGTTATAGTGACTTAACACTTGGTGAAACCATATGGTGATTCACTCATCACTAAGTGTCCACACTGCATTCAGAAGATAGTGTATAATTACCAGGAACCCAAATGAAAGGTTTGCAAATTACCACATTTCCCTCAGTGATGGTATGGTAAGTAATGAGTGTGTGCATGCAGGGGTATCCAAGTGATACCAGTAAGACAATGTTCCTGCCCAACAGCTCATGTGGAGGTGGACAGGAATGGTTAATTGCTGTGGCTCAGAATGAGTGTACTACTCAATTAGTCCTTTTTGCGCAAGAGTAAAAAGTTTATGATATAAAAATATCATTAAAGTATATAAAAATTTTACTGATTAATGAAAAAAAATATTACAAATGCACGCAGATTATTATTATTATTTTTGAATGTTGTTCTGGTCATCTTAGGGTAAGTTTACATGAACGATATGGTTAAAACCAAAACATTTTTCCTTTGAGTTTTCCGTGTACAGTCAACAGAATTGTCAAAATGATCTCCATTCACACGGATCCGCAAAAATGACAAAAAACACTGTATTCTGCTAGATGGTATTCGGCAACATCATCGTCTTCAGAGATTCACATTTTAGTTCCCTATCGGTCAGTCACTACAACGTATAGGTCATAACTGTCCTATAGGTGGTTTGCAGTCACGTGATTGTGTTGACACGCGAAATTCAGATGGAGGGCAAGGAGTGAAGAGCGCAATGGACGAGATGGAGGAAAATCCGTACTACTTTAGACGCTATTACAAGAGACATATATAAACAGAAAATCGAAACATATGTTGAACGTGATCCTTACGTTATGAAGAGGATCGATTTTCATCTGAATTGAGAGATTTGCCTGCCATCGAGGCTGTAGATATCAGCAACTACCTCGTCTTACAGACATACTTTGACTTTACAAAGTTTGGAAACTGGTACGTTACACAAACAGCCACATAAGTGTATTTAAACACCTGAATAATGTAATTATTATGTAAGCCACATAAATAATGTATTAACTCACATTTGACGAAGTGATCACTGCACACAAACACACGGGCATTTTCCCATTCGGCTCTTCCCAACCACAGACGTAGGTTTGCAAGGCATTTTTCCCGGTGTTTTTCTGTCAATTTCTTGTATTTTCCACCCTTATGAACAACAACTTTTGGCACACGATAAAAACTCCTCGTGGTTTGATCGATTTGAGCAACCATAAACGATGCAAAACATAGGCATTTTGAATTTGTTATAGTGCTTCCTAAATATAGAAAATCACTTCCTGCCCTCCATCTGCATTTCGCGCCATGGCAACGCAGTGGCGTGATGTCATATGAAAACAAGCTATATGAACCTCGCTAGAGAGGCCAATTTACTTTGTGAATCTAAAACAAGCCAATGCACATTGGTGTGCAATGAGCTGAGCGGCCTCACAGTGTGGGTATTTAACGAGCAGCTGTTGCAATTGCACTCTAGCTTTTTGTTTCGAAGCCAACACACTTCGATGCCTCTGCTTATGAAAGAATCTTAAAACAAGCCTTCTGGACCTTTCTCTATTCGGTGCTGGCGCGACAGCACAGCAGTGTGAGTTCTCTCTCTCGTCTCGAACAAAAAAAAAAGCTGTTGTAACAGCTGGCAAGATTGCCAGCAAGAGATTCAGCGCACTGGCGAGTGCACATTCTCTTGGTGATCGCTGTGACTGTTCCCCTGCGTGCTTCAGCACCAACCAGAGTAGTCCCTAAAAGAACTTACACAGATAGTTTGCGTCTTTTTAAAGATGATGTTTTATCTGTGTGTTTCTGAATGCAGTCATTACCTGGAAACGCGGCGGGATGGTCACGATCGGTGCATTGTGTGTCTGGGCCTCGAACAAGCACAATCAGTGTTCATGGATGAGTCATGCACCCATTGCAGGAAGATGACCATCTTGGAGCTGCGGTCGAGACTCTTGTTCCTGCAAAGGGGCGGAGTCCCCGCGCCAATGCCCAGTCTAACCAACCAGTGCGGGTTGCTTCGGCCGCTGACAGGGGTGACCTGAGGATTACAGTGAGTGCACTTCCTTCGGGAACCAACCCCCTACGAACCCTCAGCCCTCTCATGCTCCACAACCATCTGAGCAGCCAATGGAATGCGCTGGACCATCCTCGAGGTGTGTACCAGTCGTTTCCTTTGACGCTCACCGCGATGATCGGATGTCGATCGCGGCATCGGAGGGTGGGTCAGATATCTCTGCGGATGACGTCTCGGAGCCGCTGCCTCCTTTGGGAGTGTCAGCGGTGTCCGATACGGAGCCGGAGATGATGGCCATGCTTTCCCGGGCCGCCAGCAGGGTTGGGCTCGTGTGGAACCCTCCACCGTATCCCAAACCCTCGAGGTTGGATGATTGGTATCTCGGGGTGGCGCGTGCTGGTGCAGCAACCCACCCCAGTGCCCTTCTTCCCGGAAGTGCATGAGAATCTCACGGGAGAAACCATTCCGTTGGTTCCTCCTCCTTCACCACCCTTGACGGCGGGGCAGCTAAGGGATACACGCGTATCCTGCTAGTGGAACGGGCCATTGCTATGCAGCTGTGCCCTAATTCCACTTGGCGTGGAGAACCGTGTCTCCCTTTCTGGGCCTGTCAATACTCGTTGGACTTAACCGGCAAGGCTTACAAGGCCTGAGGGGAGGCTGCCTCTGCCATGCACGCCTTAGCATTGCTGCAGGTCCATCAGGCCAAGGCACTGTAGAAACTGCACGAGGGTGGTCACGACCCACTAGTTCTTCAGGAACTTCCGCAAGCGATGGACTTCGCGCTTTGTGCCACGAAGGTTACCGTGCGCTCAGTAGGCGATGCGATGTCCATACTGGTGGTCCAGGAACGATGTGGCCATAAAAACATTCTGCCTCCACAAGCTACCATTCAAAATGCTCACGCAGAAACGCATTTTCAAAATGCATCCGTCCACGAGATTGGTTTGCTGAGATCGACCTAAAGGACACGTACTTTCATGTGTCGATTCTTCCTCGACACAGGCTGTTGCTGCACTTTGTGTTCGAGGGTCGAGCATATCAGTACGAGGTCCTACCCTTCGGACTGTCACAGTCTCCTCATGTCACGGAGGGGGCCCTTGTTCCCACGAGAGAACAGGGCGTTCGCATCCTCAACTATCGACGATGACTGGCTCATACTAGCACACTCTCGAGATCAGTTATGCGAACTCAAAGACCTCGTGCTCAGGCACCTCAGCCCCTGGGTCTTCAAGTCAACTGGTAAAAGAGCAAACTTGCCCCCGTTCAGAGGATCTCTTTTCTCGGTATGGAGTTGGATTCGGTTGCACAAACAGCGCGCCTCACAGAGCAGCGTGCTCAGTTGGTGCTGAACTGCTTGAACACGTTCCCTTGGGCTAAGTTACCCATTATTTCATATGCAGTACAGCCTTCGGGTTAGTCCATATGTATTTTCCACATATCTCTTTGAAGAAAGTGGCTTCCACAGCGTTCCCCTTCCTAGATAGAAAGGGCACGCTTTCCCAGTGTTATCCAAGCACTGTATGGGTTATCACGGAACAACAATGTCAGACTCACTCTGTGTTGGCCTCCTCCGATCGTCCTTCCAGGCAAGAAGGTGCAGAGGGCTTGGATGGGGTACTGGATGGGGTGCAGCGGCTGTGGCGCTTTGGTAGGGATTCCTATTGCTCAAGTCATAACCTACGTTGTAGTGACTGACCGATAGGGAACATCTCGGTTACATATGGTAACCCTCGTTCCCTGAGGGAGGAAACGGAGAAGTAGGTCCCGTCACCACATCTTCTGCCGTCTGCCGGGGGGCAGCTTTCTCAGGATTGGCTCCTCTGCAAAAAACTAGAGTGCAATCACAACAGCTGCTTGTTAAATACCCACGCTGCGAGGCTGCACAGCTGATGCAAATGATTGCACGCTAATGTGCATTGGCTTGTTTTAGATTCACTCAAAGTAAATTGGCCTCTCTAGCGAGATTCCTATTGGTCAGTCATGACCTACGTCTCCGTTCCATCCCTCAGGGAACGAGGGTTAGCCTACCATATGTAACCGAGATGTTTTTTTGTTTGTTTGTTTTTTTACATGGAGACGGTTTTCAAAAACGTCCAATTTGAAACCCGTTTTCAAAAGTTTGCGTTTTCATTTTGTAAATGAATGGCCAAAAACACATGAAAAGTTGTACATTTTTTGTTGAAAATGGTGTCGTGTAAACAGCCCCTGAGACTTATACTGACACCTAGTGTTCGGCTTATACTGACACATAGTGGTGTGGATGTAGCATAATTCAAATGTATTGCAGAAATGGTTTATTAGTCAGTCATGATTAATATAGGGGGTTTGCCGAGATAAAGCAAGTATTCAGATGATCATGTGATCTCAACATGGCGACCAACATGCCAATCCATTTCAAATGAATCGGCTTTTATTAGGCTACTGATATGCTAAACATATTTTTATTGGTGTTATTATTTTTCCGTTTAATGAGCATGAAATTCCTGTGACTGATAATTATCATTTAGCCACAGCATGATAAACAGGGATTGTACCGACTTTGATTCATGAATGTTATACTTGGCAGCACCAAATCAATCGGATTTACCTACCGCTCTTATGTAAATGCTTTTGGGATTTTAGACAATCCAAACTAGTTACCAGAGTCAAACAAGAATGCGTAATAACTCCAACATTTTCTTGATTTTGTGCAAACCTAATGCATCACTGAACTGAGACTTCTAAGACAATGTAAAATGTATTGCTGTGCAGATACTTGCTATTTTGCCTGTGCAAAGTCAGCTGTTCGCGACTTTTGTATATACTAATCCATTTCAACATTAACATATCCATTAAAAAAACAAAAGACCCAATTTGCACTGTATTTTCCAATAATTTTGCAGAGAATACTTTCCATTGTTAAATTCCAATGCAACCAACTGATCTGCTGCACAAGTATTTCCTTTTGAAGTGTAAATAATTGTATTATGCTTGTGATTCTGATCACAAGCTCCCCCTGTAAGATTTAATATGTTAGTCCTAGTTTATTACAGTGTGGTCCAAACATCTGAGACCACTAGTGAAAATGCTTCTGTTATACAATACAAATTGAAATGTTAAGTATATTACTATAAATTGATATAATTTAATATAAATATATAATGATAAAAATGTATTTCTCTTTAAAAAAAAAACCCTCTGTGCAACTTACAGACTCTGACATCAGCTTTTTCATACATATTATATGATTACGTAGAGTTTTAATTTAAAAATTAATGTGAATTTCAGAATGTTTTAGTATTCGCTTTATCATTATTTTGCTTTCATGAAAGCAAATCCTGTGAGCAAAACTTGATAGAAACTGAGTTTATTCTATAGCATGATTTTAGATTATTCAAAGAGCATCTTGAGGTTGCATCAAAGAGCAAATTGAATGGACATTTTTAAATCAGTGCCAAGAGTCATACCTGTGCAGAATCTGAACTATTACTTATTCATGTTATGTCAAAACTTTTCTTTGTTTCAGAACAATTACAAAACTTCCATAGCCAACAGTTTCTGTTTAAGAACATGAAGTTCTCCATTTACTGTGAACACAACTTCATTGATTATTTCTCTTTTTATTTACGTGACCTTTGGAGGTGTACAGCCAAGGAATTCTGCCGAGCAGTGGTCTATACCATGACCGACGTTGTGGACATAATATTTGAAGAGTGGAAACCATGGAAACAAAGAGTTGCTCAGCATGAGCAGAACTCATGCTGAGCACTATATTTTACTGGGTGCACTCAGACAAAAGCTTTTCATATGAGGAAACGATAAGGTATGGGAAGCAAAAATGACAGACAGACAGACAAACAGACAAAAAGAAAGAAACAAACCGAACGAGAACAATGAAAAATACAAATTTTATGAACCAATAATATGCTCCATGGCTACGCAAAATGAAAGTCTTTCATTGGGAAAGTTATTAAATGATGCTGACATTCTTCTCTTTAATAGGTGTTAAGGGGATGTGATATTGTCATTTCACTGGTGCCTCTGGAATTGCTGTTATGAGTCATCCTTAGCATCCCTTTATGAGCTTCCCACTCACCAGTAGGCTGTCTCCAAAATTTGAATTCACGTGTGAATGAGAAGAGTGCAAATTATGTTTAATGTTTGAGACTGAGTTCATGCATGTTTCATGTTGTTTGTTATTGTAATGGTAAACTTTTCTATCTTTGACACATTTAGAAAAATATATTATAATGAATTTACATTAGAGTTTTAATATGTATGAAAGTGGCTTAATGTCCACATCTGCGAAATATGTTTTATTTACTTGTTCACCCTTACAGCTGTAGTACTGCTGCTCGTTTGGTGAAATCGAGCCTTCCTCGATTCAGCGCTGCATTTTTTTCTGCCTCTTCATTAGACCATTATTGAGTGGAACACAGTTTCATGAATCAAAGTGCTGTTCATTTCTTGCTATATTGGAAATTCTTTTATTACAGAAAGTGGAAGTGCAAGCTATTATTATTGGGTTTTGTTGAATGGATTTCTACTAGCAAGACAATGATTGTTATGAAGAAATGTGCAGAAATTTTTGTAAAGGCACTTGTGACTGTAGGGGGGCATCTGGACAGAATACTAAAGCAGTGGTAGAAAAATGCTCATGCTGAGTCAGCTCACGTGGTGTGTATGTGTGTAGGATGGACTGATTTATGATTATGCAGCACTTTAACAACTTTAGAAAATGACTTTTATGCATATCTGTGCAAAGGAGAAACCGTGTGCACTTGTGTAAGTGAAAATCTGTGTGTCTGAAAAGACAATGTTGAGGCAGATGAATTAAGAAGTCCATTAAGTGTGCAAATGTAATGTATTTAGTTTGGCTTGGGAAAAATCTGCACTATGTACTTTCTTGTGGCTCAAGTAGTAGAACAGTGTTAGCAGCGCCAAGGTCATTGCTTCGCGTTCCAGGGAAAGCAGGAATTGATATACTTTAAATGTGTACCTGGAATGCAATGCAAGTCACTGTGCATGTTCCAAATGGATAAATATGTATTAATTCTAGTCATTTATGTATTATTTTATTTATTTATTGTCATTAAAATATCTTTAATTTAAAAAACCCTAAATGTAATGTAATCTATTTAAAAGTAATTATCTTATCAGTCATCACTCATATTGAATACCCCCCCCCCACCACCAAAAACAACAACAACAACAACAACAAAAAACAGAATTAATTTCAATAAAATACATCAGAAAAAATAATAATATGCTGCATCCCAATTATACTATGCTCATACTTTTGAGTGTGCAGCAGAAAAGTAGGCAAGTTTTGGGACATAATGGGCTCTATGCACGGCGTTATTTCCGGTGAAGGATTAAGGATGCTCGATAACTTCCGCCGATCATAGAGTCCAATGCAATAGCGAGAATTTATATTGAATTTTATACTCCATGGTTATACTAATGAAACGTTAGTCACAAAAACAGATAAAACAGACACCCCTCGTTGTGTTTATGCTTCTTTTTAAAATTATATTAAATAAACATAAGTATATATAAAATTACATCTAAACGTATGTACGTTTCGTTTCAAAGACGGGAGGACAGTAAATATTGAAGACTCTGCCATAATCCCGTTTTCTCCGGTTTTCCTCCGCTTTAATCTACACAACCGGAAATGGACGAGCATCCTTACGTCAAATGCGGAACTTATGCGTGCATATAGCCCATTGCATCTGTAGTGGTGTGCCTCAGGGCTCAGTTTTGGGCCCTCCTCTTTTTATGTTTGCTTCTAGGGCACATGTTCTCAAAATTTGGTATACATTTTCATTGTTATGTTGATTTTTTTTAACATTCACCAGCTTTGTCAGCAGTCACCGTATCTGCACTGCTACTTAAAGGGATCCTTCACCTCTGGATAGATGAATGTGTATTTAAAATGGGTCATTTATGTAGAAGAAATGTGAAATCATTTTTGAATTTGGAGCTTTCAAGACTGAAAAAAGCCAGACAATGTAATTTTGGCTTATGTGGATGAAAGACAACAACTCCCAGAATGCACTTGCTTCGCTGCCCTAGGAGGCTACGCCTACCGGTAACAGAGTGCAGTAGTTAAACAACAATTCTAGGCTACTAGTGAGTCTCCGTGATGAGTCTGCCCGGGATTTCGAGATTGCCCAAAATGTCTGGGATTCGGCTTTTGCGTTCTATAGTCGGCATTGATTATGTTTACTGTGGCGAGCAGGACGAGGCTGAGGGTCACGGGGGAACGGCGCGAGGCCAGTGGCGTGATTACAAATGACCGACACCTGTGAGACGCACCGGCCTCGTATCTCTCACTGAGGAGTGGGAATTTTCTTAGCAATGTGAAAAAAGCACATCAACCGATCACTTGTTCAGCATTCATGTAAACATTACATGGAGATTCACCAATCAGAATGAATAGTTAGATTGAAACAAAAGGTGTGCATGTAAACAATGAAAAGGGACTGAAACGTAAAAGCTGAAAAACATTTTGTGCGATCTCGACGGCCGGACATGTCCAGGAAAAAGATGATGGTAACCCCTACTCCCCTTTATCCAGTGGCAAAGGGGTGGCAAGAGGTCTTGGCAGGGTGGCAGGGGTAGATGGTGGCAATCCCTATATGTGAAAACATAAAAACACTTAGATACTATATTAGACAGATACTATAATATCTAATATAGTTTCTAAGTGTTCTAATACTATATTATTACTATACTTAGAAACTAAGTCTAATTGTAACTATATTAGATATTGTTTAATCGTGTCCTTACACACTATAAGGTTTTTAATTCACAACAGGAATAAGCCCAGAGCAGTGTTCAAACAAAATTGTGCATTTAAAAAAAGGTATAAAACTTTTTAAGTGTTTTTAAGGTATAAAAAGTATAAAAAGCTAAATGAAAATGTATTTTAAAAAGTACAATATTTTTGTCCAAGATGCAGAGGACAGGTATAAAACAGTGGACAATACTCCAGTTCTTATTATAATTAAAAACTTATAATTACAGTCCAAAAATTACTCTCCTGGTCTCTCCAGTTTACTGCCTTTTATTTCCCTCACGCTCTTCCTCCGGTGCACTACTTTTGATTTTTTTTTTTTTTCTCACAAAAAAGCTGGCAATAGCCACACTTTTAGCCTTTCTTTTCATGGTTAAGCTCCAGCTACTTTCTTCAACTACTCTTGCCTGCAAAAGTCAATATGTGAAATCTCTGGTTATCCTAACATTACACTGTAGGGCCATGCAGCTATAAGTAGCTTATAACAAATATAAAATCAGAATTAGGCCCTCAAAAGTACGATTCATCTTGGAGAATAATAATAATAATAATAATAATAATAATAATAAACAGAGCAATTATAGAACTGCTTAGCTCAGGGGTCGGGTACCTTTTTTGACCAAAGATATTTTTTTTATTATTATTATTTATGGTTAATGCATTTTTTCAAAAGAGCCTCAGTAAAAGATACACTATTGGTCAAAAGTTATAGATCAGTAAGATTTTTTATGTTTTTAAATGAAGTCTCTTCTGCTCACCAAGGCTGCTTTATTTGATGAAAAAAACAATGACAAACAGTAATATTGTGAAATATTATGACAATTTAAAATATCTGTTTTCTATTTTTATATTATTTTAAAATGTAATTTAAAAGCTGAATTTTCAACATCATTACTGTTGCTGATTACACATTAGTTTTCAGTGTCACATGATCCTTCAGAAATCATTCTAATATGCTGATTTTATGTGTAACGGAGGCCAGCTGGTAGTTGCTGTGCGAGTAAACCTCACTCCCCTGATCTCAATAGGCGCTCTAGCGACAGATGCTAGAGGCTTCAATCTTCAGCCTCCTTGTTAGAGCGCCCAACTCTCATGCCGGAGACCCGGGTTCGAGGCCCGCACAGAGCGGGTCGAGTTGGGCCCGGGTGGAGGGGTAACATTTGCTCGAGAAACATAAATTATTATTTTCAATGTTGAAAACTGTTTTTCCCATTTTTTTCCCCAAAAAGTACCATTAGTACCATTTTCCCCCTAAAATTCTATGATGAATAGAAAGTTCAAAAGAACAGCATTTATTTAAAATAGAATCTTTTCTAACATTATAAATGTCTTTACTTTAACTTTTGATCAATTTAACTCATTCTTGATGAATAAAAGTATTTTCTAATTTCTTTCCCTCAAAAATAAAAAATAAATTCTTACTGACCCCAAACTTTTAAATGGTAGTGATTAATGCTATAAAAGCCTGCCCCCCCTGTAGAACCGCTCCTGCCTTTATCCTACTTGGCTTTAGTTTAGAAAGTTACTCAGCTTTTTCCACTGAACAAGTGCTTGCTAGCTTAGCTTCCAAAAAAAGATGGCTAACACTATGTGTACATTCTGTGAGTGAGATCCCACCCTCTATGGGTGGGTTGAAAACATGCGGGACAGCCCCTATACATCCCTTTAAGCACACACCTCGCACCAGTTCAGTGTCTGGTATTGTTCATAGACATTGACTACTTACCTGATTCCCATGAGTTATCTCCTACTTGATACTCCAGCAATTCTCCTAAGTCATTCTTTCCAGCGTCTCATCTCTTCGTGTTTCCTAGTCCGTGTGTTCTCAACTACCATCCCATCCAGCAAGATGTGTGCTTCCATCTGGCATCCTGCAT
Organism: Pimephales promelas; assembly: GCF_016745375.1. Next base: position 1,046,804 of record NW_024122003.1, on the reverse strand, counting down.
CTGTAATCCATGATCTCCTGTACCTGTCAGACAAAAGACTTCTCATTACCATCCATCTCAAGTCATCAATATTAATTGTCCTATTCACTCACCTGTTTCCCACCATTACACTCTGTTGCTAAATAAAGGACCTGTCATTGTATTTCCCTGTTTCCGAGTCAGTGTTCCGTAACACTGATACCCAGTTCTATCTTTAATTCAACACTACCACCTTCCTCTCTTTTTTAAATTAAATCCTGGTTTACATGCAATTTTCTTAAGGTTAAAGGTAGTCTCACAGGCGAAATTATTTTTTTGTTCTTCACTGGGGTAAAACGAAGTTCGAAATATGTAAGGAGAGATATACTGTAAGACAACATCAACAACAGATGAATATATAATTATTTGCTTCGTTTTCCTCTCTCAATAACAAAATAAACACAACAAAGATGAGAAAACGGTGTCAGTGTCTCGTTTAATCAGAAGTACAACTTAATGTTCTTCTATAAAGTGACTCTACAGTGTGTTTGTGTTTTTACTCACAGACATCAGACCTGACAGACTCAACAACAGAAGAAATGAACCAGATAAGAGTTCCAAAGCAGGTGGAGCTTCAGCGCACAACTACCAATTATGTAATCACCAAGGGCCAATGGGAGTTTGAAGAAGTTTGCCAGCTGGAGAAAATTTTTAAGGAAAGATCCTTTTGGCAAGCCGTTTCGAACTCCTAAACTGAACACAAAACAAACTTATATTTGGCCTGATTTTGGTCGCAATTATATCAGTTCGTTCTTCGATTTCGCTTGAAATATATCTTCGCCTTAATACTGAGAAGGCATTAAACCAAAACTGAAAAATTTATAAAGTTTTACACTTACTATTGATAACGTCTCGGGTTACGACTTTAACCCTTGTTCTCTACGAGGGGAACGAGACACTGCATCCTTCATCGCAGAAGCTTCCGTGTATGCCGTCACATGTTACATCATGATTCAGCACCAATCATGATTAGATTAGTTTCATTCAGACTTCAGATGCGTTACGCTAAGGGCGTTCCCCAAAGTTTTGTAGTCGACACAGTTCGAGTTCCCTCGAAAGGGAACTCTGTTATCTCTCCTTCCCTATAGGTTAAGACTCGAGTCTGGGTGACTTGATTGTTTGAGGCACATGCAAATAGCATTACATGCTTAGCATAATCATCTGTGAAATATCATCTGTTAAACATCTCTCACAGGTCTAGTATTCCTGTCCTTGTACATGCATGTTAAATCTTGTATTGATTGTAATTCTCTTCTCAGGGGTGTTTCAGAAAAGCTGCATAAGCTTCAAATGTTCCAGAATTAAGCAGTCCCGGATCATTTCAGGAACTCTTCCAGTTAGCACATTCCATTTCTTCGCCAACTCCACTGGCTTGGATAGGCCTACAGAATTCATTGTAAGCAGCTTCATATCTTCATGATCTTCTTCATGTTGATTATTGTATGTTGTTTGTCTTGAAAGTCACCCATAAATAAATGCATTATTTTTTTATGAATTGCATCTTTAATGGGGTGTGCTGTTGATTAGTTATCTCCATTCTCTTCTGTCTTATTTAGAGTGTCTGATTTATTTACAATTATCTTCCAAAATAAAGAAAATAGGCTTAAATTCCACTTATACTATAAGTAAATTACAATTATACTATATTATACAACAGGGCTGTTGAATGCTTGATTCTGATTGGTTGAGAATGTTCTAAAGGTGTGCAATTATTTTCAGGGAAATGCACGGCTAAAGTAGTTTCAGGCAGGTTTGACCGCATTACAGTTCCATATCACTGCACGTAGTCAACTGTACATATCGTAAGGATACAATTCGTAACAAGAAAAAACATGCAGCCCATGCGCTTGATCTGCAATTTTTGATGTCTAACTATGAATGGACACATGCAGTTTAATTTTAATAAATTAAGGATATAGTCCTATCTATAGGCCAAATAGAAAATTCAACTGAATAGGCTATATAAATAAATTAATAGTCCTGCTGCACAGATTTGTATAATTATCCCAGATAATATAACAAATAAATAATCATTGATTCATTTATTGGGTTATCTACAGTCAATTATAGAAAACAAGAATGAACTAATTAATTAAAACAAATGTAACTAATAAATGGATAATATTATTGACGCACATGCTTTTCTGTCTCATTATTTCAACATCTTTCTCTCTCTCTTCCCCTCTCTAATAACTGCATTAATAACGGCATAAAGCCGGGACACACTTAGGCCTTCTAAGGCCAGTTATGAATGTGATTTGAAAATTTTATAAATCATGCCCAAAAGCCTGTTCAGCGCATTCGTCAGTCTGTGTTCACAATTGGTGTTTAAAACCTGCTTCAGTCAATGGAAACAGTCGGTCTTAGTATATTTCAGCGAGTCGTAAGTGTGTCCCCCACCCCATCATTAGTCTGCTATCAATGGCTCAAACCTTACTAGCCTACCTCTAAAATGACGTTTTGGAATTTGCAACGGAGGCATGGGATTATATGTGTAAGAATTTTTTCCTACATACAAGAGCGTTTTAATGGCAAAAACTTGACAAACGTCTTGATATGCATCATCTGAACAATGTTTTGAGGTGTAGTAACTGCATGTAGTATAAGCGGAATAATTGACTTCAGGCCATTGAATTACCCGAAAAACAATGCACACCCGAGGTGTAACGGCCATAAATTACATAAATCACTCAAATTTAGTGACATTTATGGTCAAGATGAAAATGAAAGGTGGGGAGACATCTTGCCCTCCAAACAGGACTCTACTATTTGTGTTGTTGTGCTGATGTGATTCAAATTTACATTACACACTCCTCTCACCCGGCTTTCTAGGCTTAACATTGTGTATGTCTACTATTTTTGCCAGCGGGGGAATGTCTGTGCACTAAGCCTACTGAAAAGAGCTAAAAAAGTGAAAGAAAGTGCATGGTGGCCAAAAACACTTAGTGATCTCCCTGCTGCACCTGCCAGCTCTTTTGTAATCACACAGAAAAACAAGTATAGCTCATGTGGGGCTAATTAAATAAGGCCTTAAAGTTTTCGCTTCTGAGTCTGGCAATTTAACAAAAGAAACTATGACTATTAGAAGAGAAAAGTCATCTGTCTTATGGCAGTTGATGAGAGGCATTAGCAATACTGAGCGAAAAAAAAAGCCTCAACGAGCAGTGCAACTGTCATGGTCGCATCTGATGTGCTATTCAGTGATGCTAATAAAATAATAACAATAGTTGTAGCTATCAAAGGATGAAGCACATCAGTGGTTATGTGTAATGTTTCGCAGTGATTCTGATAATGAGCAAAAGAACTCAAGCGTTAAAACTGTAAGCTTTGCTTGAGTTCATACAGTTCATCATTTCAGAGTTTTGCAGAAAATGTTTATTGTTTGGCTCATACTTGTATTTGCTCAGGACACTGTTGGAAGGTAAAGTTGGAAAGTACACATTAATAATAATCAAACTTTCTTGTTGACAGGCTGTTTTTGTGGTTTGTGAGATGTGTGGTTCAGCAGAGAAAAAAGAGATACAAATGTGCCTTACATGGTTATTAATTTTTCTGTTGTATCAGTCTTCTTAGTTTTATCAGTCGTGACCCGTCTTGATATGCAGGTAAATAAATGGGAAGCAATATCCAGTATAATTTAAATGGTTAGTTCACCCAAAAATGAAAATTCTGTGATTTATGACTCACCCTCATGTCGTTCCTCATGCCGCTCTGTTTATCTTTGGAACACAGTTTAAGAAATTTTAGATTTAGTCCGAGAGCTTTCTATCCCTTTAATTGAAAATGTATTTACGGTATACTGTCCTTGTCCAGAAAGGAAATAAAGACATCATCAAAGTAGTCCATGTGACATTAGTGGGGTAGTCCATGTGACATTAGTGGGTTTGATTTTTTCGAAGCATCAAAAATACATTTTGGTCCAAAAATAACAAAACTACGACTTTATTCAGCGTATTGCCTTCCGGTTCTGTTGCCAATCCGCTTCAGTGACGCTGATGATGTAAGATGCTGCTGACATGTATTTGGGGCACCCGATTCGTTTACTGTCTGAGTGAGACACACGCTGTGAACAAAACAATCTTCGCAAACATGTCTAATGATTTCAACACAGAGGAAGACTTGCATTTTTTTGCCCAGCCATATTTATTTGAACCCGAATGGACGCACGAGATAACACATCAGCAGCATAGCTGGCGACTTTTGAGTTTAGCTTGGCGTGAGACTTCTCCAACAGGGGTTGCGGGGGTGATGCGCTGCTGTCCTCTCTGCCATGTTCGCGCACGTGGTTTGGAGCACAATATCTGTCTCGCATGCACACTCGCTCTGGGTACATATCATGGTACATATCAGGGGTACATATCAGGGTACATATCATGCTTTTAAATCATTAATTTTACATAAAAATCATGCATTTGTGGTCATTTTTATATATATATATATAAAGCATAATTGCAATGCTTGGGTCTGAATTCCTCATTATTATAGGTCCTTTACCCCTTTTCTGATGTGCGTCTGTGAGCAACTCGTTTTGGTGCGGCCCCTTTAAATAAAAAGGTCATACCCCACCCGCTCTCCAGATTGCTGAGTTCACGGTCAGTTCAACTCCTCCCCAAGCACCCATTTTTGTAGTTTGATTAGAGATATACAATTATATACTATAGCTTCAAATAACATTTTTATTCACACGTTAATAAAATGTCAACAACGGAAGACTTGTCCATAAAGCCTTACATGTTCGAGCCAGAGCGAGCGATTAGAAAAAGATGATGACGAACCCGCAGAACAACGTCTTCATATGGATGCAGTGGTATGTAACTTGATTGTGTTATAAGTGAAAGTCGATTATTTTTTACAGCTAAACCATGACCACCATGTGTTTTAAGAAAGTAAAGTACTTTATTTTTATTAACGATATTTACAGCTTATCGAAATGATCTGTTCGTCGTCTCCAAAGATAGAAGGAATTGCCCCCCTCATTCAGACGGAAGTCGATCAGCAAATCAGGGGTGTGGCGTGTGTGTCAGGATTCTATGTGTTTGAGATCTTGCTTCCCCATGTCATTGTGACTTTTGGTTTAGTCCTGTTAGTGTTTCCTGCTCTGTTTCATTAGCAATTCCCATCACCTATGTTCAGTTAATTATCCCACCAGTCCCTGTTCATTTAAGCCCTGTGTTTTCCCTCAGTGTTTGTTGATCGTCGTCTTTGTATTGTCAAGGTTAGGTGTCAGTAAGAGTATTCCTGTGTTTTCTGAAGTTCCTAAATTTCTAAGTTCCTGAGTATTCCTGTAATCTGAGTGTGTGAATAAGCCAGAGGTATTGAAATCCTGTCTCCTCGTCTTCAACCTGCAATACCTTGACAGAACGACCAACCGAAACAATAACTGAGTATGAGGATCTCTCTGGACCACCTTGCTCCAGCCGATCGTCTAATTCATTGCTTCCAGGATGGCTGCTCAATTGAGGATTATGTGGTGAGATTCCTCGAACTGTCAGATCTGGTGAACTTGACCGATGAGGGTTTAAAGTCTGTTTTCTGGTTGCCTGCCCGCCAGCGCCTGAGCCCGTTGCCTGCCGCCAGCGCCTGAGCCCGTTGCCTGCCGCCAGCGCCCGAACCAGAACCAGTGTCTGCTGTCTTAGAGTCTATGTTTGTTTCTGTTCTTGTGTCAGTCTTTGTAACCATTACTGTTCTAGTGGCTGACGATCCTGAGCCGGTGTCTGTTCCCGTTCCAGAGCTGGCGTCTGATCCCGTTCCAGACGCCATGCCCGAGGGTTTGACAGCTCCGCCCTGGACATCCGAGGGTCTGCCTGCTCCGCCCTGGCAATGCCCACATCCTGCTCCGCCATGGCAATGTCCACAGCCCGTTCCACCCCACTTCCCCGAGCTGCCAGCTCCGCCCTGGAGGCTTCCCATTCCTGCGCCACCATTCCCACGTCAGCCTCCAGGGCAACGCATAGAAAACGCTGGGCGCACCGCATTCTCCTTTTCCCAAAGCGCTAGGGCAGTTGTGCTGCGGTTGGTTCTTGTCACGTGAGATACTGTGCGCTTATGGTGCACTTGCGGCATTCTGAAAAGTTGAGATGTTTTTATCTCGATGCGGCGCGGACGCGCTTGGAAAAAACGAGCGCGTCGCATCGTGACCGCGTCGCTTCCATTATGAGCGCGCATACCGCACGTCTACATTTGAAATAATCAACTTGAGCGTGCAAAAGACGCGATATGTGAACAGGCCCTTATGGGCTTGGAATGACATGAGGGTGAGTCATTAATGAAATAACTTTCATTTTTGGGTGAACTAACCCTTTAAACACTAATGTTAAGCTGCAGGTCAGGGGCCTGATGTATAAACGTTGCATTATATACCCACAAAATGGGTATATAAATGTGCGTACACAATTTTCCACGCACATCGGGATCAAATTGCTTAAATCAGCTTTCTTTCCCATTCTGACATTCAGTTTGGAGTTCAGGAGATTGTCTTGACCATGTGATTGGTTGATTAGATAATTGTGTCAATGAGAAATTGAACAGGTGTTCCTAATAATCCTTTAGGTGAGTGTACTTTTTACAGTCATTTAATTGTTATTTAATAGAAATTTAATTTAATTTGTTTTTTTTTTCTCCCAAGAAACCTAAAAGTAAAATATAGGCAACTTGCAAACTTAGTTAAATGAAACATGTCTCACATGTCCTATAAGTCTCCCGAGCTTTGAAATAGCAATAAAATTGCCATGTCCTATCCAAATTTTGTCAAGAAGAAAATCTAGGCTTTTAGGCTTGGAGGAGAAAGTTCTGGGCTCCTGTTCTGTCAAGCTGTGAGCGGATTAGCCGTATCTGACCAAACAGACCTACTTTCTTGCTTCTTTTCTCTGCCTTGGTTTTATTGTCACACACAGTTCTCCACAACACAGATTTCCATCATTTTCACTTTTTTCTTTACTCAAGAAGACCAGTGATTAGGCATGTGAAAAAATAAGAACAAAGGACAAGATAAAGACAGAAACAGTAAAATCAATGCACAGTCAAGAAAATGTGCCATTGTGCGAAACAGCAATAACTTGGAGAGTTAACTAAATAAATAACTATATATATATATATATATATATATATATCTCAATTTATAGTAGTGTGAAATATTACAATACAATGTATATTACTGTGATTGTAAAGCTGAATTTTCAGCATCATTACTCCAGTCTTTATTGTCATGTGATCCTTCAGAAATCATTCTAGTAAGTTACAAACAGTTGTTCTACTCTACATTTTTGTGGAAACAGTGAATTGTGAACTTTGATGATCAGAAAGTAGCAGTATAGAAGTCAAAACTTCACATTTTAATGCATTCTTGATGAATAAAATATTAATTTCTTTCGCACACAACCACTTAAATGTGGTTATTAGTGAGGTGGACGGACGTGTTAGGATTTCAATTCAGGTTCAACTGCTATTCATTAACATCAGTCTTAACTGTAACAGCGACTCATTTGACTTTGAAAGAATACGAATCATAACCAAAATTTTCTTCCTTCAACCATTCAAAGCTCTTGTAGAGTGAAGGCTCAAAGGATCTCATGACAATTCATAGGAGCTATTGTCAGGCCTGTTAATGGCATTGTTTCACCAGCTTCACGATCAATAATCTGTAGCAGTTCACCTCACTAAACTGCAGATCCATACCTCTATCAAAAAATATCTTGAAAATTCACATCATCCTCTCATGCGAAGAGCAGCGTTCCTCCGACTTACATTCACATCACATGGGACAGTATGATCATCTCATTTCTGAAATGTCAGTGTCAGATCAATTGTGAATTCACTTCATTAATATTAACAGCGTTACTTCCCCCCCACTTCTTTTCCGCCATTTTGGAATGTGAGCAAAATTCCAATATGCTACTTTGTTCCATTAACTTTGACATTCTTAATTGACCTTGACTCATACAAGGTCCAGAGTTGCCAGTGGAGTCACTCTGTGGAAAATGAACAATGACATTAACCTGCTCGTCTGAATGACAGGGGTGATGAACTTTAATTGACATTTAATTGGCTGTAATCACATCTTGTAAAGCAATAGTGTCACAGTCGATCACAGAACACTGTTGTAATTCTGAATCATTTTATCACATCAGACATCAATTATAAAGATTAAAAAAAATGAATGTCTCTTATCCTCTTAATTGTGTGGAAATAATTCACATTTGTAATTTTGTCAAATTATGCTTCTTATCCACACTTTAGTAATGACAGCGCAATAAAGTAAAAGTTGGATGAAAAATTGTGCACATTCAATGTGAATACTAATCCAATTTGTGCTCATGGATTGCGGAAAGAGTACAATGTACAGAGTGCCAAAAGAGTACAAATGCAGTCTACCTAATAAATCCAAGCAACAGAAATCACAGTAAATCTGTTGACCTAAAGTCTTGATTTAATCCATTTGGAATTTTCTCAAGTCACAGTGGCTTTTTTAATCGCACGATGAAGGAATAGGAACAAAACACAATCTTTAATAAATCCTGAATAAACACTCAGGAGATCATTGGAGAAATCAAACAACCACTGTCAACACAAACAATAATTGACAAAGAACTAAGGAAAACACAGGGGACGTAAATACATGGGAAGTAATTAGCTTGAAACAGAACAAGTGTGATATAGGCTAACTCATTTACAGCCAGGGAGACAAATGCTGCATCTCAATTCGCATATACTCTGCCCTAAAAGTATGTACTGTTTTTGAGAAGAAAAAGTAGACTTTTGAGTGTGTAGCAACAAAAACAAGCTTTGGGACATACTAACGATTAACAAAAGACACACAATTGCATCTTTAACGGTCGCTCTCTGTCGCATCCTGTCACAGTACACTGGCCTGTCAATCATCTTGTCACAACTTAAATCCTCCACATTTCATTGGGAACTTGTGCATGAGATTCAAATTGAACGCACTAAGCCCTTGATCACTAGGAATTCACAATTGAGTTTTTTTATTATTTAAATCCCCTTTTAACTTATGTTTTATGCACTACTCTATATGCATATAAGTTGTTTGAGAAAATACTGTATATAAAATCGTCCTGGATGTGTATGCAACCCACTGGTCCTGATGAGGGAACGGAGGACGTAGTCGATGGTCAACTGAATAGGGATCGCATCAGAGAAAGATAAAAAGTAAGATATTTGACTTTGAAATATAGTGGAGTTAAAGTAAAAGTCTTCCTAAATTTAAATACTTCAGTAAAGTACAGATACGCAAAAAAGCTACTTAAGTACAGTAAAGAATTACATTTACTTCATTACTGTCCACCACTGGTACGCACACAGGGCAGGAGCAGATCTAAACACATAGGTCTAGTAAATATCACAAATTCTAGGAGCATTTCTGCTAAACACCTAGGTATGATAAATATCACTGAGTCAGGGTAGAAGCCAAGCGAAATTAATCGCAAGCTGAGTCTGCTGGTCAGATTGGGGCCAGGTGGACCAGTTGGAAGCAATTTTAGGTCTTACACACACCGTGCCAGGGGCCAGGGAGACCACAGACATAGAGACCGGGTCCTCGAACCACACCTAGGTGCCTGCTGGCGAACAAGAGGGGGCTGAAGGGTGCAAGGCTTTTCAGGGTCACACACCACCAACGAGCAGTCGAACCACAAATGCCGAGCCAAGTTCTGGCTCGTTCACATCTCACCAGCGCACTTGGCTCGGCGTTCGTGGTTGGACTGCTCGAGACTGTTTCCCAAAGATGGCTCCAGCCTGTATTCGCGAAGTGGACTGTCTTTATAAAATATCTTCTTATTAAACGGTTTGTACACTTATAAAGTTCTCAATGCTTTGTTTTGCATGCAGGGACCCTGATTATGCTACCGAGTTAGTGTTGGGCTATTTTGAGCCTTGTTAGTGGCATTAACTAGCAATTTTTATTTTCATTACTCTATGCCCCATATACTCTATGCATTATTACTTAAACAGTTTTTAGGGATAAGACTCTTTACAATCGATAATCATGAAAACAAATCTCAGAGAACGGTTGACTATGAACCAATGTGTAATTAGACCAAATTTCTCCTTTAAATCTTATAAAAACCCATCAGATTATCCTCTTTTTTGGTGGCCGCCAAAGTAAATTTTTGTCCCGCCAAAGCCTATTTTGATCGGGCAGTAGATATGGAATAGAGACGGCTGCACTGGACATGGTGCGTTTCGAGCAGAGAGAGCGCCCCAGTCGTGCGTGCACACACTCACATCTTCAAACACAAGTGCTGTCTTGCTCTCTATCCCTAGCGCATATTAATCAAAATGAATTGGCACGATAGTAAAAGGTCGGAAGACCGCAGTTTCACGTGGAGCATTTGAAGATTTTTAGAGATTAGAGACTCTATGAACAACATCTCAACACTAAATTATAAAGGCCCAGCTGATAGCACACGTACATCACAGAGACGTCAATTTGATTTGCGTGTTTACATCTGGAAGACAGAGACGTCAATTTGATGTGTGTGTTTACATCTAGAAGTCGTATTTTTTTGAGTGTTTGCTCGTCTCAATATGCCTATAGCACGTTTCCTGTCGGATGTCAAAAAGACGTTTAGAAGATGTCTTTAAGATGTAATGATTTAGAATATATGTTAAACTGACATCTTAAAGATGTCTATCAGATGTTAGTAAACAGCAGATGCTTTCCAGATGAAGACATTTTGCAGATGTATGTGTGCTGTCTCATATGACGCCTGTCTCAAATGCAAGCCAGCGCAGTTCGACGATATCGGAAAATAAAAGCCCGGGCTATTATAAGAAGTTGTATGGTACATCAAGACCTGAAACAAGTGCAACTAGCATTTCAAAACCAAGGTGACATGACAGAATGCAGGAAAAAAAAACATACAGAATGAGACAAGAATTAGCAGTGACAATGCTTGCTTGTTCTAGTCCTCATTCTGGTTACTGCTTTAGCCTCCAGCACAAGGGTCAAATCACAATCTGAATCATTATAAGCTCCATGTAATGAGATTTATTCGGAATGCAGTTGTGCTACTATCTTATTTTCCCCTGTTATTTAAATGTAAATTGAGTTATTACAGCCGTAAGCTGGTTTCTATTCTTGTTCTTTCAGTGAGTGAAATTCTCTTTTACTCACTGGTTCACTCCCACTTCAACATGTAAAATTCGTTTACCCATAGGAACATTTTTCATTCACATTTTCATGGGATGGCATTGAGGTGGGGGGACTCTTCTGTCAAAATCAAACAATTGCCTCAAAACCATTTTATCTGATTCTGTGGTCAAAATCCTTTCGGATAATACACATCATTAGGTAATATTGTAAACACTACAGTTCATTCATTAGACAATACATCAAAAATGGAGAACACAGAATCCAAAGCATGCAGGTCCAGAAAAAAGTATATTGTAACAAACTAAACAAATCTTGCATTTAGGTAAAACAGTATAGTAATCATAACTTACAGTAGTAAGGGGAATAAATTGCATACTGTGTGCATTGCAAGTATAGTATTATACTGAATATTGTTGAATGTATATTCAGCTCTTGCTTGAAAAAAATACTGACCCAACTTCAAAAGCTAAAAAGGATAAATAAATAAAAAAACTCTAAATGAAAAGCATGTACACTCAGAAGAGTTGTGAAACTGCAAAATCAAGGTCAGTGAGAGATTTATTCTGCTTCAGCATCATGTCTTCATGTTGCGTCTGGGCGGAGGACTTTTTCCACATCACAGGCAATGTCATCTCTGCATGCAAAGGGAAAAACCCTAAAGCCAGATCCAGCCTTGACAACATTCTCCACACCTTGCTTTTTCTCGTCCTGCAAAGAGCAGAGGTGGACAGTAACAAATTTACTTGAGTACTGTACTTAAGTATACTTTTTGAGTATCTGTACTTTACTTGAGTATTATTTTTTTTCTGGAAACCAAGACAAATATCGTACTTTTTACTTTACTACATTTCTGTCTAAGTCCTTGAGTAGAAAGTAGTGATGTTAGTCATGGCATGATTTTTTCCTTCTCTAAACCGTGATTGTCACGTGTCGGGAAGTTTGACGATTTAGTACGATTTCTCTCTATCTGTGAGAGACTGTATCATTGTCACACGTAATGTTTTAAAAGTTTTGTTTTCATGGCAAATAAGAAATTATGTTGTGCTGTTTGTTAAAGGGTTAGTTCACCCCAAAATGAAAATTATGTCAGTATTTACTCACCCTCATATTGTTCCAAACCTCGATCTGTTTATTAGTTCTGATTAACACAAAGGAAGATATTTGGAAGAATGTTTTAATCAATCAGATCTCATTCATTCTTTTGTTGGGGTGGTAGGAGTGTTAGATAAAAAAAAATGAAGATTATTATGGCTGTCTTTTTATATTCATTTGTTTAATTTCTATAGGTTTTGAGACATTCTTAACACCTTGTCCTAACTACATGCGAAGTGATAAAATTCCAGCGACAGCAAGTGTGTCTGTCCACACTAGACGCGACGTGACTGTGAGACGCCACACGTCAATCAAAAATCACAACCATTCTGAACCATAGACAGTAAAAGAAATGGACACAGCGACCCCGTTGATTTCAATGGAGAGAGCTGAAGCTCAACATGGGCACTCACTTCCCAATAGCCGAGCGGTCTGCGCAGGCTCAAACTGAGCTTGACAATGTAGATGTTACATGAGCAAACTGACTGACAGTTGTAAATCTTTTAGTAGCTGTTCCAAGACAAATTTTAATCGTGCACAGAGACGGCGAAGCGTGACCTGGAGCAACTTTTGGTAAGTATTCTGATTAATTATTTTGTCATTTTGCTTCCATCTATGCCATGGGCTGACTTTAGACAGTAAAAGATTGCCTTCGAGGCTATGCGAGTTTCTCCTCCTGTCTATACGGTAACCTCTCTACTGTGCGACGGACAGTCGAGTGGTTATGACGCAATTTTTAGCCTATTTTTACAAGAACGGCTTCTACGGGCCCATAACGTAACATACAAAGTAATGGAGCCTTTTATACATTGTCGTGTTACTTTAGAAATAAATAATGGACAAATGGAGTCTTTGGAAGCCTCGGATGTAAAGTTATTCGCTGTGAAAGTGACGCCAAAATGAATGGAAGTCAATGCGATGCTAACAGCAGGTGATAGCGGCCCCCTGAGGCAGCTTTAACTTCCGGCTGATGGATTACCCCCTTGTTTTCAACAGCGTGTGGGCGGAGTCTCTCTGTGAAAGCGCACTGCTGGCAGTTTTCGCATTGGAAATGGGTAAGGACATAATCAAATCAAGAAATAACATTATTAAAAATCAAAACATTAACAAAATATACTCATTGACTAATTTTGTTATGAAGTACAGTTGTATGTTTAGAATTCATTTTAAACGCTATACCATATGCTTTCAAAATCTGAGGTAAATTATCTGTTATCTTGTGGGACAGTGACCTATTTTTAACTAAAAATCTTAAATAATGTGTACTCATAACCAGTGAAATATCTCTGTGTGGGCGGATCTGTCAGCCGCGACATTGCAGAAATAGGAACCGTTTCTAAATTAGAAAGTTCACGTGTCGCCGTCGCGTCTGGTTAGGACAAAAACTCTGATTAAAATGGAAAAGATACCTTTTATCGCGTGTTGCGGCATCACGTCGCGTGTAGTTAGGACACGGTGTAAAGCTCCACACAACAAAACTACAAACTGATCAATATACTCACTGGTTGCGTCAGGCATAAGGTCCTGTAATATGCAACAATAATATAACAATGCTTTGACATTTACTTTGTACTTTACTCAAGTACTTTTAAAAAAAAAGTACTTTTGTACTTTTACTTAAGTAAAAAAATCGGTCTTTACAACTTTTACTTGTAACAGAGTAATATTTGACAAGTGTTTGCTCAAGTAAGATAGTTGTGTACTTTGTCCACCTCTGGCAAACAGTATTTGAACTACATTAACTTGTTTACTGTTTTACAGAAAGAGTGGTTTATTCAACAAATTGGTTCAGGCAATTGCGAATTTGGTTCAGAGAATGGGGTTTAGTGTTTTAGCAATTTAGAAAAACTGTATTCAATGAAGCCACCAGCCTTCAATAACTGGACTTTAATTTGCAGGTTCTTTCCTACATTCAGACTGTTGCAGCACAACAATTAAAACATATTCTGAAAAACAGTTAATGTCAATAAACGGGTTCACATATTTTAATGACATTTACATGTACAAGTTCAGTTCCATAACTGTGTACAATTCATTTGTTTTGTATTTGTTCACGTACATGTGACAAGTTCTTGTCCACTCCACTGCATACTGAACGAGCAAAAGTGCATGGTGTGTATGTAAAGTAGCTGATCATTTTATCTTTGTTTAGAGTTACTACACAAAAATAGAAATTTTAGAAGAGTTAAAATTGTTTTGAATGTGTGTTTTGACTCAAAAGTATTTACGTGTGACATTTTGCATCGTGCATGCATGTTTTGTGGGTTTGTGTGCAGAGTTTAGAGAAATGGAGCCATAGTTAAAAAAAAAATGAGTAAGCATTTTTAAAAACTGTAAAGAATCATGTAAAGAATCATGGTTGACCATAGTGTGCCTCCATTTCTATTTTGTTCCTTACTTAAGCTCATTAAGCAGAGGGATTTCTTTCTCAATAAGAGTGTAAAGTTTGTGCCAGCTTTATAAACTGATCAATAATTTTCTGAAATCCATGGCTGCTACAGCCCTGATATTGGATGGTCATGGACCAGTGGACACCTTAAGGTCTGAAAATGCTGACCTCAGCCAAGTCTAAATCACTTGGAACAAACTTTTCAGATGATGTAGTGGCAAAAGAATTATCACAAGTGGGCATGACCAGTATACACAGATGAAAGCTACACAGGTTAGGCTTCAGGTGCAAAAGCTACAGATTCAGCTTGAATCAGTGTTCTTTCTGCTCTCCACTATTTCATGACAGCATTTTATTTTTCTCAAAGGCAACAGTTAAACAGGCCAAATTCATTATTTGAAAAATAACATTTGGTACAACCTACCACAATCCATCTATGACTTACTAGTTTTTGTGTGTTTGTTAACAATTAGCAGTAAGCCTAATCTGCCTAATTAACAACTATTCCAATTGCACACAAACACACACACACACACACACACACACACACACACATCGGGTGCTTCTCCATAGAGTGGTGCAGGTACGGAGTATGGAGCTTTTTTTTTTTTTTTAATCACAGCTTCATCTGAATGTTACGAAACTTAATGACTTGTATGGCATTTAGGTATGTGAACACAAAAAAATTAAGGGTCATGATCCAAGAAGGCTAAGTGGTCATAAAAAAAGTGACTTTTGTGCTCCTTCCTTAAAAATTATTGACCACAGGAAATGGGAAATTGACAAAAAAAAAAAAAAAACCTTTGAATTTTGAATTCTCATACACCTGCAGCTCACCCTTGTCAGCCATTGAATCGTCTAAAAGGTTTATACCCCTCTCAAGATGATCGACGATCTCCATCTGGGAACCCCATGATGCAAGTCACCCCTCTGCCTGAGCATGAGAGGTACATGAACCACGAGGTCCAGATGCTGAGCCCTCTTCACTCAAGAAGAGGGCCAGATGAGAGCGGAGCGTTTTCAGAAAAAAACCGCTCACAGTTTGCACAGACGGCTCCCTCGAGAATCCCCACTGCGTGCTCTTCACCCAGGCAGAAAATTCACAGTTCATGTGTGTCACCACAGTTCATATGCGTCACCCTTTTATACTTCCAGGTCACATGTTAATCATTCACGCTAATGATTCACGGACTGTCGGTCATCATGATTGCCGTGATTTGATAGTGATTTCAGACACCTGTCACGTCTGAGACATTCCCCAAAGTGTCATCGGTGCAGTGTGAGTTCCCTTACGAAAGGGAACAAGCTCTGTGATCAACAAAAGTTTATGAAACTGTTTATGAAACTTGCACGTTTTGTCCATTAAGATAAGTATCACAAATGAACAACTTTTATGAAATTTGAAGCCTAAATGCATTCATCAGAAATAAAAAGCTAAAGGTATGCTATAAAAGAACTACACCACGGTCCTATGAATTAAACATCACCCTCACTAAGCTTCCGACAACCGACAATTTCACTTTTTATCTAAAAAGATTTTCCCAAAACATTTGAGTTATAATTGTTTATAAGAGCACAATTATAAGCATAAAGAGACACATAACAGCTTAAAAAAAAAAAAATCACAAATGGGGATATTTCATAGAATTAAATTTTACCACAGGTAGAATTTTACTAGGTCTATTCACCACATACCTTATTACAGCAATTTAACCAAAACCCCATTCAAAAACCCATCGACTTCGGGTCGATGGAACGGGAAGTGCAAAACACAAACTCGTTTCCGTGTTTTAGTCTACAAAGTCAGGTCATACCTGCACCACTCTATATTCAAATTAATGCTTCCTCGTTTTCTCGTTCCTCTGTCTTCCAGCCCGTCACCAGGAAAACCGATCAAGGAGATCTCAGACCTTTAGCCTTTAACTTCTAACGACTGCATTTAGGCTCAAAAAATCATAAAAGTTGTTTATTAAATATTCATAAAATACTTATCTTAATGGACAAAACGTGCAAGTTTCATAAACTTTTGTTGATCTCAGAGCTTGTTACCTGAGCTTGTTCCCTTTCGTAAGGGAACTCGCACTGCGCCAATGATGCTTTGGGGAATGATTCAGGCGTGACAGGTGTCTGAAATCACTATCAAATCACAGCAATCATGTTGACCTGCGACAGTCCGTGAATCATTAGCGTGAATGATTAACATGTGACCTGGAAGTATAAAAGGGTGACACACATAAACTGTGGTGACACACATGAACTCTGCGTTTTCTGACATTTCTTCCAAATACAAATTACTGACAACTTCCATATAGGCTATCTATTTCTCTCAATTTCTTGGTAATAATAACCTTTGCAAAATTATTTTAAACAAATTAAGAAAACCACCACTTAACATCTATATGGATACATTGATTTGTTTACTTGTAGATCCAGTGAAGTCTGTCGCACCATGTACCTAATATAAATAAAGAAAACTTCTCCAGTTAACTAGCAGATCATTCATTTAGTTCGCTATTATATAAGAAATGTAGCGCTAAATGTGTTTTTGAACTCAAGCTGTGCGCTCGTTGCTTCAGCAATCAGTGTCATGGATACAGTGTTCTCACTGTCTTCACTCGGACGCGCGCTTCAATCTATCGCCGTTGCGGACTCTATTCATTCCGGTGAAATCATACAATAAAACACAAACGTGTCCCCGCTTGATTACTGTAACGAGTGCGGATTAGAACCCGTAACCTCGGACACGCTTTGCAAAAGATCTCCCACAAGACCATTAATTAACTCAAACGTAATTGAATAACTTTGACAAGCGGCCGCGGCATGGTACACACATCGCAGATTGCTAATGAATTGTCTTTTTACCTTGAAGAATTGCCAGACCGGTGATGCCGTTTTTATCAGGGCGTAAAAAAATTGTCCCGCGAGTTTTGCGTCATCTGATCGGCTTTTCTGGATCGGGCTTTATAGAGACCGCCGATCACACATCCCAAAGCAATTATCAGCCGATTGTGATCGGCGACCGATCAATGGGAGCACCCTCAGCCAAGACAGCAAGAATCGTCTCCAGGCCGAACAACGGTGAGTGTACAGGTAATGGCTCCTCTTCCAGGCAGGTTAGGATAGCAAGTATCGGCTCAAGGTAGAATAATGGTGCTTGTACAGGTAGTGGCTCCTCTTCCAAGCAGGTCAAGGCAGTGGGAGATGGGTAACTCGCATCTCTTACAGCTCGAATAGTGGCTCCTCTTCTAAGCAGATCAAGCCAGCGGGAGATGAGTAGCTTACGTCTGTAGTGGCTCGATTCCAAACTGGACAATGGTAGGTAAACAGCTAATGGCTCCTCTTCAAGACAGTCCAGGACAGCAAGAATTGGTTCCAGCCAGACAACGGTGAGTGTACAGTTAATGGCTCCTCTTCCAGGCAGGTCAAGGCAGTGGGAGATGAATAACTCATGTCTCTGACAGCTCAGCTCCTGACTGGACAGTGGTACACAGGTAAAGGCTCCTCAGGTAAAGTCAGACTAGGATGGCGAGAATCGGCTCCAGGCTGAACAACGGTAAGTGTACATATAATGGCTACTCTTCCAGGCAGGTCAAGGCAGTTGTAGATGAATAGCTCACGTCTCTGTATAAGACACACTCAACAATCACTTGTTAGTAAAACCCAAAGCCCTTTGCGTTTAGACGATCCAGCAGGTCTCAGGCACAAACAAAGGCAAGACTTTACTCCCCACACTTGTGTATTCAGCAAAGCACTTCAAACACTTCACACGTGCAAATTTCTCCCATAAGCACTGCTAGCGCCTTTGCTGAACTAGAGCCTTTGCTCGTAGCCCCGACCAGGTTCCTCGTTTTCAATGTAACCATAACTCAGGGGCAGGTGCGGTAGCTGAATCCTCGTCCTCAATGTATTTAGACTCAAAGACAACACAAAAGATGATCAGAACATCATCATGTTAGTTTGAAGCAAACAATCATCGGAATGACGTGTACACACCGGAACAGAATCTTCAGCTTCGTTGAGACTATAGCTCAAAGACAGCGTGAGAGATGAACAACTGGACAGCGACAAGCGTGACTGGTTTTGAGAGATCAGAACATCACAATGTTAGTTTGAAGCAAACCATCATCGTAATGGCGTGTACACACACAAACAGAATCTTCAGCTTCATGGAGATTATAGATCAAAGTCAGCGTGAGAGATGAACAGCAACAAACATACTGGCTTTGAGAAAGCAGAGCATCAAAGAGTTTAGTTCTCAACCATAATCATCCGACCATCACATCCATGTAGGAACAAAATAGTTTTAAGGATCAATATAGAAGATAGTGTGGTACTTAAAGGGGTCATATAATGCCATTTTTGTAAAAGTTAATATGAATGTTTAGGGTCTAAATGAAAATTTTGTAATATACTTTTATTAAAAATTCTCATTAGTATTTTAAAAAAACACCATTTTACCTGGTTAAAATCAGCTCTTGTTTTCAGCAAGCTGTTTGAGTGTCATATGCCTTTAAATAATAAACCCCGCCCCTCTGTTCTGTGGAGTGTTGTCTTGACAACAGTTGAAGGTTTTGGAGAGAGAATGACAGCGGGAGTCTCTGAGGACACATCTGCACAACCGTATCAGTTTGAACTGGAGTAACTGTTCACCAGAATAAGATGACGGCCGGAAAGAAGTTAGACAATTAAGGCTTGAGGACGTTTCTGAATGGTTGGTTAACGTAATGTTACTTTGATCAATCTTTGTATGCACTGCCAGGGTAGAGTAGTGAGATACGAACGCTGTGTTTACTGATACGTTAGTTCATTGACAGATTGACGTTACAATAATGGTCATGAAAAACTGTTTCCCTGCGATTTGCAAAGATTAATATAAAGATTAATACAACTTTAGGTGCAGAGGGAACATAAACAGTTGGTATTGATTATTTTTTCAGGAGCAGCTTCTTAGCAAAACCAGCTTTATACTGATCCTTGTTTATAAAGCAGTCTCGTGAGAAATGATTCGCGCAAACAAGAAAGTATTGACGTTGATCGTGGGGAATATTCCCATCGTAAACAAAACTCAGCCACCGCGTCTTCAGCGGTTCAAATTTAGAAACATCAGAATGATTTCTGTGTTTATTGCACCCAAGAACAGAACAACACAATCGCTTAGACGCCATTCTGCTCCAGTGTATCAACAATGACGGTCTATAGTCCATGATGATAGCTCGCTCAGGGCGGGTCTGTGCTGAAACACTGCTGTCAATCAACAACCGCGGGAGGGGCGTGCGACCGTGTGACGTCACATGGTCGAACGGCTCGATTTGAGACAGGGGAAACCAAATGAGGAGATTAAAACAAAACCACTGGATGGATTTTTATCATTGATGGTTGTGTACAGGCACTGACAACACACATTGCAGTACAATCCACTTGTAAAAGTGCATGTACCATTATATGACCCCTTTAACGTGTTCCAAAGATAGCATGTGCACATTCTTCATTCTCTGAGAATCCACCTTTACAGAATCAGTTTTATCTCCAGTCAACAACCTCTGAAAATCTACCCAGCTTCTTCTCTCCCTCTCTCTCTTGCACTGGTTTCCCCCACTGTTTGATTATGTCTCATACGACAACCGGAACCAGCCGGGTGTCGCACCGGAACGGCTCTGGCGGGAAAACACCCCCCAATAGAAAAAAAAGGTTTCTCTTGCCTCTAGTCACTCCGTGGCAATTTAGTCACCAACAACAATTCAATCAGGAAAGCTGCTACTGTGCAATTTATACTTTACAGATTTTCATTAGCAAAATAAAAATACACAAAGTAACTGCATGGGAATATTGTCTTATAGAACTTTTGTTACATAAAATAAATATCACAAAATGGAGCTGTTGGTATAAATAGCAACATAGCAATGCTAAAATAACAGTTCAAGTTAAGAACCTTGATGGTTAACATTTATCAGTCTTCTAGGGAGTGTACGTACACACACCCACCTAGCTACATTTAACTTAATTCACACATATGGCACCAATTCACTGTTGCAAACAACCCTGCTGATGACAAAGATACCATTTACCTCTTTGTGTGAGACATGGGCCATGACATCCAGTCACGAACACACTCCAGACTCCACCAGGATTCTAGTTGAACAAATGGTTTTTTGGCTGTTGAGAAGCCATCAAGTTATAGAGGCTGGTAAGAGTGAAATGTCAAAAATGGCAAAGAAGTGATGAAGCATTTCGGTGAAGTCAGTGAGCACTTGAGCAGTGCATGGAGGTCGTAACTATCCACAGTTTGAGGGTTGCGGTGAATGAGAAATTTGATCTACAGTGAAGCACTGATAATTTCTATAATTCTCTGTCACTAAAAACTGAAAAGGTCATTTGGAGTGAATGCATTCAAATTAAGAGATAAGTTCATTCAAAAAAAAAAAAAAAAAAAAATTCTGTCATGATTGACAAAATCTGTATGACTTTCTTTCTTCTGTGGAACACAAAAGAAGGTAATCTGAATAATGTGGACTATTTTAATGTGCAATGCAGTAACTGATGCTTGCTACAGACTTTACAGCGATTTACAGATCACACTGCATGACATGTACCTATAGAATTATAGTCTATGACGCAAGTTAGAATATAAGAATAAAACGTCATCAGCAAACAAATTGATTAAGATCAAATTGCATTTTGTCAGTTGTGGTCCTCTTACAAAAGGGTTATCTCATATTGTGTTAGTTAGCTTAAGCTAAGGAAAAAGATTAATCTTTTCGAGATTTTGAAGCCAAAAATGATCCTTAATTTCTGTATTCATTGTCAACACAGTGCAGTCTTGCGTGCTCATAGGCTGCCCTGCGGCAACTGCAGCAGCCTACCACTATGCCTGGCTTGACGTCACGTCCAATGAAGACGTGGGTCTGGATTAGCGTACATAAGTGGGGCTCGGAAGCTGTTTCCCTGATTTTCATAATCTTTAGCGAAGCTTCGCATGGCTGGATTCTGAGAGAAGTGCCGCCGTCGTTTGAGGAAGCGAAAAACCAACTTAGGACAGCGCCTGAAGAAGCCGGTCGTACTTTATAAACTAAATTGGTATACTTAAAGTCTGCTAAATTGGAACAACTAAGTTTGTACTTAATGCACTTAGTAGTTATCCAGTAATCCAGCAGGTAGTAGTTATCAAGAAATAGAGCTGAGGTCCAATTATAGATATACTTAAGTATATTTGATTGTGCTAAAGTGGAACTATTGCAAATACTTTATAGGTAGGCTACACTTGCTAAGACTGACATTATAGCGTTATCATATTATCCTTACTAATAGTGATATTTAAACATTATTTATACTAGAATTAATATTAAGAAATGTGCATTGTGCAATAAAGTACATCAAATAAAGTTTAATTATAATAGTTATATCACGATCAGTAAGTTTTAAGTGATATGTCAGTAAATATGTTAATGTATTTGTAGAATATTTAGTATGAAATAGATATTTTGGTATGGGTTTGTTTTGACTAGGGAATTCAATAGAAATTTGGTTTTATTTTACATGGCATGTTTACAAAAATCACTTACTTGCAGCTGAACATTTCAGAAAGAAAAATAATGATAATTATGTATATTTTCATTCATGGTCACAGGTGTGTGTGTGCCCCTTTTAGCTATGAGGTGAAGTTGGTTCCTGTGAAGTTGCCAAGCCCGGAGAAGAGCTGGATGAGAAAATGCATGAAAAATTTTGGGTGTGGTGATGGATCGAAGTAGGAAGTCTTCTAGATGGCAGATAATCACTCTCATGGCATAATCACTGACCACCAGGATATACCGATGTCCCTCAGTACTTTCCGCAAGCTCGGGGGCTCTTCTCGAAGAGCATGCATCAGGAGTGGATTGTTTGGTCCAGGTGCTCTCTAAAGTTTCCTGGTCATGAATTCACCCCATTTGTGATGTCCCACCATTCCATTGGACTGATTTCACACGTTTCAAGATGCAATTACGCAGAGGCGTTCCCACAGCAATGCCACTGTGACGCAGTGCATTAGAGAATACACATATGACCCAGAGGGATGCTTATGGAGAACACTGGGGTGTCCAGCCACAGGTGGAATATTTCAACCCCAGGTGGCTTGCCGTGGGAAATACACATGCTCAGAGAGGCTTACAGTGTAAATACACATGGGGGTCGCCATGCAAACGGAGTAACTTTGTAACTTCTGCAGATCTTGATTCAGATTCATATTCATATTACTTTTAATGCCTGTTTCAGATTACACATTTTTTTTTTGTCTGTTGTTACGATAGTCACTGTGTCAGATTACGCGATTTTGACTCCTAAAATCTTGTCGTGTCGTGGACAAGAAACATGTCAGAATATACACGACTGCTTCCTGACCAGTCATCGCGTGTTGTCTTTAACGATGCGCCTGATGTCATCGAGAAGGTGAAACTAGTAGCGAATGACTTCCGGAAACGAACGTAAACAAACAATGGATGAAGCAGTAGTGTGTTGTATTGGCTGTCCTGTGTTCAGAAAAAAGAAAACCCAACAATGGACACGTTCCTGGATTGTTCGAAGAGGACAGTATGGGCTGTTAATCCTCCAAAGAGAACTTGAGTTTTACTTTTAGTTTTAACGTTAGCACCATCGTCTCTCTCTTTCATTTTGCCATTTTCGAAAGTTGTGTATGGAATAGCTTCTGTGCTCCTGTTGGTCAACCTCATGCATGTGACGGAACTGTCGTGGACAACCGTTAAAAAAATTAAACATGCTAGTCTTTTTGTCGTGATGTCGTGAAGCATCGCAGACGCGCCGTAGGTTGTCGCCCACTATGACACTCTATACGATATGATAAGATCGAACCTTGCGTCCCGACGCCCGTTGTCGTTTACGAATCCCCACGACACCCTACGTCAAACAGTTTTTACCAAGCATTAGTCCCCAATTCAGTTATACAGCCAACCCATCCATTGAGGGTTAAAGTTAAAAAGTACATTAGCACACAATGCATATAATTTAATGATAAAATAATAATACATCAAATAATAAATTGTTTATTCTCAAACAGCAACATTGCACACTAACTTAAGTTAGAAAAGTAAAATCATCATCAACCACCCCGTTAATAACGGAAATGACCAAAAGCCCTTTTTTTTTTGTGGAGAAGAATTTAAAGTATTTGCCAGTATATTCATTGACTTTCAAAAATAAGTCCATGCTGAATAATACTTACTGAAGTAAAAATTGTTACGACTAGCCACAGTTTACACTATTCTAGTGTCTTTTTGCAGATGGCCAGCGCCCCATAGGCTATCGCTCCCGTCTTTACCCCAGATATAAATAGTTTTATGGATTATGAACAAAGACTGACAACATTTTCCCTCGAGGCTTTACTTTTCAGTCCCCAAACATACGTAATAAGATCAAAGTTGGCCTGACTGTCAGTTTGGTGTGTGTGGACTAATTAATGTGCTTTATAAGTTGTCAGATGTCCAGGCGGAGGGTTTTGACAAAGTCTGAGCAAACACCAAAGCATTTCCTGGATGCAGATAAATGAGCTGTGAGTCAGCAGACTACAGAACACACATGCTCTCCCCAATGGTTAGTTTCCATTATTCCTAATTGTGGATGTGCTGCCTGGAATATGAATGGGACTAGATGGTCGAGATGAATAGATAGCAGTTGGATGGAGCTATAACATGACTTTCCAAAAGAGGTTGAAAAAACAAACAAAAAACAGTCCAAGCCAGCGACATCTTGTGCCAAGAGAGCATCAGGTAATTGGAAACTTTTCTTAATCATCTTAATAGCAAAAAGTGTCCCAATTAACCTGAATTCACCTAATATGACTGTTGATTTAAAAAAGTTGCCTTGTGTGCTCACAAAGGATGTTACATGTCTGTATGTTTTTGGACATTCTTCTGTGTTTCTTTGTTCAGTTTCCAGCCACTCCTTGTTTACATCATTATGTCATCATTGGTTAATTTGGTTCAGCTGTGTGTAATTAATTATCTTGTTAAGGTCCTTTGTCTGCTCCATGTATAGGTGTTTACACTGCATTAAAGGTGCATTATGCAAAATTTCATGTTAAAATACCTGTTTTTCTAACCCATACATGCTTAAACAATTGCCTGATGGGCAGAATGAGCCCTTCTCTGATCACTGTGATTGCCTCTATAATCCTGTACAGTAAAATAAATAAGAGGGATTCGAGACGGAATTTGAGGTCGTGATGTCATGTGCATTCACGCTCACCTGGCTATGCCTGGCAGATTTGTGTATTCGCAGCCATTCTCCGTATCAGCGAATACAACTCAAGCGACAAAACTTTAGTCAATTTTCGGCAAAAGTAGAAGATGGATTCAAAGAGACCGATTTGTAGTTCATTCCAAATCCCAATGCAACGTAAGACAAAGAAAATAAAACTTTTGTCTAGTGCCAGGCGTCGGAATAAGACGAGAGTCAACATCGGGAAGGCTTTCAACAAATGGGATCTCCTGTCTGCTCTAGGGATCCTATACAAAGTAATAACTTATATTGTTCATGAACGTGTTTCCATAATAATACAATCATAAGCGGATACAGTAAGCATATGAAACAGTTCAACATGAAGATAGATCTGGTACATGAGCGTGCACACCTCTGGTTGCAGTTTCGCTTGTCGCCAGAGGGGGCATAGTTCTGCAAAAACTCAGATACTTGCGCAATGCACCTTATCATGCAACCTGTATCCGGATGTTGTCTTCATACATATTAATAAGACAAGTGTAAACACGCTTGTGATCGGAACGTTATCCGATCAGCGCATCCAGGTTCGGATCTCAGTGTAATGTAAACGCAATCCAGCCATCGTGTCTGCATTCACAGGTGGACTTCCCACAAAAACCGCCTACTGTCATTATTCCCCCTCCGCTCTCCAGGAATTGCTGCACGTAGCTGTGTGGTTTTGCGATACATTCTAGAACAAAATACATCACAAATATAATGAAATGTTTGCCTTTGCACCCGAAAGTTGGAGAACCATTAAATTTCTGTAAAAAAAGCGTATTTTTTCCCACTACAGCTGGCAATGTTCTCGGATCCCTACGTTTACAGTTTCCATTACTGCATCTATCCACACGAATGAATGAGAAAGGCATTTATATAGCACGTTTCAAATGTACTACAGTACACCCTAAGTGCTTTACAAACATGTCGGGGTCTCTCCTCAACCACCACCATTGTGCAGCATCCACTTGGACTGCAGCCACAGTAAATGGCGCCAGTGCGCTCACCGCACACCAGCTATAGGTGGAGAGAGGAGAGAGATTAATAGAGTTGATTCAATGGATGGGGATTATTAGGGGGCAAGGGTCATTGGAGGGAATGTGGCCAGGACACTGGGGTTAAACCTCACTCTTTACAAGAAGTGCCATGAGATTTGTATTAATGACCACAGAGAGTCAGGGCCTCAGTTTAACGTCTCATCCAAATGACAGTGCTTGTTGCAGTGTATTGTCCCCATCACTCTACTGGGGTGTTAGGAACCACACAGACCACAGGGTAATCACCTCCTCCATGCCTCACTAACACCTCTTCCAGCAGCAACCTGGTTTTCTCAGGAGGATTCCCATTGAGGTACTAACCAGACTCAACCCTGCTTAACTTCAGTGGGCAACCAGCCTTATAGAGGGCGATATGGCTGCTGGCATGTGGTTTCTTAGCACCACACATTATTAGTACTTCTACCTCCTCATTTTGCGAGATTTGTAGAATGTCCCCCGACTGAAAGTGTTTTCAAAAGAAAACCCACCACTTTAGGTCGACTTTGCACCGGAGCCATCCTTTTTTTTTCACGGGAATTTGAGATCCAAACTGTTATCCAGATACAGCAGCTACTTGATGTGGAGAGCTGTAAACGCATCGTGTCTTGATTGGCTTATGATCCGATCTGCTTGATTGGATCACGGTGATTGCATGTTAATGCTAAGTGTAAACACATGTTCTCCCTCAGTCTCTCTCTGTCAGTTTGTTGATGTTTGGTTGTGTTTTCCTCCAGAGTTTCTCCTAGTTCCAATGTGTTGGTTCCGTAAAGTCTTCATTCCAAGGTTATTCCTCATGTGTGTATTTCTTAGCACTGCCATTTGCACCACCATACACTCTTAGAAGAAATGGTTCTATTTAGAACCAAAAATGGTTCCATCCTCCGCATATATGGAACTCCAAAATGGTTCTATATAGAACCATTTTTTTTGGTAAAAGGTTCTGTTGGCCAAGTATGGAACCCCAGGGTTCTATATAGAACCCAGAGGAACCTTTTTTTAAGAGTGTATAGAACCTTTTGGGGTTCCAAATACGTAGCGCTGATAGAACCTTTTCTTCTAAGAGTGTACATTTCTGTGATGCAAAGTTTAATTTTCAGCATCATTACTCCAGTCTTCAGTGTCACATGATCCTTCAGAAATCATTCTAATATACTGATTTGGTGCTAAAGAAACATTTATTTACGTTACTATTATTAACAAAGTTAAAAGCAGCTTTATATTTTGGTGGAAATATTTTATTCATTGATGAATGTGTTTTGTAACATAAATGTTTTTACTGTCACTTTTGATCAATTTAAAGTATAGTAGAAAATTCTTTCAAAAAAGTAACTGATCCCAAAACATTGGAACCATAGTCTAAAATGCTCATATATTTGCAGCATCATTTTTAATAATTGATAATAATTATGCTGTTTATATTATATTTTTAATAATAAATATTTGCAAGTAAACATCTATTTTTGCTCAAAAACCAGAGTGGACACACTCCTAATTTTGGTCGTAGCAATGTGAGTGTGGTTCACTGGAGAACGTGTAAGCTGAATTTTTAAGCCTGATGTGTCTTTACGCTTTGAGGAGAAAGTAAGCATTTCACATCAAAGATTCAAATTCTAGTGACAGGAATTAAGTGCACAGCATGCTTAAAGCACCTATCCTTTAATGTGCACTGTTCTCAGAGGACGTAGACTGCATGAGCCCTACAGAACAAGCACAGTGTTTGGACCCCATCGTTCATGTTGAGTGAGAAAACCTTGACAATCAAAAACCCTTGATTTGTTTGACTTTGCTACTATTTTGACTTTAGTTTAAACAGTCAGGCGATAACTAAAAAGATCATAGATAACAGGACGATAAGCTCAGTGCTAACTTTAAAATGTAATTATGGGACTTTATACTTCATTATACTACCATGGTCTTTTAAGTGTCATGTGGTCTGATATCAAATTTTATACATTGTGTGTTTTTGATCGTTCAGTAGGGCTGCTGAAATTAATTAGATTTTATAGTGATGACATCATGAATGAGTCACTTTGTTGCTATGCTACAAGCTCTCGTGGCAACTGAATAGCAAAGAAAAAAAATCTATAATAATGGGATATTAACATATAAGTGAATTCCATTGAGACTGAGACAGCCAGGGATGCTGGGAAATGACGAAAAGGCACTGTTGTTAATATTTAGGTGATGCAGAGAATGACTGCAAATCACATTTATGCATTTGGCAGACACTTTTTCCATTGTGAGAGGTATTCATTCAGGACGTGTGTTAGTTGGGAATTAAACCCATTATGTTGACATTCCTACAGTGATGCTCTTCAATTTGGGCTAAAGGAATCACAACATATTGGTATTTCTTCAGGACAGTGATGGCCTTGTGACTTTTACGAAAATAAACTTTGACATTTAACGCTATCATAGTTTTTTTTTTTTTTTTTACATTTTGTGCCATTAGCGATGTCCAACAATGTATAAACATACATCACTGAAGAATTCTGAAAGTCGTGAACATTTTACTAAGTGATGAAAATCATATTTAAACATTTTTTTTAAACATAGTGGCTGCTAATGCTAATTTTATAGCTAGTATTTTATGTGTCCTAAATATGTTGACATTAATATTACATTTTTTGGCAAAATTACAGCTTTTTTTTGGAAAAGATGCACAATAAAGAAAAATACTGTGTGCAAAAATAACAGTGAAAAAAGGACAGTCATGTTTTGAAAGATATATTTGGTAAAACAATAACAAGTATTTAAAAGACATTTCAAAATGAGAAAAAATAAATAATGAAATCATGGTACAAAAGTTCCCAAAAACGGAAAAAGTTTTTATGTGACCGTTTTAAGACCTTTTTTCTTTGTATAGAAAAAAATATATTTTGAAAAAAAATCAATAAACTCCAACATGACATCATGACTTTTGCGTAAACATACACGCCAATTTCGAGTCAATTGGCGTGTTATCTCTACGCATTTTGATCTATCCGCGTGTATCCGCGTGTGTGTGTGTGTATGTCTACGCCATTAACGTCCGAGTGATTCCGCGTGTCTGTACACGTACGCCGTCAAATGTCCGAGCGAAACGAAGCAAAATGTAGATCTACATCTGGGGAGCGATCTTTTTTTTCCTAGGATGGTAAGGGAACAGTCTTAAATGCCATTAACCCCAGTGACAGGTAGGTTTAGGGACGGGGTGAGGTAAGTCATATATTTATATATACAGTAATAACGTTCAGTCAACGGCGTTCATAAACACGCTGAAAAGCGATTATGCGCGTTGAAAGCACGCCAAAAAACGGAAACACGAATTGGCGTGTCATATGCTACTTCATGCGATCAGTCTGATAAAGTCATAAAAATCTGCCTAGGACATGTATGCACACACTTTGAGTATTTCTGCATCCTAATTGTGTGCTTTTGCGATATCTCCAATCTGCCCAGATGCATGAATCCCGTCATTTAGGCCTGTTATTGATAGTATTTACGAACACAGACGCAAGCCCACAGACAATAATAAGACTCTTTGTATCTCTAAGTCTATTTAAGTATTGTGCTGCTGGCTGACTTTTGGGTGTCAGGCGGGTTCTTGTTTTTGCCGTTACAAAGTGCACATACTAACAAATTCATGCCCAAGCCCAAAAAACCTTAATTGATGGCCTAACTCTGAAGCACAATGGCATACAGAGATGTTCATTGTTTTGCTGCAGGTCACACTTCTGTCATTAAGCCTGTCAGAAGGACAACAACTTAGAGACGGCTACTGATTTCCACCGCACCCTTTCTGTGCAATCATGAAGTTGTTTGTGCTTATGTTTCCTGCATGTGTGGGTGGTGGGCAGGAGTGCACATGCAGTGGGGTCCAAAAATGTGAGACAACATTAAAAAAAATGTGATTGTTTCAGTTCATTTAAAGAGGCCATTATTTTGCTGTCAGAGCTCAATGCTTTGTAACTGAAGAAAACACATGGACCGAAAACAAACACCAGCAAATTAAGAAAAAAAAAAATCTTCATCAGTTTGACAACCCATGCTGCAAATATACTCACAATGAAACAAAATACAGAAACATGCTACAAATACTCACAAAAGACTTGATTAGGATGCTAAAACAAACAAAAAACCTCACCTTTCAGGTCCTCGACAACAGCACTGAAGAGTAGACATGTCTATATCCCAGCCAGGTTTGTCATTTGTCGGGGTCCCCTTGAAACATTTCTGTTGTGGTCTGTGCTATTGTTGCTCGTTATGAGTATTTGCGGCGCGTGTCCATATTTGGTTTTGTTGTGAGTATTTGCTGCGCATTTCTGTATTTTGTGGTAATTTGCTGCACATTTTTTTGTATTTTGTTGCATTGTTAGAATTATCAGTACGTTCCTGTATATTGTTGCGTTGCGAGTATTTGCCGCGTGTTTCTCTATTTGTTTGCGTGTGAGTATTTGCTGTGCATTTCTTTATTTTGTTGCATTGGTAATAATAGCAGCGCAATTCTATATTTGGTTGCATTGTGAGTATTTGCAGCACATGTTGTCAAACTATGGAAGCGTATTGCATTCACTTAAGGATACAAAATCTACTCTGTTTTTCTGAATTAAGTTTATTTTCTAAGAATTATGAGAAATTTTTTCATGGAAAAAAGGTTTTTACTCTGTTTTTCTGAATTAACGAGTTATCTCAGAATTACGAGATAATTTTTCATGGAAATTTTTTTTGCTGTTTTTCTGAATTAAAAAGGAATTTATTCTGTCTAACAATGAACACTGAAGGTTGGACAGATGTTTGATTTTGGTTGGAAATGAAAGTTTGAAACGTCTGAACCCAGCGTCAGACTGAAGATTATGGTAAGGCGTGTCACATTTCCGACACACACTATAGGTGGTTGGCCAATCACATCGCACTCAGTCGCACTCGAGTCAGCTGACCAAGCAGAGCACTCTGTGCTTTTTGGAAGACGGGGCGTTAAAGAAACAGAAAGTCAATCAGGGGTGCATTTCCCGAAAGCATCGTTAGCCAACTATGGTCGCAAGTTCCGTCGTTATCAGCACAGTTCAACGAGTCGGTGTTCCCGAAATCATCGTTCCAACGAACATTCGCAAACAGCATCGCAAAGTTGTGTTGTTTGAACGACAGCTCTCGACCTATGGTTAGAGGCATCGTTTCTATATTGCATGACATTTGGAGGTAATAAATCCTTATCTTGAGCAAAATAAGCAAACTATGTCAGTACAACCGGTGCCTTTTATTTAGAATAAATACAAATAGAATTTACGTCTTTTAGTTTGTCAAAAGAGTTTAAGTACCGATTTTGAAGAGTGCACATGTGCGAACGTGCTCTAGCCTACTATGTAAGAACGAGGCAAATATTGAGTCTGGTAATAAAGCAAAATAACTGAGAACATTTAGAAATAGTCCTCAGATCACATATTTGTAATTTATATAAAACAAATCTAGCGTTAATTGGATCTCAAAGAGTTTCATTAAAAGTAGTTATTACTACACCACGTGCGAAACCAACGTGGTTGAACGATACTTTGCGACAGTGAGTTTCGGGAAACAGTCGCGACTAGCTAGTTGATTTCTCTAACGATGCATCGTACCGTGGTTGTGAAGCAGCGAACTACGTCAATGTACGGGAAACGCACCCCAGAGCGTTTCAGAAAGACTGCAAAAAGAGGAGCTGAAATAGTCTATGAAAAGAAAAAAAACGTGTTTTTGAAGATTAAAGCATGTAGTAGGCTACACCCAATAAACAAAATTGAAAATGAAAAAGCAGGGATAAGTTAGGCAGCGGATTTTCTGGCTTATGTCTCCTGGTGAAATGGCAGCAGTAATCCGAGCAAGACAAAAACATAGGCTATGGAGACAAGCTGAAAAAGATTTTAGCCACAAGAATCACACTTTTTCAGTTAAGTGAAAACGAAATTAATAAGCATAACAGGTGCAGTTACGCAATATTACAGTTACTGGAGGAAATCGTAGAATCTTTGACTCAGCGTTCACATTCCATTCCAGCAGTTGTTACATTACAATTATTGGCATCAGGATCATTTCAAATAGGCATCAGCAGTGAGAGGAGGAGGCCCATTTAAGTACACGTTTAAATTCGCACAATTTACGGTATAGTGGGTGGGGGCAGGCGCAGATTACCTGATGAACTGCAGGTTTGGTTCATAACACGCACACTGCGGTTTCACATCAAGCGCTTTATGCGTCTTGGCCATGGCACTATTAATGCTACGTTCGCAAATGCACATACATGTGGTCCTCTGTCTTATTTTTAGTCACTTATCAAGTTTGATGCTCATTGGATCATGCTAAACAACATAATCATCAGGTTTTACACAAAATTGTGGAGTGTTGCTGTTACTGTTGAAAGTTGCTTTGGATAAAGTCTGCTAAATACACAAATGTTACTGATGGCAAGTTCATTTGAAAGCTGTTGATGACAGTAATGGGTTTTTGACCCCTCTTTCTGCATCTTCATTTATCTGTCGTGCCACCCGGCTGGCAACCATTGTCATGTAACTTTCCCGAAATGTGCTGTGTTGCACCTTATTTGCGCCTTATTAGTGTCCAGTTTGTCAGAGAGCGACAGGCTCAACCAGAAATGTTCTGGCTTGCAAAAAAAAAAAAAAAAAATGGTTGTTGACTTTTGACAAGTAAAAACTGAAAAAAAAGTTGTCTAATTGTCTTGTGTAGCCAGATTTGAAATAGCCAACACCAAAATAGTAAACCAGTTTGGAAAAATATGCAATCAAACAATGAAACACAGAGATAATTGGCTGTGGAGACTGTGTAATCCAAAATTCTGTCCAAATTAGAAATTATTTAAGTAATCATTATTACAATGATTAAAATGGAATTTATATTAAATTGGAATAAAATAAACTATGGTGGAAAAAAAAGATTTTTTTCCCCAAGCATTCTATCATTTTTCTCAAATCCTCCAAAATGGAGCAAAAATAATGATAATTAAATATAATTTTAGATATTTTTTTAAAATAATTTATATTTGATTATTATAAAGTTATATGAAACTGTGTGTCACGTTTAGAGTTTGTTCTCTTCCCTGCCTGTTTGTTTCTATGGTTTCTGATTGATTTGAGGATTCTGTTCAGGTGTGTCTCGTTACTATTAACGAGACACACCTGAACAGAATGCTTCCAGCATTCACACTATGGGCTATTTGCACGCATAAGTTCCGCATTTGACGCAAGGATGCTCGTCCATTTCCGGTTGTGTAGATTAAAGCGGAGGAAAACCGGAGAAAACGGGATTATGGCAGAGTCTTCAATATTTACTGTCCTCCCGTCTTTGAAACGAAACGTACATACGTTTAGATGTAATTTTATATATGTTTATTTAATATAATTTTAAAAAGAAGCATAAACACAACGAGGGGTGTCTGTTTTATCTGTTTTTGTGACTAACGTTTCATTAGTATAACCATGGAGTATAAAATTCAATACAAATTCTCGCTATTGCATTGGACTCTATGATCGGCGGAAGTTATCGAGCATCCTTACACTTTCACCAGAAATAACGCCGTGCATAGAGCCCATTGAAATCCAAATGAATGGATTGGACCACTGAATGCTTCCAGCATGAATGAATGGACCACTGAATGCTTCCAGTATTCACACTATTGAAATCCAAATCTTTATTATTCCGTATTCTTCCTTTCAGCTATTTCTGTCATTTCAACTTTTAAATGTTGAGAAATCTTTAAGCTATTAAAGTTGTATTCAACTTTTTGATATCTTTTATACTTTTTTCACAATCTCTACTTTAGTCTCATGAAGTTTTTCAAGCAGTTTCTGAGATTATAATGGGAGTGGATGAGACAGAATGTTCAGAGCTAGAGCACGTAATGTCATCTGCTAGAGTGAGCCAGCTTGAAAACTAAGGCGTAAAAAATATTTTTTTAAATCACTGGCCTGGCCACAATTTTAACTCTCTGGGCATGAAATTATACTTGAAACGTAGGTATTTATTTTTTTTTGTTGTGGTTCCTCGCGTGTGTTTAGTAAATCCCTCAGACTTATAGTTTTTTCTCTGTGTCCTTCCAAAGGACAAGAGTGACAGACAATCCAAAATGAAGCATGGTCAAAATGCACGCTTTGGGGATGAGAATGGGCTGTTATTAATGCATTCGATCTGTTTTGCAGTTGTTTGTGCATTTCAGCTTGTTTAGCAATATTTTGCAGTTGTTTGTGCATTTCAGTTAAGCATTTCAAGCATTCACACGCATGTTCCGCAGGAAATGCAATTTTTCTAGTTTATTTACTTATCAATTCCTTTGTTTGCCCTTATGTATTTAAGCCCTCAGTTCCGGTCTTGCATTGTTGTTATTTAACATCTATGGTAAAGTGCTAGTTATTTTCCTGTGTGTGTTTTAATATTAGATTAAAGGCCAGTTTGAATATTTCTTTCATCGTGCACTTCTTTACAGCCACTGACTGTGACACGGTGGACCATTTATCGTTTTGAAAGTATTGAAGTTAGTTTAAAGAAATATGTCTGATCAAGATAATAGAGAATAAATAGTCATAATTAGTCAAAATGAATATTCAAATGTTTGACCATATTGAACTTGGTTTAGATAAATATGTCTCAGGGAATAAATGGCCATAATTAGTTGAAACTAATGATGTGATTACTTAGGCCTAAGCTTATGCATAAATGTTGCGTTAAACTAATGAATTTCTGACAGTGAAGGGAAATTCAATTCCTCCTCTGGTTATATCAGTTTATATTCCAATTCGATATTCAGTGGTTTGTGGCCACTTCAGTTCACTTTTGTGTTGAACGTCACATGAACAAACAGGAAAACGGGTCACATCGCATCCACTTGTCAGAGAAAGTGTTAACTGCAGTACATAAATGACAGCGATATATGGACTTTTAATGTAATCAGCTAAGCAAGTTATTTTTGTGTTACTGTTTTATTCAATTTAAATTGAGAGGAAGAAAAAAAAACATTTAGAGATCAAACTGCATATGTGATGGACATTGGTTATGCTCATCTTTGCTTACTCCTTTAAAAGAGCTCCATTTTTATCAATGCACATACAAAAGACCTGAACTGATAGAGGTGCAGTCTGCTTTACAGAACATGTAAGTTTGTTGTGCATAAACCCCCTTTAAACTTGAATTGTGCCCAAACCAGGTAACACCAGGTAATCAGAATCAAACTGATTATTTTATCCGCCACTTGCCATATTGTAAACAGACTGTGGTGATCCCGACTGAGTCTTCTACTAACCACCAGTTTATATGCAATTCTCACCTCAATATTTGACAGTTACTGCATCATTACGTTCTATATGGACATTAAGAACTGCCTTTATTTGTGTCTCTCTGTTTTTTTTTCTGTACACCAGATTTATTGGCATATTTTAAAATGAAATAAATTGGACACAATCTCCACAGCAAGAGAGATGAAAAGCCCTCTAGAAAAATTGTCCAGACATGTTTACTGCAGAGAGAGCTGATGAAGTAAAATCCTGAAATCCTGATTGACCTCTGTATAGGAGAGCCTTGACAGTTGCTGGTATTAACACCTATGTTGCAGTGCAATGAATTAAAGCCAGTGTCAAAAAGAAGATGCTGTGTGGCACGCTGTCATGCTGCCATCTAACAACGGCAGAGAATGTGGCAGGCAGTAACATTTTTATATAGTGAGAGAGAGAGAGAGAGAGAGAGAGAGAGAGAGAGAGAGAGAGAATAGCAAAGATATATATGTTGTAATGTTTACTTTATATGAATGGAGTGATTAGAGTCAGTGGCTCTAATAAATAAGACAACAATGAGGTGCAAGTTTGAAAGCCCTCACCCATAAGAGGCAAGGCAAGGCAAGGCAAGTTTATTTATATAGCACATTTCATACACATGTGGCAATTCAAAGTGCTTTTCATGGAAGAAATTAAAATAATCAAAAGAAATCAGAATAATTAAAACCGTTTAGAATAAAAAAAAATCATGATAGTAAAAATAAAATACAGTATCAAAAATATGAACAGTGGCACAGTGCTCATTCAGTAAATGCAATCAATATAAATAAAAACAGTTAAGAGTAAAAATAAAATAAAATAAAGTAATACTCCTATCTAAGATGGAAGAGATTGAGCTGGTTTACGGTGCTACTGGGCCTCCAGCCCAGGGACTTCTTATACTCTCAGCGGTAACTTACTTCTTCACTCGCCTCATCGGAGTGAAGACTCTCAACAACACTGAATTGCAGCTATCTGTCCTAGAGTGTAATTGTGTAGAAAGAAACCATAGCGTTTGTGGAAAGTGTTTGTTATCGATACAAGTATATCTGTTTCATCGGATTAACTGGAATTACAAGTTCAGAAGTTTACATATTACAGGTTTGAAATCATACAGCTGAAACATTGCAATGAATGTGCTATGTACATTCACCTTAAGGATTATTAGGAACAACACCTGTTCATTTTCTCATTAATGCAATTATCTAATCAACCAATCACATGGCAGTTGCTTCAATACATTTAGGGGTTTGGTCCTGGTCAAGACAATCTCCTGAACTCCAAACTGAATGTCAGAATGGGAAAGAAATGTGATTTAAGCAATTTTGAGCGTGGCATGGTTGTTGGTGCCAGATGGGTCTGACTATTTCACAATCCGCTCAGTTACCGGGATTTTCATGCAAATTGGAAAAAGAGGCTCCAATTGCAAGAGCTCACCAAAATTGGACAGTTGAAGACTGAAAAATTGTCGCCTGGTCTGATGAGTCTCGATTTCTGTTCAGACATTCAGAAGAATTTGGCGTAAACAGAACAAGAACATGGATCCATCATGCCTTGTTACCACTGTGCAGGCTGGTGGTGGTGGTGTGATGGTGTGGGGGATGTTTTCTTGGCACACGTTAGGCCCCTTAGTGCCAATTGGGCATCGTTTAAATGCCACAGCCTCCCTGAGCGTTGTTTCTGACCATGTCCATCCCTTAATTGTCACCATGTACCCATTCTCTGATGGCTACTACCAGCAGGATAATGCACCATGTCACAAAGGTGCATGAATAATATTTCATATTCAACAATATTGATCTGTGTTGTAATATTTCAACACATTCTCATCCTTTTTATATGACATTTCGTTGAAATACTACGCACATGGCACCCTTTAGCATCAATATCCACACTCACCAGATCTCAACCCAGAAGAGCGTCTTTGGGATGTGGTGGAACGGGAGTTTCGTGCCCTGGATGTGCATCCCACAAATCTCCATCAACTGCAAGATGTTATCATATCAATATGGGCCAACATTTCTAAAGAATGCTTTTAGCACCTTGTTGAATCAATGCCACATAGAATTAAGGCAGTTCTGAAGGCGAAAGGGGGTCAAACACAGTATGGTGTTTATTATAATATTAAATTATACATTTAAGTACTGAGTAATAATAATTAACAACATGTACTTACTATAGGGTTATGGTAGGATTAGGGTTTGGTTAAGGGTTATTTGCATGTAATTATGCATAGTTTACTGGTATTACTATGGTAAGTACATGTAACTGTATGTAACAAGGACACTGTAAAATAAAATAAAGTGTTACCTTTATTTTAAGTGTAAAGTGTAAAGCCATGCAGGTTAAAAAAAAAAATGGAAAAAGAAAAATCTTGTAACAAGGGCATTTTTGCCTCTAACTGTGAACAATTTTCAGGAAGCCATCATACTTTCTGGATAATAACATAAATCTGAAAGGCAAATGTGACTTTTGTTTTAGATGTGAATAGGAAGGAGTATAAATTAAGACTTTCTTTAAAAATGGGGACATCATGCTAGTTCGAGATAAAATACATGGCGAAAATTTTAGAAAAAGGGGTAAAAGTGTTTGGTAGTGAATACGGGAGGATCAATAAAAGAGGAATATAGAGAGCGAAGGCAAGTTGTAAAAGATGACTACAGTGGCTGGAGTGGATTAAAGACAACTAATGTCAAGAGTTCTGTGGAAACCCTTGACATTATTGAGTGGTGGGGAAAAAGAAAAAAAAAACCTTAACTTGTTCATGTCTGCAGTTTAGTGGGAGGTGTGAGAATGGCTGATCTAGACGTGTAAATATGTTTTGCTCCCTGAAAGACCAATATAATGAGTTCTGGGCAGAATTTGAAACTAAATGTTTTTTTCAGCTAACATGCCTGACCATGCCTCAGGGGAGTATCTCTAGATCCTAGGCAATATGATCATGCTGGCTTGTAAAAATATTAGTGTTCAGGAGAAAAACAGAAATCAGGAAATGGAGAATTATGGATGGATTTTAGGAGAATTTAAACAGGCTTATTTAGATCTTATTTGAAGCTGCAGTCGAAGCTTTTGGGGGTTAAAAATTATCCAAAATGCATTTTTGAGCACATACATAACCAGGCAGTGTTAAAAACGATCTGCTTGCCTTAGCTCGATTCAAACCTGTAAACTTGTAATAATGTTTTTATTTCCAGTGGTACTGGTAGATTTCCGCATGAAATTTGAGCATGTCTTTGCGTCATTACGTCACATCTGTACACATAAAGAAGGAGTCTCGTTATAAGCTATATTGTGTGTGAGGATGTTGGAGGTGGAGATTAATAGCCTTTTCTCACTGCAATTGATATAATTAAACTTATCAATTTGATGTCAGATCCAGAAAGTTTCTAACGGCAATCACCAGGGACAACAGATGTAAAATGCAAAAGACTTCAGAGTGGCTACAGAAAAAAGGAGAAAAGGGCCCATGCAAAAACAAGGATAAATATCGGAAGGGCTTTAAATGTAGTCAAGAAATGCTGATGTTGAACATTAACAACTTGCGAATAAAGTATAATTTGCATGGTTTTACATGATATGATAAGTGATTGTTAGATTTAATCAGCGTGATTTACTGCAGATTTTTCCCTTATTGGTCAGAACCAGAACTAAAGTGGATGTTACTGGATGTGTGTGAGTATACCTACTAAACCATATTTTGTTGACAAATATGTACCCGGAAGTGAGCTAAATATGACAAATCCTTTTTTTGGGAATGTCCTCGTTTGAAACTACAACTTTTTTTTTTTTTTTTTCAAAATGCAGTAGGCCCACGTATTCTGTTAGGGTTAGGTTGTAGATTTTACAACAGAAGTCTATGGAATGTCTCCATTTAGATAGATAAGTAAACGTGTGTGGTGTTATTGTTTATTAGTGAAAGTGGATTATATTTTTAAAGTGACTTGCTTAATTTCTGTGCTTGCCTCAATGTGTTAGAGTCTGAGTCTGTTTTCATGGATGTTGCTCTTCTGCTCTGCAAATGCTCTTCTGTTCTGCTCTGCAAACTGGTCGCTTCAAGAGCATTTCCTAATGCTTCCTGATGTTCTAAAATAGACATCATAGTTCTTGCAAGTTGTGCTGTAACCATTTCCCTGTGTGCCTCAGCACTATTAAAAGCTGTTTCCCTAAAAGAGAAAGCACCGGTGTGACGTTGCATCTTTTTAAAGGTGTCATTCCACCCATGCATTTCTATATAGGCTTATTTCCTGGCTCTGTCTGACAGTCACGATCGCTTCCTCACATGTCTGGGCTTAAAAAAACAGGCTCAAGTTGCTTTTGTCATGTACCTCTTGCGGGAAGGTGACCATATCAATGTTGCGGTCAAGACTCCAATTCCTACAAAAAAGTGGAGGTGGAAGTGCATGAAGAGATTACCAGATTGTTGAAGGCAACTTTTTCTGCCCGAGCTGGTCCCTCCTCCGGCCTCACTACCCTCGATGGTGGTGTGGCAAAGGGGTACGTGGAGATCCCCAAGTGGAGCATGTGGTTGCGATGCGATTGTGTCCACAAAGCGATATGAGACTAACAAATAGATTGACTGAAACAGACTGAAATCAGAGACTGAAACAGATTTCACGACTCCCCAATCTCCCAGACAGGCCTCTTTGGCGAAGCAGTCAAGAACTTCGCCCAGCAGTTCTTGGCAGAAGGAAAAGGGTGTCTTTGGCCCAGTGAATAGTGGATGCCATAGGATGCCAAGGCCAATTTACAGTAGCTCAAAGGGAATGATTCATTGATTTACAATGAATCTTGACCGAATCACGATGGAACCGAGCAAATGACTCGTTCGGAGTTCATTTGAACGGGCCGTAATTATAACCTTTGCAACTGATATAAATATCCAATCTATAGTGAAACACTATGTATTCGCAAGGTAACTTTAGATCGAACAGTACAAGACATTAAATGTAAAACACAACACAAAGGCAAATATCTTTTCAAATATATGGACAAGACTTTAT
Organism: Pimephales promelas; assembly: GCF_016745375.1. The sequence continues at coordinate 1,006,644 of NW_024122003.1, read as the reverse complement.
TAGCTATTCTAAACACATAAAACTAATGTCTATCACACACACATTCATACTAGTCGCGGAGAGAAAGAGAGAGAGAAAGAGTGAGTTGGAACGGGAATGAGAGAGAAAGTCTCTCTATGCACTTTACAAGACGTAACCTGGAATGGACCACCAATCAGTCATTTAAACCTTCGTTTCTTAGGCAGGTTATTCAATTTATATTAAAGCACCAGTTTAGTTAGAGTCTGGGGTTACTTGCTTGTCCCTGCGGGGTGTTTTCGTCAAGGAGTTTATCGGGTCCGTGGCTGGTTGTCTTCTCATGCCTGGGATGGAAGTTTCTGAGCTGCCGGTCACGTGTGGTTGGCAGGCGAATGAAAGTCTTTACAATTCGAAGCGCGTTGCAGGAGAGACGTTTGAACGAACTTTGCAGCAAACTTAACTTTGAGCCGAGACTTTTACGAAAAAGAAAATAAAGGAAAGAAATGAAAGTACGACGAGTTAGATGGCTTGAATGAGCTGTTTAACCCTGATCTTGATTCGGGTTATTTGTCTGCTGGTCTTAATTTGATCAAGTCGATATCGTCGTGTCTTCTTGATGATTAGAACTGAGAACTGAACTTAACTGAACTGAGGTATTGTTCCTTTGTTCGGATCTTTAAAGTCCCTGTAAAGGCAATTCTACAAAAAAAAGTTCTAAACACATTATAAATGTTACATATGTATTGCTAAAACATATTACAAAGTCTGTGAACTGTGAAGTACTGAAATGTGAAGTTAGACCGTTAAACAATTTTTCACCATTGCAATTTTACGGATTAATTGGGCGGGGCTAAAACAGGGCTCCGTGACGCACTGGAGCCCATGAGCTGCTGGACACCCCCCATTTGATGACGCACTGAGTCTGATCTCCCCCTCTCCACACACACTCCCCGAGCACATTTGCATTCACCGCTCAATCGCTAATGACTGTCAGTACTATTAGTTACTACAGCTGAGCCTACAGTTTTCTAGCTAGCTATGCCTTCGACACGGACATGCATGGGCTACTACCTGGATGCGATCATGTACAAAACAGATCGGTATCTTCATTTAAATTCCCCTAAAAACGATCACATCAAATAGAGGTTTTTAGAGAGCCTAACGTTACCTTGATGAAGAGCCTCTGTACCTCTGTAGTGATCGTTTTACACTGGATCGTTTTATAAACTTTCCTCAGAGACAGCTTGGATTCACTGATAATCCGCTGTTACTGGTGAACGGGGCCGAAACGACGATCTCCCGCCTCAGTGTTCATCCTCCCGTCTCCAAAAGCTAATCAGCTAATATCACCGTCAACAGCTTTCCCGTGAGTGGGCGTGGTTTCAGCACAGCCAGCGGACACGCCCCCAGCGTTTGAGAGCAAAGAATCTGCTCATTTTTTCATGATTTTGATAGCTTATTTTATTTACTTCCCGGATTTTTTTATCATTCAAATTTGGCTGGGTGGCTAATTACACATTTTTCTGTGGTATGACA